>CM067891.1:17511884-17898029 GCA_034621355.1 Mycalesis mineus | reverse complement strand
CCCCCAGGGCGAGAGTATGACGCAAATCTCTCAACTGCGGTTAAAACGTACTGCGAGCTTGAATAAGTGTACGCTGCAGCCTCTTTCAACTGACATCATTCGTGGTGCTGTCGAGGTAAGCGCATTAGGTTCGTAAATCAAGTAACTTACGCACTCAATTTTCTTTCCACAAATGGAAAGGTTCTACCGACTCGTGCAATGCGTTACTGCTGACGAATTGTTCAAACTAACTCTTAGACATCTTTCAGTTCATAATAAAAACGATATTGTGAATATCGAAATCATAATTAGCAAATAAGAAATGATGAGAGCCAACGTCTCAAGGGCTCGAGCCAGAGCAAACACGTGTGCCAAGTGACGTCACTATTTGCACATTTTCTATGAATTCAAATTCACACGATTTTAATAAACATAGCTCCTGTAGACTAGTATATTAATAGAGCGCTGGGCTCAGTCAATGTAATGTGCGAATAGAAGACGTCATAAAACGAATGAATATTGCAATGTTAACAATTTATTTATTTTGTTATAATTCGCGGAAACCGACGAATCGAAAAGTTTGCACAAATGAAAGTCCATGAAGTAATGCGCTCTTCTACCCGAATATTGAATAATTAGCATTTTTATGAATCATTTCAGAACTTTAATCTGGCTCGGGTTACAGATACATCTCGCGTAGCATCTCGAAACCTAAATATGATTGTAACCGATCGTAATTAATACGAGTCGATTGTAATAAGACTCGACTAACGCCTGACGCTTGTACTTGCAGCAGCCGATGCTGTGAGTGTCGTGTGGCGCCGGGAGTAGGCACCAGTAGGTACAGTGCAGACGGTTGACGTCACTTGTCCCAATTTGCGCTGCTCTTTTACGTGTCGTTTCTCATTTCGCTCGAGTGCTCCATATCTGAACAAGCGAATGTTAACAATAACACTAACTGCTTCCCGCCACGCGAGGCTCGCATCAATGCGTGCTCGAGTACGAGTGTGTTCTGTCCCCGCTGCTATAAACCCGAATTTCGCTTAAATGATTAGGTTGGTATTTGTATTACGTATCTTGATAATTGTTCCTTCAATTACTTTGTATACCTATGTTACTTATTTATTTTTTCAAGGATTTTTCGGATTCTAGTTTTTACACTCGCTTGAAGAGTTTAAGATTTATATAAGCTACACAATATGTCTTAACTCGATTGACTTGCGTAGTTACTCATTTCACGATGCACAAGTTCACTATAAGCGGATGTCTCAATATCTCGAAGAAAATGGTACCATTAAAAATTCCATAGATAACATAGATAACTGTTACACTATCCGTTTTCCATAACTTAAAGTACTTCAATGAGGGTTGTCTGGAGGAGATCGCTTTTAGTGATAAGACCGCCTTTGTACATTTAACTTTTGTTTTTGCTTTGTTTTTGTGTTTTTTAAATGTGCAATAAAGAATATATCTATCTATCTATGCTGTCAAAAATTTTACCAACGAAAACATAGCAAAGAACAGGTTCATAACCATGTTTATATTTACAGAACTCAATACGTTTCAATACCTTTCATCTATAAATTGGATAGAAAATCATCCCAAATTGTATGCACTCTATACTTGTATATTGATGTGTGTATAATGGACATAAGTTAGGCATGAAAACAAAAATTCGACGACGGCGCGTCGAGTGCGTCGCATACACCCAGACGGACATCAGTTTCCAACCGCCAGCTGTCGGGAAGTGGAGGTAGGCAGGTAGGCTCTGTTGTATGGATGGTGCAGCCGTGAGCCGCGAGCCGTCGACTCAGGGTCGCCGCGATAAGCAGCCGCTATCGCATCCAGCGCCACAATCAACTGATAACAGCGCCGGCTTATATATGCGACTGTTTGTTTTCACTCAAATCTCTCTGTTCAACTTGTGAATGATGTTATTTGCTCCAATAGGCACTGCAGGCTTAACTGCAGGAAGCCATTACGACGGTGAAAGATAGTATCTACTAATATTTTAATAGTACCTACCTAGTAGAATTCTTTAGTGAACTCCAACCTTGTCCAGGACCTACTGTCACCGTTTTTGTTATGGCAACATGTATTGTTGTGCTGCGGTCTGAAGGGTAGGCAGATAAAGGGTCGGTGAAATTTGCGGCGAACGGCGCTGTTGACACCTGTCTCACATAAGCAAGCGCCGGGGCAGCGCTTTGTACACGTGTCGCTTGCATGCTTAGTCGAGTACTGCTCAGTTTTAAGTGGCTTCTGAGAGAATAATCATTTAACAGCAGGTCGTTCGCATACTAATACGATCGATAATAAACTTAATACTAAGTATATATTCACTCTCAATGAATGTAAAAGTGAGACAGAAAAACGGTAGCGGAAGCGATCAAACTAGGAAACGGTTCGTTGCGGAAAAACATTAAAACGCGTACGACCGCCAGCGGAGCCCTGGCACTTCGCCTTGAACTTGACCCGACGAGCAGAGGACAGTTATAACCGTTTTAAAACAAAAATGTGCTGAATTTGATGTTTGCCCACGATTGAATCGATTTTGGTGAGAGAAGTAGTAGGTTAGTTGTGGTATTCGATTCGACCGACTTCAAACACGGAGGTTTGCAGTTTATTATACTTTGGAAACGGTTCGTGCTTCTTTGGAACTAATTATTGAACTATACCGAATATGTATAAACCAATGACGCAAGTAATCTCTCTCGCGCAGCTCGCTAATCGTCAAAGTTCAGCGCGATCATTAAAACCTTCGACATTGAACGAGTTCTTAATTCTCATAAATGAAACGAACTATAAAGATACCAGAAGATAGAACATATATACCTATACCTAATAGGTATATATGTATCTACCTACGTAACGGTCGCAACGGGTAACGAGTAACGACAGACAGGGAGCAGCGCCAGACGCGCACTATGGCCTGCGGCCGATCCGTCACATGTCACCAGATTACTGGCTAGCGCCTCCGAGCTCTTAGCTTTAATTATTCACCATTGTCATTTTAGCCTCGTAACTGCCTACAGGACCAGGCCTCCCTCCTTAAAGGAGAGGGGATACGAAGCGTAGACCCACCACGCTGCTCCAGTCTGTGTTGGCGGGCTTAGAGTCATAATATTTCATTTATTAACGATCACTATTAAATGTTATTGATAGTGACCGGGACGGCTTAAAGTGATTTCCGAGAAACGCGCACCGAGTGTTCCGTAATCCGTACAAACCGGTAGGTAAAAGTTTTTACATGTCTAAATATTTGATATGAGTAGTAGTAGTTGATATCTCTACGACGCGTTAGTGAGGAAAAGAGTAATAAAATTATAATTATTAAAAAAAACTACTTACCTACTAGATCTTGTTCAAACCAATTTTCGTTAGTATTTTGTATGACAATTTACATCATATGGCTTTTTGTTTTATCATTCTCTTATTTTAGAAGTTACGAGTGGAAACAAACATTTTACCACTTTTTACTCTCGCTTTAAACTCTTCAGTTTAAAAAAGTTATTTATTTATTTTATTTTTATTTAAACATCTTTATTGCAAAAAAATATAGAAACAATGGTACAATACAAAGTTATGTTAGAGACCTCAATGTCATTTATAGAGTTTCATATCTAAGTATGGAGAGCCCCAAAATGTATTGTTTTTTTTTATTTTTGTGTAAAAATCTGAATGCGGAAGTCGGAACACAGAACTTGCCTAACAGTAGTACCTATAGTTCTTATAGTTTCGGAAAAAACTGACAGAAATGTTTGGACAAACAGATGGACTTCACGATCTGTAAGGGTTCCTTTTTTGCTATTTGGCAACGGAACCCTAAATAATTTACTGTAATAATTCAAGGATCAAACAGGTAGCCCACCTGATAATAAGTGGAAAACCATCATAAGTGGAAATCGATTACAAAAAGAGCGCCATGTGGTCACCCTGAGGAGAAGTCGTTGAGCCTCATGCGCCCAGCCCTGCACCCGCGACCACTCCTGTTAGACATTACCTACATTACTACTCGAAATGTCACGCCAGAATCACGTCGCCGTTCCGCCGCGTCCGCTGTCTGCACAAACTTTAGTGTTATTGTTAATCATACTACTATTATAAAGGCGAAAGTTTGTGAGTGTGTATATTTGTTACTTTTTCACGACTAAACGGCTGGAGCGATTTTTATAAAATAACATGGGCCACTTTTCATCCTGAATTTTTAATGGGGACAAGAATTAAGCGGGTGAAACCACGGGCGTTCTCCAGTTAACTAAATATTGCAATATGTTATTTATCTACCTAGTAAATACGTTGAAAACGTTACGAAGTCGCTGATTACCTTCTCGTTAACTTGTTTTCAACAAATTATTTTAAAACTTTGTATGCGTCAGCAGCACGTGACGAATTACAGCTATTCGCACAGATAATAATATAATTCATAGAAGTTTGCAAGTGAAACACTTACGGACGGACATATTAGTAACATTTTATCATAGCGACATATTTTTATAACTCCAAAACTGATTTCCACTTATTTTAACTACCAAGCCACACAAACAATTATAGGTATTAATCGTTATTCTAATAAATAGGACTTGTTTAAGGCCAGCTTCTTTGAACTTGTTTTGCATATAAATAAAAAAAGGATGATCTATGACTATGCGTTACAATAAAATATATCTATTTGTAGTAATTTTAATTGAAGCGAGTGAGCAGAGACATTGAAACAAGTTTATTGTCCTCTCGAGGTATTAAGTGTTTGCTGTTATCAGCAGGTATGCCTCTCCGGCTCACGTCTCTGTGTGCTATCACTGTGTACACTGCAGACCGGCTGGAGGCGGCGCAGCCAGGTCAGATGTTGACATACATACATACATACATACATGCATACATACGTACATACAGCCATACCAGCCTTTAAGATTCGGGTTGAGAAATAGGAAATTACCCGCTGATCACGCAAAAACAATTGATGGATGTGTGCTGCAAAATTGGGAATACGAAAGCACCGGGGCTGGATGGAATTTCGAACATTGCGCTAAAGGAAGCCACCAAAGCAGTACCGCATTTGTTTTTAGACACTTACAACTCATTTAAACCTAGATCAGGCTGGTCCCAGTACTATCAAATTGATCTACAGCTAACCCATGTAGACTCAGACTAAAATGTAAAATAGTTATCAAATAATAATATAATGTAAATTAACTTATACTGATGTAGATCTGACAACTTATAATTATGTAATCTCCTTAATGTAAATGAACTGATTGAAAATAAACGATTTTTATTTTATTTATGTCTCATAGAGGGCATTTTTCCTTTGAAATAGAAGTAACAGAGATTGGTACTTCTTCCAAAAGGAAAGCATCCGCCAGATGACCCATCCGCCTATCGGCCGCTTTGCATGCTGGATACAGCGGGTAAAATATTGGAAAGTATTATCCATGGAAGAATTGAAGCCACTGTAGAACTGCAACTCTCCAGCAACCAATATGGATTCCGAAAAGGTCGCTCCACCTTGCAGAATTGACCTTGTTGTTAGTTTAGCCAAGGATGCGATCGCAGGAACCAGGTGGAAGGGGGGTGCGAAGAAGTACTGTTTAATAGCCACATTAGACATTAAGAACCCATTTAACTCCGCCAAGTGGGACTGTATCATGAGAGCCCACGCTGAAATTAAAGTCCCGCAATATTTACTAAGAATGGTGGCAAGTTATTTCTGTGACAGGGTTCTGAAATACGACACTGACTCTGGCCCAAACGAATATAAAATTACTGGAGGAGGGTTATTGTGGAACGTTATGTACGTCGGGCTTCTTAAGATAATGTTGCCAAGGGAAGTAAAACTCGTTGCGTACGCAGATGACGTCGCTTTAGTGATAGTTGCAAAACACCTTAAAGACATACATTTGGCCTTTGACACTGCCTTTGAGAGAATCGGACAGTGGATGGACACGGCTGGCTTGAAACTTGCAGAGCACAAGACCGAAGCAGTTCTTGTCACAAGTAGGAAAGAACTAGATACCATTACACTACGAGTTGGAGCACATGAAATCAACCTTTTATCCGCTACCTGGGAGTGATGATTGATGCTCGACTCAATTTCAAGCAACAGGCAGAACATGTAAGTGCCAAAGCGTCGGTGGTCAGAACGACCCTATCACGGCTGATGCCAAACATAGGAGGCCCAAAACAGAATAGGAGGATACTATTATCATCAGTGGTCACATCTGTCCTCACATATGGAATCTCCATATGGGCTGATACAGTCCATAAACAAGCATCACGACGAAAATTAGTCCCAATATACCGACTGAGTGCCCTGAGAGTTGCCAGTGCTTTGTATCTGACGACGCAGCATGCGTTATCGCTGGAATGTTACCAATTGAAGTACTTGCTCTAGAACGGAGAGCCCTTTACCGGCGAAAAGATTCAAGTAGTCTAAGTTATGAGGAACTAAAAAACAGCAGAACGCCGAAATAGCATGCGACGATGGCAAAAAAAGTGGGACAAGTCGGTGAATGGCCGGTGGACTTACCGCCTTATACCAAAGCTAGACGTATGGTTAAGCCGCAAACATGGAGAGGTAAATTATTATCTGACACAAATGCTGACAGGACACGGGTGTTTCCGTAAATATCTTCATAAATATAAGCATAAGACCTCACCGGAGTGTCCTTCCTGTCCCGGAGTCAACGAAGATGCTGAGTACGTATACTTATGGTATTCGCGCAGTGCTTGGGAGAATGTTCTTAAGCGAAGAAGCAAGCCGGAATCGGTAATAAGAGATATGACGGCATCGAAAGAGGCCTGGGAGGCAACAAACTTATTCGCGACGGAAGTCCTCCGGGAACTACGCCGGATAGAGTGGACTGAAGCCTTGAAGACTTAGATCCCATGAAGAAGCATCAGCGCTAGACCCTCTCGCTGCGAAGTAATACGTAACGGTCGTACTGTAGGAGAAAGAGAGGCAGAGGACAGAGGATGAGGTTTTTTAGTCGGTAGTGGAAACCCGAGACCGACTTACCAGAGCAGTACAGCTAGCTCTGAATACGTAAAAGTATTTTTCCGAAACTTCTGGAGGAAAAAAAAACATACATACATACACACATACATCAACTACAACGAGAACCTAGCGACTACAAGCTACTGTATGACTGCAATCACGCCTGGCGGTAAGTGATAGTCCAATATAAGAGGAATGCGGTTCTACCTTGTTTGAAGTAGAATGAAATCACCACCGTACAATTTCTACTCAACGCAGTACCGGAACGCTAAATCGTTTGGCGGTAAGTCTTTGTCGAGGGTAGTAACTATTTAGAAAATGTTAATTGATCCTGCTAGAAATTGAATCCAAGACCTCCTTGTAAGTCCATTGCATAATGACGTTAACTATAGGTATCCTCAAAAGTTGAAATCAAAATTCTATTCTTACTAATAGGGGTTAAAGAATGAAATTGCCATTTTATTGTAATAGGTACTTCGAATTGACCATTATTGCTCCATGATAACGCGAGACTTCATACAGCACGAGAAACCGTTTTAACTCTACAGGAACTTCAATTAGAAACCATTCGCCACCCTCAATATTCGCCAGATCTTGATCCAACTGACTTCCACTTTTTTTCGTGATTTGGACAATTTTCAATGTGATAAAAAGTTTTCTTCTCAAGAGGCAGTGCAAAATGCTTTCACACAGTTTGTCGAATCTAGATCACCAGAGTTCTATCGCAAAGGCATAAATGAGCTTCCTATTAGATGGCAGCAATGTATAGATAATAATGGTAATTATTTTGATTAAATAAATATGTTAAATTAAATAAAAACTAATTTTTATTTTTGAGTACAAATCGGCAATTTCCTACTTTAACTCCTGATATTAAAAACCAATTTGTAAACGCGTGCCTGACGCGTCCAAAATTGATATAGCTGTTGGTAGTTCCTTGTTTCCAAATTCCCAATAAAAGCTTGCAGTGGAGTCGCGGACACTGACATCTGATAACAGTTATCACACACGCTGATAAATCACTTCCTAGTAAACCCTTTCGTCTGTAAATTAGAGCGTATGGAAAATATGAAAGAATGTGGCGCTGTCGCTCGCCAGGCCGCGCATAATTGGTTTATCGTCGTTCCGCTGAATGGCGCACAATGGTAATGTCCAAGTGCGAGCGGTCGTTTCTAGAAAGGCTTCACAGCTGAATAGAGCTGATTGAATGGGTAATTCGAGACTCGATTTGCTGCTGAGCACTATGTGTAATGAAGTAAAATACTTTTTATTCTGTCTAGTCTTCTAAATATTTTTTTGTATTTATAAATTGCGGGAAAACGAGCTAGTGGGTCACCTGATTGCCGCGCCTTGAAAACCCCAAATTGTAATTTTGTAGGAACATTGAATGTAGAAGTTGGTTCTACAAAGCAAGTGCGCTGCAGAAGTTACCTATTTAATCTGGTGGTGGAGTAATATGATAGGATGAGCTCGAACAGCTCTTCAGAACTATAGAAAAAGACAAACAAATGGAACTGATGTCAGTGCTCCAAAGACTCCTAAGTTGAAAGTCAACTTGCAGTTGTCAACAAGACGCACTGCCCGGTTTGTCACAAATGGAAGGATGTTAGGTTTTGCTAATAAATGAACCAATTTATTGACAGATTCACAAAATAGTAACTATTGTGGTAAGCATTTAGCTACCATTACATGATTCCGTGCTCACATCGTGCAGATATACAATGCTGGTGTTTTGGTGATTAACTAATTGTTAGAATAAAAATAATTTATTTTGCTCAATACTCATAAATACAAGGAACAAGCGCAAGCGAGTAGGTACGACTTACTTCAGAGTTATTGAAACTACAAGAATTATTGAAATAAACTGATTATTATTCAATAATATTAAATCATTTATAGATTCTTAAAGATATGAATGTTCTAATATCATTTTTATTAACTTCTACGCATCAGCAGCAGAGACAAAGTGCACAATATAACATTTTCTACTGTTTGATCAACAGCTCGACTCCACTATCGCATTTGTTTTTCTCTACAATAATAAAATAATAGTTAACGATTAGAATGAGCTAATCGTTACGATAAAACTAACGCCAAGCAATTATGAACTTTAACTGGTCGGGGGAAAAAATAAAATCGTTTGAAAATTGTAAATGTAATCAAGCACCAAGGTTCCTCATTATGTCGCGAAATGCATTGAGGATAGAACAGATATTCGCAGCGCAGTCTGACTCTAAACATGGTATTATGACTTCATGTCTGGCTTAGGATCAGTCGGAGTTGGTCACTCATGCGGTGGCACTGAGGTATTGGCATTACAAAAACTCTATTAGGTATTAGTAATATCATAAGCGTTTGGGTAATATTGACGTGTGTGGGGATGGGTGGTTTAGTTGTGACATTAGATATCTATGTTATGAGATGATAACGGAAAGGTTCCATACAAACGCGCTCCCACGAGAAAAACACTTTTAGGGTGGTGAAGCGTGCCATGACCAACTTTACAGAATTAGCAGCATCCTATCGATAGTGTTTACGGTACTACGCGACACATGTATACCTGTCGGTCTGTGGGTGGGTCAGTGTGTACGAGTTCCGGTACTGCAGTCGCCAGAGGGCTCGTGCACATTACATACCTGCGCGTGCGGCGCGCTACGAGGCCGCCTCGCTGCGGCGCACCGCATCCTCGACCGCTACTCGGCTTCTCCCTTGGACTCGCCTGCACAGAACACACTCACAGCTCACTATATATGTACTAATAACTGGTATAATATTTTTAAAACTTCATTTGATCACGAAATGATGATAACCCTATTGCTGCTATCGAGTCTGTTGCTTAAATACAAATTTTTTGTTTGTAAATTAAAAAACCAGCTTTTCCCTGAATGCGTATGAATGTATTGGCATAAAATGGTATTACGGTATTGACATAAAAATTAATTTTAATATTTTTTCTTTCTCTGCCAGTTTATCAATCTTTCTGCATGTTCATCCTTTTATATAACGGGAAAATGCCAATGTCTTCTGATTGTCCAATCCGATTTTCATCTTACATGGCTTAAAACCTTCTCTCTGAACAGATTTCAGAAAGAAAGTTTTAAGCTTTTCTAAAAAAAATACGTCTAAATCTATCCATCTGTTTGCCACATATGCCACTTGTGACGCAGTAAACGAGTATCGTATGTTCAACAGTGGGCTCCATACACGCGCCGCCCTGCGCCCATCAACTCGACGCTACACAGTGCGTAAAGCCCCAGGTGCCTGGGCTTCACCCGCGAGCCCCTCAGTGACAAACCGAACACAGTGATGTCTATTGAATATTTCCCGATAAAACGCTTTCACAAAGAGCTTTACAGCTCTTAGAAACTTCACTGTCTCACTAAAATTACTAGGTCATATTTTAAGAAAACGGGCGGACAGATTGAGATAAAATGATTCGGAAGGAATTCATCAAACGGAAACAGCACACCCGGCCTACACTTATCGACGGGAAAATATTTCAGTTCAGCGGAAAATCAGGACTCACAAAAATAGCTTACCGGACATTTCAGAAGGGTTCGTACACAGGACCACACGTATCCGCCCCTCTCACAATTAATACACAAAAACTATTGAATCTGCAGGAGGCTACTACTGGCGGAGGCTGTGCGGGCTCGCACGCACGAGTGTCGGTGCGTCCGCCGCCGCGCGCTGGCCGCGAGTGTGCGCCGATAGCGCTGTTGACACTCAATGTAATTAATGCAAAGCCTTGAGTGGAAATTTACATTTCCAGATTAAATGTTACATTTCATGCTCACTTTTTGAGATACCAGAGAATTGTCTTAAACTTAATTATTTTAGATAAAACGACGAGTTAGTATCGCACGTACGGCTTACACTAATTGCGAGCGACGTTGCGCGCCGAGTACCTGCCCGCAGTATTTACATCTTGAAATATCTGCGCGGCCGTGAGCTGCGCCGCCGCCAGAGTGCGCGCCGCTCCGCGATGGTAGCAAAGCTTTTCCGAACGCGATAGGCTCTAAAGTGCCTCTCGCGTTAAAAACAAATGACAGAGTAGGAACTAACTTCTAGAATGGTTCTCGGCAAACTGCCGAGTGAAGCTGTGTGAGTTTTCCAACATAGCTGGGCGCTAGGCTAGGCTGCGCGGAAGGCGTACGACTAAAATGGCTATGATGCCTCCCTTGTGCTGGAACTCGACACGGATCGTAGGTTGCCTGGTGGATGTCAAAGCTGCTGCTGAGCGCTTCAAGGTAAGAGGCTTGTCGCTCAGAAGTTATTCAGAATGTATGTTGCAGTCACATAATGAAATGCTCGTGAATATACAACTCGCTTGCGTGGCGCCAGACTACAGAACGACTAATTTTCCTAAAGCGAATAATAATAAGGTTTTTTGTAAGCAGAGAAAAACTAAATTTGACTGATAGATGCAAATCATTCTGAAATCAGTACAGTTTATTAAATACCTACATTTTCTTTGTCACTCTAGATGCGATAACATCTCGCCGTCGACACCACAAATACGTTATTTTGATCGTCCACAAAGCCGCCGGCGGAATTGTCTTTCAGTTTCAAAGACATTTTTTGAGACATCTGGTCCTTGGCCGAGATTACAGATACGTAATACGCATTTCATTCGTAAGCTAGTACCACGTTCTACAAATTTAAAACTTACGGCACCGATACTATAGAGTGAAACAACACAGGCTTAATGAGATCGTCAAAGCGACGAGTAGATCAATTTAAGAAACTCGGGGTAGTATTTAGTATTTGCTGTATTAGTATTTGCTGGACGCGTAATGAGTTGGCGATTTGCTGTCGCCTCACTGCAAACAGGTAACGTTCAATTTATGTGTATTAGACAGTTGTAGCTTGGTATAGAGTGAATCTATCTTTTTGCAAGTAAGTGCAGGCCATAATGTGACCAGACCGCAATTACTTACACGTAGTAAGTTGCCATATCGTAATTGCAAAGAGTTGCAGCATGTTGTCACACATATCACTGTCTGATCATTAATTGTTGCTACGGTGTGTGCTGTGCTGTGACTACAATACATATTTAAATAATTAAAAGACGGATAAGAGTGGGGAGGATTAATATTACGGTCCAGTGCGTTCAGTCGAGGGATACAGTGTAGCATAGAGCTTATGCAGCTGCTGTAGAGACTACAAAAAATTTTTAACAAAAAATAGAACCGACTTAAAACGCACTAAAAAGTAAAAAATAACTGTGTCATTTAGTTGCTTTAATTTACTTAAGCATATCTAGGAGTCGGTGCCAGCCAAGTTTAAGTAACATTTATTTAACGTATTAAAGCAGTTTGTTTCTAGGTAGGGTTGCCATCCGTCCGGGTTTCCCCGGATTTGTCCTAGTTTAGAGCGGGGAGCGTCCGGGGAAGGATTCAATTGTAGACCGGGTTTTTAAAAAAAATAAAAAAAATTTGGGCCGCCCGCGAGACACGCACTATGCTCGCACGGTTGCACCACACTACGATCAACCGATGAACCAAGTATATTCACCGTTCCAAATAAAAAAAGGTGATTTATGAGATTTTCAACTATTTTTTATTACATTGAATATGTTTAAAAGATCTTGTTGACATGTCCGGCTTTCGGACTCTATAATCCGGGGTTTTCACGGGTCTTGTCCTGTTTTCAAAAATTTAGAGATGGCAGCCCTAGTTCTAGGTAATGTTCTTAAAGTAGAAACCTTGGCTGGCAGCCTGGCACCGACTCCTAGATATGCTTAAGTAAATTAAAGCAACTAAATGACACAGTTATTTTTTACTTTTTAGTGCGTTTCGAGTGGGTTCTATTTTTTGTTAAAAAATGTTATTTCTTAATTTTTAGTGATTTATCGCCACGTAACGTACTCGTACTATACTGTTATAGTATATTATACGGCACTTGTAGCCAAAAAGCCACCGATACTTACACTAAAACTGAACTCGCTGCAAGTGCCTTTAAAATTTGAAGAGTTCCTTCAATTCTCCCAAGATATCATTATGAGATCCTAACATGATGACATTGGAACCAACTTGGAAGTGTGCTCCAAGAAAGAAAATATTTAAGAAGTGAAAATCGAGAATAAGTAGAAACCTATACCTGTTTTACATAGACGGTGGAGCCTGGTGTATTGGCTGTTAAGCGTCAATGTCTTGTAGGTAACTCATCAACGCTGATGGTTATCAATTTGCTGCTATGTGTCTGCGCGTAACAATAAAACGAACAATTTGAGTAATGTGAATGATAAAGTAGTTGTCAGTAGTAAGTGGAGTGACACACAACTCGTCGCGAGCTAATTATCTGGCGCTTGTCGGTCGAGGTCGAGGAGATAATTCCAGCCGCCTGCTGCGGAGAGAACTGGAATGTAGTACGACTTATGAGTGCCTAACTAACTACACTGAACACGGTCATCAACTATCATTGGATTTCGTTTCAGTATGACTATTTTCCCCTTGACTGCGATTTAAGTCTTAACACGGTAGCAACCAATAACCGGACCGGAACCAATTTAGGACATAAAAATCCTAAATTGACCCGAGGAGATTTAGGAATCAAACCAAGCATACCTTTAAGCTAGGGAGGCTAACTGTTTGAAACTAACTGACTACTTGCTTGCTTACCGACCGAACTCATTCAAAATTCAAACTCGTTTATTTCAAATAGGCATAGATTTCAGGCACTTTTGAAACGTCAAGTTAGACTATTTGTGACTCTACCTCCGGCTCGGAAGGCAGGCATTCCAAGTTTATGCAAACTTTTATTCATGCTTAATATAAACTGACCAAATAGTTCGTTTACGCATATTATGAATATGATGTTTGATTAACGAATTCTGTTGAACTCGTTGTCTTTGACTGATATATGTATTACTGAAAAATTACAATATTTATAATCATTAATCTGTTTAAGAATATTAGCAAATCATAGAGAGGGTTATGAGCTTTTCCATGTTAGCTGCACTTGATACGTACTCGTATCAAGCATATCGTATCGTACCAAGTTATATCTCTGGTAACGTGGAGCGAGTTTGCAGCGGTACCAAGAGTATATAATAGTTGGTGGTACAACTAAACATCGACAGATGTCAAATTTATGCATTCTTTTTTTATATCCTTTTTGACGTGACAACGTCTTATAATTCTATAGAGCCGGCTGCACGCACGAAAAAACATGTAGTCATGCGTCGTTACCTCGCTTTGAGGCGTTCCATGTAAGGCTTGAAGTGCAAGCGAGAGCGCGGAACGAGCGACAAAGAAGCACAATCGGCCTTTGCGTTCGGCAGCGTTCGACATCCGTCTATTAAATATAATTATTAAATATATTAATTTTAAATTAAAAATTAATATATTTATTATAAATTTAAAATATAAATTTATAAAATCAAAATCAATTATTTTATTAATTCAAATTAATATTTATAAAAATATACTTAAATTAAAAATTTTAATAACCAATTAAATGCTACCATTCCATCAGTATTTTCTTAAGACATTGTCACGTTCAACTATCGTCAGTAAACCGACTTTACAGACAACCAATTTTTTTATTGCATCTTGCATAGCCTTGCCAATAGCCTTTTGGTCATTGACAAGGCACTTTATGACCGATTCTACTATTGTGAAGAAGGGGCAGTACGAGGCATGCACTCTGTGAATGCCCCGGCTGTGCAGACTCAGAGCTGGAGCTAAGTGAGTGGAAAACTAAACGCGCAAAACTTGGTGGCCCACATGTTAAAATTTAGAAGTAGAAGGCACAAATATACAAACACGCTCCACCATTGACACATAGTGGTCCGGAAAGAAAAAAAAGCAAAGGGAAGAAAAGAATGGAATGAAAGAAGAGCAAGGAATGACTTCAGCAGGTCAGCACGAAGTAACGCCAGGCGGTAGCGTGCCGACCGACGAGTTTAGGGGGAGCTACCCTTAGAAAGATCCGTTGCGATTGAGTCCTCTCCAAAAAAGCAATTAAATCTTAACTAATCTTTAACTAAACTTCGAAATAATCTTTGCAATTTTGGCTGGCAGAAGAAAAAAACTGTTCTATCGCAGAATTGTATTCCGCATGAAATGAGATATTTTTCTTTCAATTGTAAATATTTTTCATTGTTCTTCACCGTGTTGGTATACGTTGAATCGTTCGTATCAAGTCGACCTTCCAACAGCTAAGTAAGTATAAACTAATCGTTCAAGACCTGAGCTGAGGTAATACAATAAAACACCACAATGAAATTCAGTACATTTTAATATTGAATAAACACGAATAGGCATATCACATAATATGCATATAAATATAATGCAACGCTAGCACACGCTGACATAATTAACAATTTCATTTTAATTGGATTAAAGAGTACATATAATATAGTTAATATATAGAAATGGTCCTAATTACAAGAGTTAATAATAATAATAACCAGTGCGCGTAACAAATCTTATCTTATTAAATAACAATATTATGTTTATATAAATAATATAATTCAGTAATTAGTGCATAAATAGTTATTTTATTATCTGAAAATAGTAGAAGTGTGTGTACAGGAGACGAGGCACTCGATGTCAAAGAGCAGATGTTGAGACACTGCGCAGTGACCTGAATACCCACACGACGACCCCACGCGCTCGTCGGTGCTCAACAGTGGCTACAGGGGTGGCAGGAGGTTCGCATATGATCGACAGAGTGAGCATCAGCTGCCTGCTCTCTCTCCCGCTTCGAGGCCTCCTTTACACCTATCACGGTCTCATAGAAGGAGGCTTATGTCATAGACGTAACGAAGAGATCAAGATTAATATACTTTCGTGACATTTACTTACATAATTATGTTACTAGTTTTATGTAGTAAATACTAAGAAGTACTGTTATTACACTAATGTTTCTATGTAGTCGGTACACTTAGTCTTAAAACGCAAATTCATCTTAACAGTTAACGAACATATTTTATAAAATGTTATTCTAATAGGTATAGTGTAAAAATCGAAAATTACCTAGTTTTAAACCATATCTACGGTACCCAATAAAATTCATACCTTCGAAACCATTTTACCTTCTTAGAATAGCAGTCAATATAATGTTTCAATACCATAGTTTCATTAGGTGCAGACTTTTAGTGTACGTAAAGTATTTTTACAAAGTATATATAGAGTAAAAGATCATTATTTCCACTTTATTCTGTTATTGCACATATTATATAAATATACAAAGATTAGATTTCGCTCTGCAGATAGACTTATCATTAATCTAAGCAAATATAGATTGACCAGAAACCGCTTTAGTAGGTAAATGGTAAAAGGTACATGTTGTACAGGAAACAGGTATCGGGTAAAAGGTACGAATAAGAAATATAAGTTAAGACAAACAGTTAGTAGGTTAGAAATAAGGGCTGATAAAAAGATAAATGTCAACTCCATTGCGAGAGTCGAAAATGTAGTAAGATTTTTTTTTATTCATTACAAGTTAGCCTTTGACTGCAATCTCACCTGATGTTAAGTGATAATGCAAACTAAGATGGGAGCGGACTAACTTATTAGGTTTAGGATCCACACCACTTTTGTTTCTATACAACATCGTACCGAAACGCTAAATCGCTTGGCGGTACATTTTTGTTGGTGGGGTGGGAACTAGCCACGGCCGGGTACTCCCACCAGTCAGACCTGTACCAATTCAGAAAATCTCAAACGGCCCTGCCGGGAGTCGAACCCAGGATCACCGTTTTATAAATCACCACGCACACATCAAGAATATAAGTGTTATCGCACAACAGATGCAGAAGTGCACAGACACAACACGACAAGTGATAGATCACTAGTGATAGAGAAATATCAGCCGATAGTGATCAGATGATCGCCGTGTTGATTGTTGTTGTGATTGTGTTATCTGTCGTAGCTTACAATCGAAATAATAACTTAATTAAGTGTTACAGAAACGTACACTTTTGAAAGGTTGTTAGTACACCTACAACTACGAGTATAGCAACTATTCTATAATAGATGAATAATGGAAACTGGATAAATTCACCGCATCATGTGAGTAGTTATAGCGTGGACAGGCCACATATTTTGTCGAAGGCGTAAATATTGTTAAGTGCCTTGTAGGGTTAGGGCGGTAAAGTTAGGGTGTATCGAGCTTGAAGCTCTCATGAGATCTGATAACTTTTAGGCAGTGTGTAATATAAGTAAGTTCTAATCATGGCAAAATTTAACGTGAAACTGTTTTTGGTGGAATTACTTTTTCCCAAAAAATGTGAAGTAGGTACTTATGAAGTTTTGATACACAAATATTTAATATTTAACAATAAAAAGTGGATAAAACCACTGCTACTATTGGGTATAGGAGACTAAAATAACTATCTATCGGTACAATCAGAGTGTTGTGACGCGTATTGTGAACCGAAGGGTACCGCGTCGCTAGTAGGTAGACTGTGCCACCGTAGAATGACTGCTCCTGTGCGTTAATGGGGAGTAGTCTGAACTAGCAAAGGCCCTCGGGTGTCCCTCGCGGTGCTCGCGTTACACTAGGCAGCGCTCGGGTCTCGCTCGGCGAGGCGGCGCTGCTGGTAGCGCTTGACGGGGTGGATGAGCGCCACCAGCGCAGCGGCCACCAGCAGCCAGCTGCCCGCCAGATAGAACGACAGCTCCCACGATCGCGTCATGTCGTAGATCAGCCCTGCGGAGATAGCCTCGCGTTAGCATATGAAACACTTAGTAAACGATATATGTCGATGTCACGACTCTCACCCGACAGCGGCGGACCGATGAGATGGCCAATGCCCTGCGCCAGCAGCACGAGCCCGTAGGCCGGCGTGAAGTCGTCCAGCGACACCAGCGTCACCAGCAGGCTCGGCGTGAAGGTGAACGACGCCGCAAACAGCAGGCCGAACGCCGCGCACACGGCGGCCAGCGGCGCCAGCCCGCCCGTTGCCGCGCGTGGCATGGCTGCCGTCGCCGCGCCGCACAGCGCCAGGCACGCGGCGTACAGCGAGCTCACGCGCACGCGCGGCCTGTCGCCCAGCCAGCCCAGCGACACCTGCGCACCACACAAGCTCGCTGACATAACTCAGCACAAACTCGCCCAGCACAGCCTCACCTAACCTGGCACTTGTCGGCCTTGTAAAATTAATCATTATCAGTGGAATAGCTGAACATGCTGAGGTTAGATTGGAATTTTTCCTTTTCAGGTCAATTAAAAACCGTTAATGACAGTTAAAATAGCCGTCATATTGCGAGACATTTCTTTAAATGACGTTTTCATGGCAATGGGTATTTATTGTTTTGAGGTAATCACATGACTCGCTCGTAACGGACAGTTGGCGAGAGGCGCAGTAACCCACACCCACATCGCCTACGTGACAGTAACGCGCGAAAACTGCGACAATTTGGCACCGCTACTGTTAAACTGGATACGAATGTATTTTAATATGCCTGAATATGATCTATGAGCACTGCGAAGCCCTGACGGAAGAAAACGATGTGTTATTTTCTACGCGCTTTATACACGTAGCAGTTTGCATAAGATATTTTTCTCGCGAGAATTATTACCATTATTTCTAAAAGTAAGTTTTATTTTGTTGAGAAAACAAGCCTACCTAATGTTAGGTGTTTGAGTGAGAAGTCCCATATGTATCATGATCACAGTTAAGTAAAAAGTCATACAAACCATTCCAATAGTGTTAGTGATGCCGATCAAGCTCAGCATGAAGGCGCCGTCGTCCTCCGAGTAGCCGAGCTGCGTCATGTGCTCGGCCAGGTAGAAGTATGGCACGATGAACCACACGAAGATGACGATGGTGCCCAAGCTCAGCAGGATGAAGGCGGGCTGCCGGAACAGCGCCACGTTGAACATGTCGCGCAGGCACAGCACGCAGTCCGCGTACCACTTCTGGAACATGCCAACGTTGTTGTACACCGGCGTGCAGATCAGACGCGTTTGCTTCGTTCGTACCTTACCTCTTCTTGTTCGTTCACCGTCACCATGGAGTTCTTGAATATGTCCGGGCACGACGAAGCTTTCAACTTGTACCTTTTTATATTGAGCATTGCGTTTCTGTGACTTATTGAATTTAAAGGCATTTTCAAATCTTTCAAGTAATGATGATTCACTGAAAGCTGTTTCTTGAACCAGTCCCGTCTGCTCTCCTTGCTGTCTTGTTTTATCAAAGGCTTGTTGTCTTTTGTTTCAGACAAGGATCTTCTTATCTGACCTAACTTTGGATGTTTTAATTGACAATTTTCTAACATGTTTTCCTTAGTGTGGTCGAATTTTTCTGAATGTGTTCTTGGAAGTGCGTCCTTTGTAAATCTGACTACAGGTGGACTGTTTTCATCAACACTTTCGCTCGAAGAGTGCGTTTTGAACGATGGAACTTTTATTCCTAACTCATTTTTCTGGCTAGCATCATTGATTAGTGTATCTAACAAGTTTTTTGAGACCTGAAATAAAAATATTACATTAGAACCTATAAAAACCCATAGAAGAAATTATTTTATTGTTTTAATTACCTTATCATCATAAGTGAGGTACGTCGGCAAGTGAACTAGTGACTCTGAGTGCCGGTTTCTGTTCTGTTTATTCTTTGCAACTAAATTTTCGCGTGTTTGTATATCGGACACTTCATCTTTGATTACTTGTTCGGGCGTTAATCCTTTAGTTATCAGCGCCTTCATGTTTTTTCCCCGAGTAAGTATTTCACTATCGTAACATGCATTGGCGATGGACGCAGAGCTCGATTGCTTTGATTTGGAATCTTCTTTGTTACTTTTGTCATCGTCCTTAGATTTCCTTTGTTTTTTCTGTTCCAAAATCCACCATTCAGGGTCTCGCATGACGCAACCGCACACGCACAAATTTAGCAAAGTACCCGATAGCAATAGTATCGTCCCTCGCCATCCAAATTCTTCAATAAAATACTGCGTCATTGGAGCATAAATAAATGTCCCGACCCCGGTCCCGCAGGCCCCCAGCCCGACGGCGAGGTTGCGTTTCTTCTCAAACCAGTAAGCGATCGACACGACGGCGGTCACGTACACGAGCCCAAGCCCCAGCCCGGCGATCACTCCGAACGTTATCATCATCATCTCTAGAGTAGTCGAAACCGAAGCCAGCACGAAACCGATAGTTGAAATAATACCTCCCAAAATCGTCATACTTCTGCACCCGTAGCGATCCACTAGCGCGCTCATCACCGGGCCGGAGAGCAGCGGCACGGCGATGAACAGACTGCCGATCCAGGCTGTAGTCGATTTACTAGCTTGGAACTCGTCTAAGAATTCCATATATAGCAATCCAAAGGAGAAACTGATCCCATCGGCGATCATCGATATTACGAAGGACGAAAAGACTACGACCCAGCCCCACCCGCCGTCTGGTATGATCACTTTTTTAGTATCTTCCGTTACAAGCGTCTGGTCTTCTATAATTTTACCAACTTCGATCGCGCAGAAGGCACGATTGGTCTCGATCTGACCATCGCTGGGATCGGCCGTGTTGTTATTCGTAATAGCGAGTTTAATTCCGTCGAAGTCTTCTTCGAACTGTACACTTTCGCGCACGTCTCTGGCTTTGAAATGTAACAAACAATCTTTATTACTAATGTCTAGTTCCGGACTCGAAAAAGAGTCGACGCTCGTCGTGTCGTCGTCGCCCTTGACGATTCCCGACGTCGAATCGGTCAACAGCGACTCTCGAACTGCTTCTCGGGACTTGATCCTGTCGCGCGGAGCCCTGTTTCTGAGAATGACACTTTGGCTTTCTTTCTGTAATTCCATTGCTATAATTTACTAGTTATACTTATAGTTGACTAGTTTACAAATAGTAATACTGTTCGGCGTACGGTCGTCACGGTTAGCGTCTTAACCTCGGGTCTCGGGCCGAGTATCGGCTGGACTGTCTGGCCACGCTGTTAAGTTTGAGAGAAATGGGTTTGCTCTGCTCCAGGAGCATCAAGCCTGTGATACGGTGGCTGCAGGCGGCGGACCCGAACCCCATGCGCCCAGGCTGCTCACGATCGGTCAGAAACGAAGGCGGACGAGCTGGACGATGAGCATCTGATCTGGAATTCAAATAAAATTCAATGGCTTTTTAAGTGATCCCTCGGTTAATACTAAAAATCCATTTTTTATGGATTAATTTTTATTTGAAAACATACACAAACGCATTTTCTTAAGAGGAACATTACGCGGTGGATTTTCCCTTATTTCTTCGTCAGAGCTTACAGCCCTTAAATGTTCCGTCAAACAGCAACCTTGACCCCGAGCATTACAGACGTGATCAGTGCCAGCGGACATCGATTTATGTCCATAACAATAAGGAGGACGCCTCAGCTATCAACTCGCGGGCCCGCCTTGAATGTTCTCGGCCTATGTTCATAACTAAATGACATCTAGTAGTAAACTGCAAATGCTTGCATATATTGTGTCCATTTCTTTGCCGTTCTGAATTTCTGATAAAAGCGTACAGAATTGATTCTTACGCCATATGACGCAAGTATTGTTCTAACAATACCTGCCTAATTAGTATTTATAACTGTAGTAGATTACGTCGTGTCGATTAGTGAATTACTGACGAAATATTAATCAGATTGGCGCTGGAACCGGGCACATTTTTGTTACTAGATTATTATCACTATAATGTTTCATCACTGCAGGTTGAAAGAATTTAAATATACTTATAGCTATATATATAATATAATATAATATAGCTCGGAGTCAGTTAGCTAACTGACTCCGAAGAATTCGTTAATGATTCAGAGATTAAAGTTCTCAAATCTATTAATGTTCAGGAGGATCCGAACGATCTCCGACACAACTAGGAACCCTGAGGCGATCTATCTAGACACCTTTTTTTAATATATTCCGGAAATATCTTTCCGGAAAGAACTGTCGAAAGCGCTCTTTCCAGAGAGTATGTGGGCCTCACCACTCAAATCGGAATACCCACTAAAACTCATCTATCTAGACACCTACCTACCTCCTACTTAATCTTAATTTTTAAAATAATGACGTAGATAAATATAACATTATATTGTTTTTTCATATTAGGTATGTTGTGCTGGTTAATTTTAATTTTTTTAAAGTATAAAGCGGTAATACTTTTAAATATTGCTTATTATAATATTGCGTATTAAACTAAAGCACTTATAAAATACTTAAAGCAATTGTGAAGTTGTATGTCTAGATCACTTGGATGCCTAGGTTACGGACAGGAGAAAACTACCTCATAAGTAAATATTCCGCCAGATTCAATTATAACAACTGACTCTAATCTTGAATGAAAGGATAGAAAACTCTCGTGCAATCAACAACTTATCAATATAAAATGTTTTATGAAATAGTACAACTAATAGTAAATTAATGAATATGTACTCGCATATGCCTAGGAATATGATATTTAGTAAACCTGCACGTTAAGATGTTTCTACGTACCTACAAACTACTTTGTTGTCCCTGTACGTATGAGAGACAAAATTGTTGAATGAAGCGATGAGTGAAGGCTGCTATGTAGTGGTTGGATTGTTTAGTGAAGGTGTTCCCTGGGTACTCACTAGTGTGGGCAGCAGCAGCGCGCGGCTCCGGCGGCGGACTGCGAGAGAGCCCTCAGCGGAGGAGGCGGACAGACGGACCGGCGGACGGGCGGCCCGGGATACGAGCGCGATACTGTGCTGGCGCCACCGCGCGATCGATATACGGGGTAGGGGGTTAACCACGGCGGTGACCCCCCGGGCGGCCCCCCGCGCGTTACAAACGCGCCTCTAGAGACGGCAATATGATCACGGTGAGAGGTCAACATGTTCTGGATTTTCTATTGTGACGTAAACGAGGATATCGTGAAAATTGTTTACCAAGTTGCACGTACGCGCTGCCACGTGTACAGCGCTCGCTCGGATCGCATCATCGCACACACTACTTCTATTATTAAATTATTATAAGTGCATATAAACTATAAAACTCTGTAAAGCGTAAGTCGGCCTGGCACATTACGGTTCCTCCCGTACTCCTCCGACGGTGTAACTACGTATTATAAAACAAAGTCTCCGCCGTGTCTGTCTGTCTGACCGTCTCTCTGTTCGCAGTAAACTCAAACACTACTGATCGAATTTTCTTACGGCTGTCACCAATACGTAGAGTGAGGAGGCATCTCTATTGGGGTAGTTTATTGACTACGAATCCGTAGTATAAAAAACAATGTGTAAAAATTTTTAATAATAAATTAAACCGAGTTCAAAACGTACTGAAAAGTTAAAAATAAACGCGTCATTTAGTTACTTTAATTTACTTAACCATATCTATAAACTCGGTGCCATCCAAGTTTAGGGAAAGTTTATTCAACAAAGTAGCAAAGCGCTTTGTGTGGACTGGGTATCGTCTTTAAAGTAGAAAGCTTACAGGTGGCACTGACTTAATAGATATGGTTAAGTAAATTAAAGTAACTAAATGACGCATTTATTTTTAATTTTTGCAGTGCGTTTTAAAGTCGGTTTAGTTCTTTATTATTTTTTTTTCACACTTTTTAGTGGTTTACCGACAACGAACATACGTAAATCCTACTCGTTATAATCTATGAGTACCAATATTCGCCAGCCATCAGCCAACTGCCGACATCGCTGCAAATGTGCCTATGAAGTTTGAAGAGTTCTTTCAATTTAACCGAGATCTCATCATCAGATCCTAAAATGATGACTATGGGGCCATTTTGGAAGTGTACCCTTTCTAACAAAAAAGAATTTTCAAAATCGGACTTTTCTGTGAAAAGTTATGTAAAAAAATTCCTATCCCAAAAACTACTGAACCAATTTTGATTAAACTTTTAGTATTCCCTATATTGAACAATACCTAGTACGACAAAAACAGAATTACTTAAATCGGACTTGTAATTCCGGAGTTATGCGAACAGAAACATTGTGAAATTGATCAATACATACATACACTTTTGAAATTTGCGAAGGCTAAACTTTCTGGAAATATGGAAATACGGTTCGAATTGAAAAAACTCCTTTTTGTAAAATTAGTTATTTTTACAAATAGAAATTGGGGTCCTTCAGTCTGTCTCTAGCCTAGTGCTTAAAGCAGCTTTTGTAATACTATTTTGAGCAAGTCATCAATCACTCCAACCAACCAGTGGTTGAAGCTTGCTCTTAATCTCTCGGTCCAACTCCAACGCGTCTCGTAAGCGTTGACACAAAGAATGTCGTTTACGACGTAACAACAGACAAAGTCTTCTACGCAATAGACAATATCTTTGCCGGCGAACATGAGATCACTGATTTCACCCACGATCACGGGAGCCTCTAGACTGATACACTACTCAGTCCTCAACAACCATTCCCTCTAAGCTAAGCCAACGTCCAAATCTGACAATCATAAGGGATACTACTATGGAAAGAGTCGTTCCACCCGCTGTCCTTCATGAGGGCTCCTTTTGGCGATATTTCTGTGCTCGCTCAAACGAAAGAGAAATTGATCAATCGACTTGTAAGGAAATAAAGCCGTCAATGAGTATGTCGCATTATTTACAACAAATATGATATGTACTTCATGTCGAACTAGAATCCTGAGATTTTATTTATTCCGAGTGAGATATAGCAACATAATGCAACACGGGATTGGGAAATAGGGAATACGAGCAATAAACCTTTGAGACTACTTTAATGTCTCGGTCCCGATCAACATGACAGGATGTTTTTACTGAGCCTACTTTTTGAGTCAATCATACTCGTGCGACACATCGTACATGTGGTAACGCCTGTAATTATTATAATAGCAAACTTTCATTTATGTACTTTAGATAGTTATATTTAAAACGTAACTTCCAACCTAACTAAACCTAAAATCTTCTAAAGTATTAAGAGTAATTTTTCACTTATATTTTTATGAGTATTTTACAAATTTAAAATAGAAACTGTAAATAATTAAATAAAAGGAAAATTATAAAAATAAAAGCCATATAGACTATTTCTAATATAGACATGTAACATGAAGAAAATTTACTTTGATGGTTTCTTGGCATTTTCATCCATTACTGGGGCGGCTTCATTACGATAAAATGTCATGACTTAGCCTTATTGCTAATATTTTATGATATCCCCGAGGAATCCCGTATAGACATAGATTAATGTCATATCATAGATTAATGCTATGGCGGTAGGGCCGCACAGTGCGCTATACAGCGAAGTCCTTCGCAAAGCCTTGGCTTCAAGCGAAGGCTATCGGGACTGTAGTGGCCACATTCACGAAGGAAGGCTACCCATAGAGCATAGTAATACCTTAAAGCAAGTATTCTAGTAGCTACAATTAGCGCGACACAATTAAATAGCGAAGATTCGGTCGAAGTATTACAGCGACTAATAGTAAATACTATATATCATTAGTCTGTGAGCTTATCCATTAAAATTTCAATTTTTTTATTGAAAAATAGACCGAAATTGTATAACACATTTGATTTTATGTTGTTAGGCTTTTTGGAACGAAGTTCCTTATCGCGCGTTGTGAAAGGGGGCTAGACGGAAAAAATTGGTACGAAAAGTTGTCACGACACTTTTTGATTAAAGGATCTTGCCGCCGCCTTTGATGTGTGTGCGCGTAAGCGGCGGGGGGCGCCCGCGCTGTATGCTGTCTCGCGCTCTCGTGGCGCCCTCTGATGTTTCGGTGTACAAAAACAAACGCGTGTGTGGTACGCGTTTAAGTTTATATAACATTATATTTGTTAATAATAAAAAAAATATTATTATTACTTGAAAAAATAAAATTTTATTACAATTCCTTCACTAATTAATCGAAAGGAACTTCGTTCCATCCGGGTGTCCCTTGACACCTCTCAACTTTTTTTATTTTAATTTATATAACAGAAAGTGTTTTATAGCCTGGAACATACAGCAGTTATATTATAATTTATATTGGTTTCGAGACTAGAGCAAGTATGTGATACAGTAGATATGGAAAAATAAGCATTTGCGGGAGCGCTAAGAAGCAAGTTAAAAGCGTTTAACCTTAGAGTAAGTATGTACTAGAGTTGCTACTGGGAGTCTTCTGATAAGGGACTGCAACAAAGTTATCCAACTGGTTTTATAGGCACACCCAGAGAATAAAAACGCGCTGGCTGTGTTAGACTAAATAAATCATATAATAGAATATCTATAAATCGATAAACTAAAATTGAAACTAAATGCATATTATAAATCTAATATCTTCATCTCTTGGTTAGATATAATAAAATTAGTTTCTGTAGATAATTTGGAAATGAATTAAAAAAATCTTTACTTGGTATCTACTATCTAACACAATTTAACAAAATACTGCGGACAATGGAACGTAAGTTGGCCCAAGGTTCTAGATTCTAGTATTTTTGAAACTAAATCATTGCCTATTTGAAAAATATTAGGTTTATATCTATCATAGATAAAAGACATCTTGTTTCTAATCTATGATTTATATGAACCATAATAATTATGAACGATATGAACAATACTTACAGGATTTTGTATATTACAACACCAACCTTATTTCTGTTTATTTCGATATGCGAAAAATTTAAGAACATTTCATATTTTATACTTATTTTTTAAATTTATTAATAATACTAAATCCAAAACTTCACATAAATATAGGGTCCTGGGGTATCTGTATCCTCTTTGGTAGAACTAGAATAGTAAATTCCAACTGTGGCAGTGTTACCAACTCTACTGTTTTAACAGTAGATTTGCTGTTTTCACATTGACGTCCATGTTTTCTGTTTCTTTCATTTTTATTTTCTACTGTTTTGAAACTTCCGCTCAGCGCCACCTATACACTACTATGCAAACATTTTTAGATATCCATTACATAACGCAATGACAAACCACTACGTAATAAAACGCAATGACACTAGTTGTTAGTATCTTCTTTATCAATTACAGCATTACACACTAAATCCGAAATAACTGATTGCTATTCATTTGAAACTACAGAAATTTGACAAGAATATGTATGATTTTAAAAATAATAATGAGTGTGAAAATATTGGCAATTAAAAATGCAACTGAAAATTAATTTCACTTCGATTTTCGTTGTTGTGATTATAAATATAAATATATCAATGTATGAGAGTAACCAAGAAAATTGTTTATTATTTAATTATATAAGCAAAATTATGAAATCTGCTTTTTTTCTTTACCTACTGTTTTCTACTGTTTTTTTAGGCGAATTGCTGTTTTTTAGTTTTTTGAGGTTGGCAACTGTTTGGTTGTGGTAGAAAATGTATAATTACTCATAGCAACATTGACACCTCCTTTTTCCTTGTGGAGTTGGTTGAGACACGTGCGTCTTTTACTCCGAAATCTCCTAAATAACACAAAATGAGTGAAGGCACAGCGACTATTCGCACTCGCAAATTCATGACCAACAGGTAAAAGTGCAGGACATTAAATTTAGACGAAAAACATGTTGCGGTGTGGAAATTAAACATGGCTCAGCCGTGACAGGTTATGATATAGTTTGTGAATATTTCAGGTTGTTGGCGCGGAAGCAGATGGTCTGCGATGTGTTACACCCGGGTAAACCCACTGTTAGCAAAACAGAGATTCGCGAGAAGCTCGCGAAGATGTACAAAGTGACACCCGACGTAGTTTTCGTGTTCGGATTCAAAACGAACTTCGGTGGTGGCAAATCCACGGGATTCGGGTTAATATACGATACTTTGGATTTAGCTAAAAAGTTCGAACCCAAGCACAGGCTCGCCCGCCACGGCCTGTACGAGAAGAAGAGGCCTACGCGCAAGCAGCGTAAGGAACGCAAGAACAGAATGAAGAAGGTACGCGGTACCAAGAAATCAAAAGTCGGAGCGGCCGCCAAGAAGTAATGTAACAGTTTCTAAGTAAATAAAATTTTTAAAAATCATTTGTGTTTCTATTTGTTATTCCCATACAAATCATATTGTATAGATAATCTATTCTTTGAAGAGAGTTTGTAGGTTGTTAGTTTGCTTTACAACCAAGGATATATGTGTTGGAATTGAAGGAGCGTTAGATAGTAGATACATGTGAACTATAAACAGGTATAAAAGTCACATTTTCTCTGTTGCTTTATATCATATTTTTTGTATTTGCAATTACATCTTGAAGTCTCTTAGTAGGTCTTTATGTTAACTATCAATTTTTGATTTATTTTAAATTTGAATACTACTGAGAACAATTTTATGAATGGTTGGGTCATATGTTTACAGTGGGGTTCCAGATTCCAGAAACAAATTAAAACAAATGAGGTAGTAATAAAGCTTATATAATAGTATTGTTCAATCTCATGAGCTAGCACATACAGGCTCGGAGACACCTTTCATCGACACGGAACCATGTGTGATGAACATCATTTGTCAAGAAGATGATGGCAGAATGAGGCAAAGTAGAAGGTCTAAGTCTGTCTAAACAATTTTTTGGGTAATATAAAGGTAGGTTTTCTAATAAAGGTAAAGTAACAAGGCTAGAAATGTGGCGTGAAAGGCGTGTTTCAACTGATATAGGAGGAGGTAAGGGCGAGGTGAGTACCTACAACAGATCCAAAAGAGTCAAACTGCACCCGCTATGGTGGGCCTCACCGTACCAATTATAATAATGTACAATCTATGATTGCTAAAATTCTCTGTGTGTTGATATAGTGTCAAGTGAACGCGCCGCTGGTGTTGATCTTGTGCTCATGCTAGAGGAATGCTTTCTGTAACAATCAGTGTTGCAGTTGCTTTAATATTTTTTGAATCAATAAAGTTGTGCTCTCAATAAAATCACCACCTTCTAGAGATCTCTTTATTTTATCATGAGACTAGTATTTCAATAACCCAGCTGCTAATCTAATAAATCCATACATTGATAGTGTTTCACTCACCAAAAAGTACCAAAAAGAATTCCACAGAAAACAGCATACCGGCTCTGCATTTATTTGTGTTGTGTAGCTATATGATGATCAAACTCATCTCAAAGTGAAGTGTTGTTAACAGCATATAAGTAGTAGAACATATTAAGATCAAACTGTGTATTCGCTGAGCTCGGTTTGTAGCACTTGTCTGCACTGTGATACCTCAGTCGTTTCTTTCAACTGCACAAAGTGTAGGGGAGCCGCTGCACAAATGTATGGTGGCCTACCATGGTCCCGTCCCACTTGAGTGCTTATCACAATAATTCCATGTTTCGTCATCACGTTCAAGTCCACAGTGGAACATTGGTTATGATAGTGAATGCACAGCATAGGCACAATAAGCATGGAGTGCTGTTCCAGGCTGGGATAGGTGTTAGTGGTTGTTACAATTTGCGTTTGTGTATTGTTCATGCATTGTTAATATTGTATGTAGTATTGCTTGCTGTAAGTAAATATTGAAGTCCTCAATTTACCTCTTAATTTTGTTTATAATAATTATAGAACAACATTAAAAGAAAAGGCAAATAAAGGAAGGCACTGTAACAATCAGTGTTACAGTTGCTTTAATATTTTTTCAATTAATAAAGTTGTGCTCTCACTAAATCAACCAACTTCTAAGGATCATGAGACTAGTATTTAATAACCCAGCTGCTAATCTAATAAATCCATAAATTGATAGTGTGTCATTCAACAAAAAGTAGCAAAAAGAATTTCAAAGAGAACAGCATACAAGCTCTGCATTTATTTGTGTTGTGTAGCTATATATGATGATCAAACTCATCTCAAAGTGCTGTTAAAAGTATATAAGTAGTAGAACATATTAAGATCAAAATGTGGATTCGCTGAGCTCGGTTGGTTGCACTCGTCTGCACTGTGATATCGTTTACCTCAGTCGTTTCTTTCAACTGCACAAAGTGTAGGGGAGCCGGCTGCACAAATGCATGGTGGCCTACAATGATGCCGTCCAACCTGACTTCAGATCACAATAAATCCATGTTTCATCATCACATTGAGGTGATGACACAGCATAGGTACAATAAGCATGAAGTGCTGTGCCAGGCTGGGATAGGTGTTAGTGGTTTTTACAATTTGTGTATTTTTAATGCATTGTTAATATTGTATGTAGTATTGCTGTATGAAAATATTGAAGTCTTCAATTTACCCCTTAATTTTGTTTATTATAATACTTATAGAACAACTTTAAAAGAAAAGGCAAATGAAGGAAGGCACTGTTTTATGGTAAACAGAGAGTGACCACAAAGATCTTGATATTTTGAAAATAGTTAAATTATATATTCTCTTAATAGTTTACATAGATAATATAAATACCTATGGAAAAATATATTTTTATTGAATAAGAAAAATGTTATGGCTTTGTACTACATCATTTTAATATGTTGTCTTTTTCTTTTTTCTTTATACTTAACATTTTAAAACTTAGGTATAGGTAAGGATAGGTCGTAAAAGTGACCTGTGTTGTCTAAAACTTAGGAAAAGAAAATGGTCAAATTATAATTCAATGACATTATTGCATTTTCTTTTTTATGTTTATATTTCAATCTCCAGTTAGCAACTTAGACTAAAATCGAAATACAATAATAATTAATTATAGTATTCCTCTCTATGTTCAAATCAGTAAGGCAATACAATTTTTTAGTTAGGGATGCAAAATCAGATATGAATCTGCTATTGGAAAAATTGATGAAATGTCTCTTCTCTTCTCAGTCAGCTGAGTTAAGCCTATAAGCTTGTCACAAAAGTTTAGGTGACAAAGTAGCAAAAGCCTGACTGCCTTTTGTATTTATAGTTTTACATTGTAGTACTTGGTTGAACAAGCTGAGCTCTGTATTTATTTTTAAAATTAGTATATAATACATAAAAAAAATTTAGATACAAGTTACATAACAATGCCATCTAATGTTAAGTAGCTTTAGTGTTGGTGTGTCAGTACTGTTTCTCATTGCCTGAAAACACTAATAAAACAACATTCTTATGCAAATGAAGCCCCCGAAACTACCTGTATACAAAATTTTATAAAAATTGTTGGAGCTGTTTGTGATTCAAATTACTCGTATATCAAGGTTACATGAAAATATGTCATGAATTCACGATCCCGTTAAAGGGTTATATTAAAGGACAATAGCTATCAAACGATCCCTAAAGTGCTTATGCAAAAGGCAATCGTTTTTGAGTTGTTAATTTTTTCTTTTTTTTTCTAGGTAAAGGGCTTGTGGCTTTAAAAATTAACAAAAAAAGAAATACAATGGAATGTCCCAATTTTCTTTTATTTCTTACTAGTGTACATCCTTGTTAATTATAACCAATAATAAAACAACAACAATCTCCAAGCATTTTTAAATAACAGCTCCAGAACTGAACAAATTTTTAATTTTAATTCTTTGAATTTAAATTTTTAAAATTTGAAACCCTTAAATTTTCTGTAAAAATCACTATTGCACTTATCCTGCGGATTATTTTAAAAACATCTACGTATCCTTAGCTATTCATCAGTACATAAAAAATACAGGAAAAATCATAAAATAAAAAAAAATTACACAACAAAAATACCAGGTAGAAAATTCTAAGAAATGCTATTGTTTAGGAATTAAATCAGGAACAAAGTAAAAAAGAGTTTAATCAAAAAAGATTAAAGATAAGGACTCCAATTCAATAAGGACAATAGGTTAAAAAGGAGAGATAAAATAGAGCTGTTTGTAGTGTTTTGTAGTCTGTGTATTAACATCACAAACAAAATACTGAACTTTTGAAGACATTTTAAAGTCTTAAATTAGTCATTGAAAGATGCAACAATGAATAAAATTCTTAAATCACTTTGTAAATATTTATTAATAAACCACTCTGGTTATTTAAAATAAAAAAAGCATATAATTAAAGTAGACTGTCCACTTTGTATGGGGGTTTTGGCCTGGAAAGGACAGTCACCGAAAATAATAATAATATATTAATTTAATAGCACTAACAATAAGAAATTTCAAAAATATTAAAGTTCTGTGTTCAGGTGTTTCTAATTTTTATTTTCTGTGAAGGTTCATATGAAGGTTATTAAATAAAAAATCATTGTTTTTGTTACTTATGTTATATTATTCTGATACATATGTTAAAATAATGTTATCTAAGGACTGGGCAGGTAAATTTATTAATTCTTGAGACCTTGCCCAGCTCAAAAATCAAATAATTGTCATGACTTAACACAGCAACTGTCTGTCGACTTCTATACAGTTATAAGAATATTTTTTTATTGCCTCTCTACCTAATCTGTTACATTCATATAAAATATAAACATAATATATTTTCCTGCTAATGTGCCTGCTGTGTATTTTGCCTTGCAGTAATACTAAAGTCTAGGTTGACAGGAAACCTTTAAGCAAGTTGCTGGCCGTGTTTCTACATATTTCAATTGTATAGGAACCATCACCTCTGCTACCCTCTAGTAGAACCCACCTCATAGTAGAACATGGCTTGCTTTAATTGGTACCTCCCACAAGCTATTAGTATTAGTTCACTGAACTCTAGTCTAGGAAAATGTACATTGTCAAAGGAACATCCACAGTTGACAACTATGGTAACCACTATTTGTAGTGGGCTCTTTGTTGGTTATAATTGATGTGCTTAAAGCAATAGTCCAGCACGAGTGGCACATAACATTGTTATGAGATACCTGTAACAAAAAAATGAATACCACACTAAATAAACATAATTACATGAACAACCTAGTATTTAGGGATAATCTTCTCAATATCTTCTTATGTTTGTGATCCGATTTTATTGAAATACCCAAAGTATGCAGTTAATTGTATTGAAATACTATGCACTATGTGCAAAACACCATACGCAGAAATAAAACTGTGACTTAAAACTTATTTGAGTATTGCGTGGCGGCAAATAACATCCGTGTTAAGCCGGGGTTTCAACAGAGTTTTATGAGATGTCAACGTTTAGGCTTTGATCAGTACCAGTGGGAAAGCGCGGGTCGTCGTGTATAAAAATTCGGAGTCCATTGTGATTGCAAAAGTCGAAAGAAAAACGAAAAAGTAACGATAATATCTTGGAAAACCTTAACAATGCACACAGTAAATAAATACCTACATCATAAAACGAATGGCATTCGATTTGATTTGTCATTGTCAAAATTACAATTAGTGTTTGGCGTAGTGTTGCTATAGAATAAATTACATTCGAGTTTATGTCAAAAAAGCAATATTAATTACTAATTCCTTATGTATATTTGTTTTTTATGTAATTATTAATATTTTTTCGTAGTTTTTTAGGATGGTAACGTGGTGCAGTTAAAATGTCGCTTGGCCGGAAAAATATAATTATGGATTGTAATATTAATTAATCGATAATATAATTAATCCAATTGACGTAGTGCCAATTGGATTAATAATTCATAAATATTCATGTTTAAATAATAGATAATTTTTGATATAATTGGTTTTTCCTATGAATTCTGTTCACGCCAGGCCAAAAATGGACAGTCCCCTTTCTGAATTACATTTCATGCTCCCCTATTTCGTATACAGACACGAATTCTCCTTCTTAGTTTGCATTTTACTATAACACTACTGAAGTTCTATCGAATGTAATTTGCAGCGTGTATTATTTCAGTTTTGAGTTCTTCAATCGTATACAGGTGAGGTCGTGTGTTGTACAGGTGAAACGTTATAAACCAGGCTCTTCATATGCCTCCAGACATAACAGTCCATCGGTGTCAAATCTGGACTTCTCGCTGGCCATGGAATTGGTTCTCCGCTGCCTATTAGGACAATTGATATTTAACCATTGTCTTACAGATATTCGAAAGTGTGCAGGGCATCCATCATGCTGGATTAAACTCGTTTTTACTTTGTTCCTGATTTAATTACTAATAATAGTGTTTCTTAGAATTTTCTACCTGGTCTCTTTGTTGTGTAATTTTTTTTTATTTTTCCTGTATTTTTTATGTAGCGATGGATTTATGTAGACGTTTTTAAAAAATTTGAGGGTTATTCAAAGAATTAAAATGAAAATTGAAAACTTGTTCAGTTCTGGAGCTGTTATTTAAAATTTTTTTGGAGAATCTTGTAGTTTTATTATTGGTTATTATTAACAAGGATGCACATTAGTAAAAAATACAGGAAAATGGGGAAATTACATTGTATTTCTTTTTTTGTTAATTTTTAAAGCCACAAACCCCCACTTACCTAGAAAATAAAGAAAAAAATTAATAACTCAAAAACGATACACTTTTGCATAAGCACTTTAAGGGTTACTTGATAGCTATTGTCCCGTACTATAACCCTTTAACGGGATCGTGACATATTTTCATGTAACCCTATCTACCTACAAGAATTGCACGTTAAAGGTATTAATGGTTAATTAATATTTTAGAGATTAATAATAAAATAAGTGATTCGTTGTGTTTAATTTCTTTATTTAAGGAAATATTAATTTTACCTAACTGAAAAGACGCTTATATATTGACTGGATATTAAGCAGAAAAGTGATGATTAACGTCTTAGTTATATCCTTTTCTATTTATAAATTATTGCAATTTTGACAGTAAAAGAAGACGGTAGTAAATAAATAAATCACTTCACTTTACTCCCATGCCCTGCCTTCAATGTTCTGTTTGTAAATGCAATCTCCAGTTAATATAATTATAAACTTCTTGGTACCACCGTACTAGTCGTACTATCTAGCCTATAAGTAGCTTACTACTAAGTTCCTTGCTTGCCTAGCCTTGTAATTTATTGTAATCCTAATTGGTCCGAATACATTTTAAAAGTCCAAGGGCAGAATCGTCTGGCCAGTTTTGCGAAGGGAGAAGTCCTCGCGACTCTGTAGTGTCTGGTGCGGTGGTCCCACAGGTGGTAGGTGTAGGCGCTGCCGGCGTCCAGCTCGCCGGGCAGGAAGTAGTCGCGCGCGCGCGCCGCCGGCACCGGGTGGAAGAACTGCGGCCCGTACACTTCGAAACCTAACACAACATATATGAATCATATAGTAATCATAACAGTCTTTATTGGCCTACTGAAGGATCAAGATTACTTTTAGGAGAAGGACTCCTAGCTTAAACCCGCAGCGCTGCTCGACGCGATTACATCTGTGACCATCGGCGCTGAAATACGCTCATTCGACGCACGGAGATCAAGTTTAGACGATGGTAAGAGGGGATCCCGTTTCCTATAAGAAGTTAGACCTGGGCTTAATAGACTGTTAATGATTACTAAGTTGTAATTATAAAGTTAAGGCTATTCTTGTAGACATATTATGACTATACCTAAATAAATAAAGTATAAAAAACTTTGATTAGGTAGGTAGTATCGTTCTTATGGCAACAGGAAATGTAGACGACCACGACTAAATTCATAGGTACTTGTTGAAATGTTATCTTATAGTTGCACTGTGTGGCTAAGGTATGGAGATACCTATTTGTATAGTATTTAAAGATAAACTATCAAATAAAAAGAAATTATATGTATGAATAAATGTACTAATGAATGCAGAATGTACTAAAACATAATAACCGTTACACGTGGCGGCGGACATGTAGGCGGGCTCTGCGGCGGAGCACACGCGACTCAGCACGCTGCTCATGATGGACAGGCGCCCGCCGCCGCAGCCGCCAGCCAGCAGCCGGTGCATTTCCCTGATACACAATATAGTGATTATTACCTTTTACAGCTACGTACGTCCAAGTTAAACTGCCAAGTATTCACAAAAGTGCTGCCTGATAAATATAAGTAAGTATCTGTTTATTCTACGACTTTCAATATCACGTGATAGTAAGTGGTTGACCTTTACTATTAGCTGATTTTAAGGAGCCAGTAGCGGAAGAGAAAGGGCCGAGCAATATAACTGAAACATACAGAATTACTAACTTTATAGCCAGGACAGACATATTTCGTCCGATAGCATCTCTGGAAAATGCCAAGGCGGCCTCCCCCACGGAATCCTCTAGGTCTCTGGTGGCCCAGTTCCTCGCCAGCGTACCCAGCGGCCGCGCCACCAGCACGTCCAGGTCCAGGTAGATGCCGCCCCACGCGCCCAGCGTTGCGTACTTCAACACGTCTCTGCCCACCGCGCCCCATATGCACGTCCCGACGGCGCCGCGGCGCGACGGCTTCTCGAACGGCGTCCCTTTCAAGAAGTCGTCAATGCGTATTCGCCAATATTTCACGTTGTCGAATATCTCCTGCGTCACATTCCCCGTAGACAACGTCGGACCGGAGAACACAACGTTGATCTGCCAGCCGGGGTGCGCTGCGGCGGCCGACTCCACGGCGCAGCGCTCTCTCGACGTCAGGTTTCCCGCGCAAGACGTCGAGTGAAAAAATATTGACCTCGAGGGTAGACGTGACCGCCTGTCGAGCGAGGGGAGAGAAAAGTTGCCGTCGAGCGGCGGGCAGGCAGCGCCGGGCGCGGGCTGCGGGCGCCATACGTCGCGCAACAGCACCAACGAGCCGCACACGACGACGCACACGGTGACGGCGACATTGCGCTTGGTGCGTCGCAACAGTCGCACTATTTGTCTCCGCATATTCGTGCGTCTGTTTTTGGGGTGCAGGTCGTTTCGGAGCTCATTTTCTGAGCCACAACTGATCCCGCTGCCGATGCTCTCTGTTATGATACATTCTGTAAACCACTCCACTTGTAAATAACAACATGCGAGAGTCGAAAAGGAAAAGAAACCAGTTGAACTTTTGTTTTGTGATTCAATCCGGACTCAAATGATATTTCCAGCGTTGTGTTTTCATTGATACGTTTAGTAAATATAACGTTGGCTGGGCGCAGGATGTGCAGCTGCCGGCACAGCGCCTCGTGCGTGAGACGCTGACACTGGCGTGTGCTCCGACACACAGGGAGCAGCGTTTTACAAACCACAATAGTTTGCCGAGATACTTTGGGCTAGCTGCAAAAGATCGCATTTGAAAATCAAAAATCAATTCTTTATATTACAATGAAGGAGCTCTGTCGCCCTTACAGTAACCCTGTATCGTGCGCCCACAACCATCTTGATATTTGATATTTTAGTCAATCATTTTTTTATCGACTACAAGGTGGCCCTCGACTGCTATCACACCTGATGGTTAAGTCATGATGCAATCTATGATCGAAGCGGGCGAACTTGCTAGGAGTAGAATGAAATCAACACCCCTAGCAGTTTCTACAACGTACCGGAACCGTAGAGTGGTACCTAGCTACGGCGAACGCCACCCACCAACCAGACCAAGAGAAACACGCGCATACCCCTGCGCCACGAAGGCTGTCAAATAAAATCGAATACCTGCCTCTCATCTGCCTAAAATCCAAAGCTCTCAAAACCCTATTAGCATGAGTGTGTTTACTGTATCATAAATTATGACGATTTTAGGATTAAGTATCTCAAAAACGTAAAACGGATCACTTTATTATCCGTCCATCTGTCTATCACGACCCGCAATCTTTTATTCAAGAGGGGCGGAGCGTTGAAATTAAATTAAAATCGTAAAATTATTCGCTTCCCCGAAAGTTGATATCTTGGACCATCGTCTGAACTGGGGAGGACTACGCATGCGCGGCTGAAATCCTTTGCGATCATAGTTATATGTGTACTTTTATATGTATTCATATAAAACTTCACCTAACATTTAAAGCTTTTAAGGTTATTACGAGTACGTCAACTAAAAAATATATTGACTCTTATTAGTCTAGTGGTCACTCATTGCGATTACGTTCACGAGGTCCTAGGTTCGATCAGTCATGAAATGTTATTTTTTCTTCTAAGAAATTCTCAGTGGCTGGACTTTTGAAATTTGCTACCTCCCGACACACTTCGGTTCAAACTTCATTGATGTGTACCACAGTAGGTAGGCACTGCCTAGTTAGGAGCATACTCATTTCAGTGTTAATAAAATCAACGATCTCGCTCCATTAATAATAAACTGATCGAAATGAAGCCAAACATCGAAAGTAGCACGGTCGCAACTCAATAATTATTTAAATAACTTAATTTGTTTTTTTTTATATAGATTTGAAAACGAGCATATGGGTCACTTCATGTTAAGTGATTACCGCTGCCCATGACAAACGTTTAGGCAAATTTACGTGTGGTTGATAACCACCCATCCAGATGGCGAGGGTGGGGTTTCTAAGGCGCAAGTTTCGTTGTGAGAACAAAGAGGGCGATTCTACTTCAAACACTCGAACACTCGCCATTATAGAGACGATAGAACACACGTAGAGAACTAACTTCTTTACAGTGCTCTAAAGAATTAATAATGAATTAAAACTAAAGAGATTAACCAGAATAGCAGACAGAAAAATAAACTGTATGTATCTTACAAAACTTAGCATTTTATAGCGAAAATGTATATTGCGTAGCTATACGTATTTATAATAAGTAGCCATCACACACGTTTGACATGTCCTTTTTATCATTTAAAAAAATATTTATTCAGATATTATCAGAAAAGATTTATAACTGTGTAAACGATTACCTTAATGCCATCTTTTAAAAGCAACTTTATATTTTAGTTCATTGTTATTATTCTTATTTTTTTTGACATTGTATTTAATTATTTAACACGAGTGTTAATAATTGTAATAATTAATATGAATACTGTAAATTTGCACGCCGAAATGGCAAAATATGTTGGAACGAATATTGAAATGTAACCCATATTTGAGCAAATAAAAACAATTTAATCTTTAGAAATAATAGACACATTTGTTAACATTGCATAACTTTTATTTGTTTTTCATTAACTTAAATTACAAATCACAATAAATATATTACTTGTTTAAATCAGGCAGCGTCCCTTCACTGAACTGGATCATATAATATTACAGAAACAGTACAATACATCACTTAACTAACATCGCACCTAATGGCAATTAATCACAACATCGCGATAAGACAGTGTGCCACATGCGTGACGTCACGACATCGTAGTAATGTAACTTGTAGAATAATAGCGTATTATTACAATACATGAATTGAATAAATGTAGAATTACCAATATTATAATAACTTATACATTAAAGTGAATGACAAATGAATCAAAATAATGAGTTCAGCCGCTCGTGTCATATCACGAAAATGCTCTTACATGTAGTACTAGAATAATATTTATTTATTACAAGTCAGCCCTTGACTGTAATCTCACCTGATGGTAAGTATCTATAGTCCTTCGGTTCCTACACGACATCGAACCGCAATGCTCGAAAGCTTGGCGGTACGTCTTTTTCCGAAGGGTTGTACGTAGCCAGGGCCGAGGCCTCTCACCAGATAGACCATGGATTCAGAATATTTCAATCGAACCCGGGACCACAGGCCAGTGCGCTTCGGAGGCCGCCATGACATGGTAGGTACGTTTGTCATGGCCTAAACTCGTGGGATTGAACTGGTAATCATAAATACGGTTATACTTGCGTCGTGATATCACACGAGTCACAGTTACGTATACTCAAAGATCTCACGGCTCGATTGTATCTGTGTTTTGACGTGAAAACGTCTCATAATTCGATAGAGCCGGCTGCACGCACGAAAAAATATGACTCATGCCGTGTTACCTCGCTTTGAGGCGTTCCATGTAAGGCTTGAAGTGCAAGCGAGAGCGCGAAACGAGCGACAAAGAAGCACAATCGGCCTTTGCGTTCGGCAGCGTTCGACATCCGTCTATTAAATATAATTATTAAATATATTATTTTAAATTAAAAATTGATATATTTATAAATTAATATATTTATTAATTAATAATTTAAAATATAAATTTATAAAATCAAAATCAATTATTTTATTAATTTAAATTTAAAAATATACTTAAATTGAAAATTTTAATAACCAATTAAATGCTACCATTCCATCAGTATTTTCTTGAGACGTTGTCACGTTCAACTATCGTCAGTAAACCGACTTTACAGACAACCAATTTTTTAATTAGACATAACTAATTTTAAATGAATGTTGAGGGAACCTGTATTGGAAATAAACGTGAGACCAAAAATTGCGCAACCGGCGGGATTCGAAACCACATCTCTTTGACTGTCGTGGTCAGAGCGTTCTACCACTGAGCCACGGTTCCTATCCAGACCAAGCCTTTTGACGATAAAAAATATTTGACGTAACTTTTTAAACAGGATCCCTCACCTATACGCCTATATTTGGAATATAATTTAAACTAAATACCTTAAATAATAAATTGTAATCAACTTGCAGTTGTAGCTCACTGCATATTCTTGCACAGTGACACTCAATTGTTAACTATGTTTAAAAAAATACTGATTAATTAAAAAATATTTTGTACATATATGATGGTAATGATGTTGGACACAAACTCAAGTTCAAATTGTTTTGTTTCAAAGGAAGCACTTTTTGAAATTTCCAGTTACACGCCTGTATTCTATTCTATGACATACATATATAATTATTACAAAATAATATTGTTATACATATTACATTACAGTTGGCATCCGCTTGCATTGTGATCGAGTAGTGTATACATGTTCAGTAACATTAAATGACAAGTTGAGTTGAATAAGTTTATCATTGTCGCACACGGACAAGTATATGAGCGAGATAAAGACACCTTAGCAACATTTTTAATTAATTTTTGACAGTAGCTTAATGTTCTCATGAAGAAGTATACACTGTCTGTGCTACGTTATCTGTCAAATATATTATCTGTAAGAAATAAAGCTCTTGAACGAATATTCGCAAACCCTTCTCTGCAATGCATAGATTAAAGACTAATAGATAGAGCCCATAGCGTGTCCACTCGTGAGACAGCAAATCAGCCTTATTGACATGACATGTCAACATTTAAAGTACATCATAAAATGTTATGTTATAAAATATCGTAAAATACGAAATATTACTTTATATAATATAGTTTAGTAAACGCATAATACATGCAATTTGCTAAAAAATAACATGTCTAAGCTTTAAATAATCAATCAATGAAGTTTATGCCTACTTACGTATGAAACGTAATTCCTTCGATTTTCTGTTCACTGCGACTGTTGCAGCCGAAAATATTACAACCCACTATAGCACGATAACGTTTAAATTAATATAGTAACCGCAAAGTTATATTATTTATCAGCAAATTTAATAAAAAGCTACTAATTACTCAGATATGTCCTTTGCTTGTCACCAACTTCATTCTTGACAAATAATAAAAACGAACACGCTGAAAGGGACAAAAAATAATCTTGTGTCACTTTGTAATAAAGGCTGAATGAAATAAGTCTGTCACGCCTACAGCCGCGTTATGACTCCATCTAGTAGTCTTTAATCTATGGTGCAATGTATGAACATTTGTACGTAACACTTACAAAAAATCTACACTTTTGCAATGACCACGGCTAGGCAAAATACATGCTTAATTTAATTAAAATAAAAATTATAACGATTTTTATTTTTAAATATAAATTACGAAATACAATACGGTTTCGCAATTTTTTCGCATAAGTTTCCTAAATATATTTATAAATAAGTCCGAATGTATTTTCAAGCTTTGTTTTTTGTATTCGAAATACTAACTACAAAATAACTCATCTTTAGGTATTTGTAATACCAATTACAAATAAGATTTTTACAAGTAACAGAAATATAAATACCAAATACTTATTTTAATTGCAAGTGAATAAAATACTGCCCAACCCCGACAATGACACATTCCAACTTACAATTTTATAGTATTACATATTTGAAAATATAAAACAAAGTGGAATGATATAGATTTCATGAGACTTTTGTTATCAATAACTTGTAATTCTGTTAAGGGCCCGCTTGAGTCCAAATTAAATTTAAAGACTGCCAAGAGGTATTTACCGTTCTTCTTTTTATATTGAAAGAATATTAAATTCATAGAATATTATAAATAACTTGTAATAGTGAAGGTAGTACAGTAGTACTTATGGTTATTGCGAGTGTTGCCAGCGTATCGGACACTCGCTTAAATTACAACTACACGCTACCAACGTATCGTACAAAAGCTAAATAATTACAGCGCTACTCGTCACATATTAAATTATATTGTTTTATTGTGATGGTGGAGGATTGAAGATTGTTACACGTTCCACGGGCGGTGGTAAAGGTCCTTTTAAGTCCTTATTTCTTTAATTATCGTGTCCTAATATAAAGTATGAATTTTAGAATGTTACGCTTTTAAAATTGTGTGAAATAATCCTGTGCTGCACTAAATGAATAAATCCGCCGCGGAACGGCACCTGGTTATATTATTTATATTCATCAGTGTTACTGTAGAGGGTTGATGGCTAATATTACTTAAGTTACTGCTCTCTACTTTAAGAACACTTTATTAATATAATAAGTATATACATTTTTATTCCTATAATAATATTCTAGCATATTATACATTGAAGGTGAAGTATATTCACATATTCTTTACCGCTCAGTATCAAACCGTTTAGTGCGTCTGTTGCATCAGTTCTGTTTTCAGCAATAGTAGACTCGGAGACCACTCGCCGGTATACTTTACTGCGGTGAATTCTCGTACGATATACTCAGGTAGACTCGATTGTTTCTGGCGAGGTGGATCGTCCGCACGGAGTCGTCGGGCGCTGTCTGCGCGCTCGCCTCCTGTCGCCGGGGTCGCTCGGGGCGCGCGGGGTCGGGCGGGGGGCAGACGGCTGCTATTGGTCGGGCGGCGCCCGCGCGGGCGAGTGCGCACGCGCCGGCTCCTCCTCCTTCTTCTGCACGCGCCTGCAAACACATTGTCACTATACTAAACTCAAAGAGAAGAGATACCAGGCGTAAATACGAGTCGATCATAAACTCCTACCGACGACGGAAAAAACTGGCGAGTACCACGGAAATAAAATACCCGGCGCGAATCAAAAACATGCACCAAAAATTCAGACAGCGTCTGTACTCGGAGCGAGCGGGTTTTGGTATCATTGAAATTTTAAAATTAAAATTTGATGACATTAAAATTTTAAAATTTATTATTACGGATATAATGGATACCATTTTTAAAAAATAGAGGCAAGGTCAGCATGTCTGTAATTACGACATAGCTGAAGAACCAGAAATTGGAATGGAATGGACCATTGGAAAAAAACTGGGTACACAAAAAAGTTCGATATTTGGGTGCTTCACGAGCTCACTGAAAGAAACCTAATGACCGCGTACTCGTTTGTGATTCTATATTACGACGTGAAACCGAACCATTTTGAAAGAAGCTGATGCTAAGCTGGGCAGTAATGTTAACGTTAAGAGCTCTTAAGGAAACGGCCGAGGTGATAATAAATCGTATTAAGAGTTACTGGGGGAACAGTTATGGAAACAAGACAGCGATAATTGAGCTGGCAATGGATGATGCCCATAAACAAGCAAATGAAGAGAAGATAAAGTCTCCTAGTTTATAGAATAGAAAAACTTCTGCCAGAACACGGAGGGATGAGAGTATCAATTTGGCTTCAGGCAGGTCTACACTGATGCTATCGAGTGTTGTAAAAACTGCTGCAGTGGCAAGGCAGGGTACACGCAGGACGAGAAAGCAGTGAGCTCTGATATGTCTGGACGTTAGAAATGCGTTTAAGTTTGCTCCTTGGAAAGAAATTCTATTAGAAATAAAGAGTTTACCAGGATATAAACATAACCTTGTAATTAGCTACTTAGTGGAAAGAAACATAATCGTAAGAGATAACAAGGGAGTGACGGAAGAAATACCTATTAGTAGTGGGGTTCCACAAGGTTCAGTATGAGTTCTCGTCAGTCATGGCCTTTTTCGTCTATGACAGACGATTTAAGCAGCATCTTTTGGGTTACACCTAGATTGATGGCTATGAAGGCCAATTCGAGAACGACACAACTTGCCGCAGTGCTCACAAGAAAGAAAAGAGCTGGGAGAGCTATAACCTTCCCTTCTCCTTTGTCTCCTGTCTGCCAGCAACTTCAACCACTCCATGTCATGACACTTCATGCCTCGTTTTACCTTCTGACGCCATTCATTTCTGTCCTCTGCGAGTCGCTCCCAACTCTTGTGGTCAATTTTAAAAGCGGTCATGTCCCGTTTGGCGCAATCTTTAAAACGTAACAGAGGTCTCCCAACGTTTCTTTTCTTATTTGCTATGGCGCCAAGCATGACGGACCGTGGCAAACGATTTGAAGGCATACGATGCACATGTCCCAGCCATCTCAACCTCCTTTGTTTCAGCAAAGCGGTGAGGCTAGGAAGATGTGCAATCTCTAATACCCTCTCATTCGTTATCCTGTCTTTCCAAGTAATGCCAAGGATGTTGCGAAGACAGCGCATATAAAAGGAATTAAGTCGGCGTTCCTGCTTTGCATAGGACGTCCATGTTTCCGCTCCGTACAAGAGTATACTCAAGATGCAAGTTTGAAACACGATCACCTTGGTTGTAATAGTAAGATGTTTGTTAGACCAAACTCTTGTGCTGAGTGTACCGAACGTCGTGGCCGCTTTGCCGATACGGGTATTGATCTCCGCGTCAAGCGATAGATTGTTCGACACAATTGACCCTAAATAGCAGAACCGATCAACTACCTCTAGGGGTTGACCATCCAGTTGAATCACGGGTGATTCAGTGGATCCCTGTGCTAACACGACTGTCTTTTTGACATTAATGCTCATGGAAAACAACGAGCAAGCACGTGAGAAATTGTCCACAAAAAGTTGAAGCTCCTGAGTTGAATTTGCGACGAAAGCCGCGTCATCGGCGAACAAGAGGCTGTAGGCAAACAAATCATCACGTTTCCGTTTGGACTTTAGCAGTGCAATGTTAAACAGTTTTCCATCAGATCTTGTAAAAAAATGGATACCGCGATGACTATCGCCAAAAGCAGCCTTCAGGACCAGAGAGAAAAAAATCCCAAACAAAGTGGGGGCCAACACGCAGCCCTGGCGAACTCCTCTGCAAACCTCGAAGGGGTCTGACATAACGCCGTTGTAAATGACGGAGCCCTTCATTCCTTGGTGAAACGACTTGACAAGGCTTAGAAGTTTCGGAGGACAGCCTATGCTCTGCAGTGCTGTATAAAGACCCTCTCTGCTAATAGTATCAAAAGCCTTATTAAGATCGACAAAGGCAATAAACAGTGGTGTATTTTGCTCCTGGCATTTCTCTTGGATTTGCCGCAGTGTAAAAATCAGGTCTGTTGTCGAACGCTTGGCACGGAAACCGCATTGAGCTTCAGGATAGATGCGATCGGCAAGTTGTTGAACTCTAGACAAAACTGCGCGCCCAAATAATTTACCCACGATGCTCAAAAGAGATATTCCGCGGTAATTATTGCAATCACCGCGATCGCCTTTCCCTTTATACAAGGTGACTATGTTAGCATCGCGCATGTCCTGCGGCACGTCACCAGCTTCCCAGCACCTGCATAACAGACCATACAAAAGAGGTCCAACACACTCCAGCTTGATTATTTCTGCATAGATGCCATCAATTCCCGGACATTTTCCTCGTTTTAGAAGTTTAACAAATTTACGATACTCCTCTATAGAGGGTGGCTCATCTAATTCGTACCATGTTGGCAGTTTTTGAATTAGTTGCACTGCGGAAGGATGGATGTCTACTGGCTGCGAGTAAAGACTGGTGTAATGTTCCACCCAACGCGATACTTGACGGTTGTTGTCAGTAATGATTGAACCATCTAACTCTTTGAGCGGAGCCGTCTTTTTGGGGGTTGGACCTAGAGCGGATTTTATGCCTGTATAAACGCCTTTCATGTCCCCCACATCCGTACAAGCTTGGATGTGGGAACACAGATCAAGCCAGAACTGGTTGGCACAGTATCGCGAGACCCGTTGTAGGTCTGCTTTTGCCCTTCGAAGGTCAACGCTCGTTTGGAGGTCAGGGGTCATGCGATGCTTTAATGCAGCTTGCCGCTTGCTATCAAGTAAAGGCTGTAGGGTTGCGAGATTAACAGCAAACCAATCCTTTAGTTTCGTTGCCTGATGGCCAAAGGCTTTTACCGCAGAATTCGTCAGAATTCTCTTTATTTGCTCCCACTCCTCGGAAACAGTCATGATCGGGCTCGGGCTCCATTTAGCAGTTTCACTAGCCACTAGCTCTCTAAAAACTTGAATTTTCTCATGACTCTGCGTACCTTGACGATCAATCTTCCTCTTTGCCTGTGGTTTAAGAGAGTGAACCTTCTTTGGCGAAATGGCGATGAGCGCCACCACCAGCGAATGATCCGAGTCACATTCCGCACTTTGAAACGCACGGGTATGAAGAACTTCTTTAAGGTCCCTTTTTCTGGAAAGGACAAGATCCAGTTGATGCCAGTGACCTGAGCGAGGATGTCTCCATGAGACCTTCCGAGAAAGTCTGCCCTTAAAGTAAGTATTAGTAACGCACAGTAGGTGCTTCGTACAAAGTTCGAGTAAACGTTGACCATTGTCGTTCATGTTTCCAATACCGTGGTTACCGAGGCAGTGAGTCCAAGCACGATTGTCAAGACCGACACGAGCATTAAAGTCACCCAAAATATAGAGGCGATCACTCGAGGTGACCTTATTAACAACCTCGCTAAGCTGGTCGTAAAACTGGTCCTTAGCTTCTGAAGAGGCTGCTAATGTTGGCGCATAAGTGCAGACCAAGGTGACATAACCGTATTTGCTGTGCAGTCTCAAGGTCATTATTCGCTCTGAAATGCCTTTAGGAGGCTGGATGGCAGGCAGTAGGTCATTACGCACCGCAAAACCAACACCGTGCTCGCGTACAGAGTCAGCGCTTTTGCCTTTCCAGAAAAAGGTGTAATGCGCTTCCCGCAGTGAGCCTTCATCCGGTAATCTAGTCTCCTGGAGGGCTGATATTGCTATGTTTAGCCTAGACAACTCTCCATCAATGACAGCAGTTTTGCGCAGATCGTATGCGCTATTTCCAGGGCCTCCACAGCTGATCGGAAGGCCTGTCCACATAGTGCGGACATTCCATGTGCCTATGCGCACATTTAAACGAGGCTTGGTTTTAGACGATAATATGTTTCTAGTCGCAGGTGTAAATAATAACGGCGCCAGATTTCTAACTACTGGTTAGTGTTCCCCACACCTCAAAGGAACAAGCTAGCTCCGGGACGGACCAGCAACCTTATTGACCGGGGGCTGCCCAGTTTGAGCGGGCGGTGGCTGGCCACTGGGCCTACGATGAACCCTCCCACTGACGAGAGTGACCCCTGGCGCTCGCACTTACGTCCATGCGCGTGAGCTTATAACCGGCAAACTGCCACTCTCCGTGTTGTTTACCACGCAGCTTAGCTGGCGTGGGTGAAGTGTCCTCTCCACAGACGCTGCGTCGCCTGGGACGCAATTAAGGAAACACAGAGTTGCCCAAGACCTGTGCCACCCTCTCGGTCTTCCCAGCAGGACCCGCAGGAACGACGAGTCGATACGTGCGGTGCTGGGTTGACTGCAGGAGTCTGCCGCTTTTCAGGTTGCACCCTACTTGCGCCTGTCGGGGATTCCACACCGGGTTTGATATCGGAGATCCTACTCCTAGATGGGCTGCAGACCAATGCTGACGATGCCCATCACACCGATATTTAGTAGCCGTAAGTTGCTAAAAGCAAAATTTTGACGGCTGGTATCCCTTTGTCGCCTTTTACGACACCCACGGGATGAAATGGGGTAGCCCTATTCTCCTCTGCCGGAACTACATGAAAAAGTAAAATCTGAGTTCTCGTAGTGGTGAAAAAAACACAGTTGACCCTTATGTCAAAAAGGGCGGTGGATACAGGAAAAATAGCTATCCCTGGCACCCCAGAAAACGGAAGCAGTGGTGTTCTGCGGAAGACGAAAACTTCAGCCTATCATTTCTAATTCAGCGGACTGCCGTAACACCCAAAGACCACGTCAAGTACCTAGGTGTCTGGCTTGACAAAAATCTGAACTTCAAAACAGGAAAAAATTACGAAAGCATTATGTAGGTTAATGCCGACAAAGGATTTTATGGTGCCTACAGGACAGTCTCCACAGGCGCAGTTCTTGTAATAGAGGGACTTGTCCCAATGGCAAAGCTCGTCAAAGAGCGGGCAATACGCTCAGAAGACAAGAGCGGAGCTCCTTTTAAAGTGTGAGAGAGCATCTTCACAGAGTGGGAGAAAAAGGTGCAGGAAAGGGCAGCTGGACCCGCGAACTGATCCCTAACCTAAAACCGTGGTTTAAGCGAAATCATGCAATCGTTGGTCTAGTGATTGCCTCGTTGGTCTAATCACTGCCTCGTTGGTCTAGTCACTGCCTCGTTGGTCTAGTCACTGCCTCGTTGGTCTAGTCACTGCCTCGTTGGTCTAGTCACTGCGCCGTTGGTCTAGTCACTGCCTCGTTGGTCTAGTCAATGCCTCGTTGGTCTAGTCACTGCGTCGTTGGTCTAGTCACTGCCTCGTTGGTCTAGTCACTGCCTCGTTGGTCTAGTCACTGCCGCGTTGGTCTAGTGGTTAGCCTATGTGGCTTCGATCACGAGGTCCTGGGTTCGATTCCTGGGTCGGGTCATGGAATAATTCTGAGCTTTTTAATTTTTTTATGAAATGTTCAGTACATTCCAAGCTCGGAGTTTGGAAGCTGGTGGTGTTGCACCCCCGTGCCTCGGAGAGCACGTTACGCCGTCGGTCCCGGTCACTATCATCAACATCTGATAGTAATCGATAATAAATGAAACATTATCTTCCTAAGCCCGCCAACCCGCATTGGAGCAGCGTGGTGGGTGTACGCTCCATATTCCCTCTCGTATAAAAAGGGAGACCTGGCCATGTAGTGGTCCGTTAATAGGCTGATAATTATGGTAATGATGATGAAACGAAATCACGGAGAGTTGGAGCGTTAGTTAACACAAGCGCTCTCTCGACACAGGAGGAAGACACTCCGAGGCATGCTGTGTTAGAATGCCCCGGCAGTGCTGACATCAGAACAGTGGCCCAGGGAGAGGGGAAGTTGAATGCACGGGACCTTGTTTCTCGCATGTTAAAAAGCGAAGAGGAGTGGTACAGACATGCTCACATGCTCGAAGCTGTGAAGATTTGGATGAAGAAAGCGTGAGAGCAATAAAATCAGGAAGGTCGGAGCAAAGTAATGCCAGGCGGTACCGTACTGACCGAGGAAGTAAGGGAGTAGAACGGACCTAAATTACGTGGCTCCGGTACCTGTAGATGTCCTCGGTGGTCTGCAGCGTGCCGTCGGCCAGCAGCAGGCGGCGGCCGGCGGGCGGCGCGGGCGGTGCCCACCATGACACCACACGGCCCACTACCGGCACGCGGCGCAGCAACCCCTCCTGCCCTTCGCGCGCCAGCTCCTCCTGCGCCGCGCTTATGCCGCGCTTCACCAGCTCCGTCATGTCGTCGAGCGCGCGGCAGCCCTCCTCCGCATCGCGCCCCGCCGCCGCCACCAGCTCCAGCAGTTCGTCCACGTCCGTGTCGTGCGTCACCATGCCGAAGCGCACGCACAGGCGACCGTCATCCGCCTCGCCGCACGAGAAGGCGCCGTCCGTGGCCCGCAGCGCCTCCACCAGCGAGCGCTGCAGCGCGTCCAGCTGCGGCGCGGGCCAGCCCGGCGGCTCGTAGCGCACGCCGCCCAGTCCTGCCCAGCCCGGCACGTGCGCCAGCGCCAGCCGCGGCTGCGCGCGCACGCGGCGCTGGAACGGCTCGCGCAGCGCCACAGTGGCGCGCAGCACGGTCAGCTGCGCTTCCAGCGCGCCCGCCCACGCGTCCTGCGCGCCCTGCGCCTCGGCCGGCGCGCCCTCCAGCGGGCAGTGGCGCAGCAGCACGCCGTGCGGCTCCGCGTCCAGCACCTCCACGCTGAGCATGTCGGGCTCGCGCTGCAGCACCTGGCCCAGCCACGAGTTGAGCTTGTCGTAGTAGGGCGGCACGCGCGCGCCGCAGCCCTCCGGCGCGAACTGGAACGCGACGCACGCCGACGCCTGCGACATCGCCTCCTGCAAGCGAGCCCCGAGCGGTCAGCGGTCAGAGTGTTGGAGTCAGGGGGTTATGTGATCGCTGACGCACGTGTAGGAAATAAAGACATGCTGTTGAATTAGCTGTAAGAATAAACTTACTCACCACAATATCCATATCTGGAGGCTCGTCGCCGCCCGGCGGACCGCTCTGAAACATTACAGCACATGTTACATGTTCACACTCATTGCATACTATTATTAGTTTGTACCGTCAGGTCATCGGCCGCTATGGCAAAGGTCTATGTCATTTCTTATTCTTACTTATGTCTTAACATTCCAAAGCTACCTCAACTAACTGTTGAGGTAGCTTGTTGAGGAGTTGGCCGGAGACAAAATATAACCTATCTGTCGACATCTTTCCACGTGTAGTACAGACCAGCAGGCGCAGGTCGGCGCTGGCCAGCACGGCGCGCGCAGCCCGCGCACAGCGGAAGGCGGCTGCGATGCGGCGCGCGAGGCGCTGCTGGCCGGCGGCGCGCGCGCAAGTCCACAGCGGCAGCGCCGCCAGTCGCGCCGCGCCCGCGGTCAGCCCCGCCAGCGCAGCCAGCGCGCTCTCCCGACTGCCCGCCTGCGACACAGTACAACCGACTCGAGTCATTCCAAAGAGGAAGCGACAGAAGATCGGCCTAACAAATCAGTCTATCGCTGAGCACGCGCGATCTTATCTGTCACTAGGGGGTGTTGAATATCCCGCACTTTGCATTCTTTACTAGGGCACCTTAGCAGCGACCACCTCCAATGCTGCGACGCGTGAGGCCGAGAGGGCGATGTCGTTAGGACGACTCATTTTAGGGCCTGAAGACACACATTTATCATTCTGACACATCGTTTCAAAGGGCGTGTTGCTGGTGGATATCTGAGTGATCCGTACGGCCATGCTGAATGCTATGATGTATTCATTTCGTAACAGATATTAGCAAATTATTAACTTAAACCTAATTTTGAAATACTGACCGTTTTGTTCACCCTAAGTTTATCTCCCCTATATCAGTTCAAACACCCACTCTAGAGTAAGTCTTTGAACTTCAATTTCTAGAAGTTGGATGGTTGCCAGGTTGGAGGCATACGTCCTCCGGTAGAGGACATGCCGCCCCAGGAGATCCATTCAACGTTCGTTCGTTACATTCAACGTGACACTTACCGGGCTGACTCCTTTGGAATGGTCGTTCGCTGTGACCGTTTCTGGTATTTTGTAAAATGTCTGACATAGCGCTAAAGAAATTATATAGTACTACGCACTTGTAACATTACTTCAATAGTGACCACTTTGATATCAAATATCTCCTCTTTGCTTAAGAATCTCAATTTCAAATTTATACAGCTATTGTGATTACTCACGCCTTTGAGATTTGAAATCCCTAATTACATTACATCCTGGCACCAGTGCTACAAAAACGGCTCGAAGGATTGATGATTTGTATGGCGCCAGTGTCGCTAAAGAAAATACCGTGCGTTTGCACGTCCACGGGCTTGCCTGCAGTGTAAGCCTCGTGGACGGAGACCAAAGTTGATTATGAAGATTTGATCTACTGTGCGGAGCCATCGCAAACCACGTCAGTGTTAGTGGCAGGCTGCGGTATTAGTGATAAAACTGTTTTATTCCATTTAAAGCAAATTAGGAAGGTGAAAAAGCTTGAAAGGTGGGTATCTCATGAATTGAGTGCAGTAAACAGACAACCGCACGTCGACTGCTTCGTTACATTACTCAACCGGTACAATAAGGAAAGGATTTTAAATGATGGTGATGCAGAGTGGATCCTGTATGGTAATCGGAAATGCTCATCGCATTGACTGGACCCTAGCAAACCAGCCACGTTCTGCTCCGAACGAAAATGACTTGTGAACGTTAGACGGACTAGCGCTGGTACGAGATGTAATGACGACTAAGTGCTGGTATTTCTTTAACATCTTAGTTAGTCTGTATTATCATATTTATTGTGTTATTTAATTTGTTCATGTATTTGATTGTATGTATCTTATTAAAAACACCACCTGCACTCTAGTTTTGACATATTTCTAAGCACAATTTTCCATGGAGGATACTAAGCGATAAGGCCGCCTTTTGTGCTTCTACTTCTTACTTAATATTGTTCATTTGTTTCTATTTTTATTTTCATGTGAAGTATAAATAGTAAATGTATGATATAGTTGTGGTACAGCAAGGATACGACGGTGGGCAGGCCGGGCACGCCGAGCCAGGGCCCGGGCGTCAGCGTCAGAGAGTCCGCTATGCTGTGCTTCTGTAACACAACCAACTAAATGTTAATATATTACATGTTGTAGACATTAAATAACAATACTATACAGGATGTCCCATTACCACATGTTAAAAAACTAGTGGACACCAGCGACTTCATCCGCGTAGAGTTAAGATGAATAAAATTACTAAAATACTTAGCTTAAGTTACTTATAACATTATTAAATGTTTGTCTGAAAAGAGGTCTAGCCGTTACAGATATAGGCCAGAATAAACTGAAAAAAATTGGTTATAAATGTAAGTATTATATCCCAGTAATTTTTATATGGATATCTTGATTTGAATATCATAATTAAGAACTTTCTTTACAAACTTTCAATACCTTCCAGTTTATTTTTTACTACAAAAAGTATTTTATGTACCTTATAATATGAACTAAAATTGTGCTGAGTTTCATTTGAATTCGTTTTTGTAGTTTAGGCGTAAACCGCGCCCGACAATAATAAGGACAGATAGAAAGAAAAAATTGGGTTCAGTATCGATTATATAGATTAGTTTAGATTGCCCTCCAATAAAAATTTCAAAAATTTTATTAATGTACAGAATTGGACCCGTTACAGTTTTATTATAAATATCAACATCAATCACGAGGAGTGTAATTCTGATCACCTGTCCCTTGGGGTGCGCGGCGGGCAGCGCCAGCGCATGTCCGCGCACGTGCAGGTGCGCGGCGTGGCGGGCGCACGCTGCGGCCAGCGCGCGCAGCGGCGACCCGCGACCCAGCGGCGGCGCGCCCACTTCGCCCAGCACCAGCAGCGGCGTGCGGCCCGCGGCGCCGTCCTCCGCCAGCAGTCGCTCTAGCGCGTCCGCGTCCATGCGCTCGCCTGCAACAGAGCAGCGTCATACGCGCGCCCGTCCGCACGCACGCACGCACGCACGCACGCACGCACGCACGCACGCGCGCACACACGCACCTGACGCGTCCACGGGTACGGGGCGCACGCAGGCGAGCGGCAGGCCCAGCTGCCGGCACAGGTGCTGCACCACGCCCAGCGGGCTCGCCACGCAGCTGTATATCGACGGCAGGCGGTTGGCGAACGCCAACGCTGGAAGGGTAAATCGTGTCTGCATGTAGGTTAACAACACCTAGCACGAGTTGGAGACTAGCGGATGTCTAATATCGTTGTACCTCCATCTTCCAAGTAACGCGGGTACTTGTGGTGCAGCAGCATCTTGGTGACGCGCACCAGCCCCTCCAGCTGTTCCTGATGATAATATGCATTATAGTCTTCTACTCTGCAATTGAACAAGAGCAAACATTTAGAACTCTCCTCATAGGCAAACTTCTCTTGTTAACCTATAACTATATACTAGCCATGCCTCATGGTTTAACACAAGAATAGCCCTTTCCTCTCCCTAGTCCCTAAGTACCTATCAGGTAGTTTGTTGACAGACAGTGATTAGTATCCAGAATTCAATATGGCTCTCCCTAAGGATTTCATAACTTTTGGCAGTAAATGAGTGTGGCTAGGATTGGCAGACATTTTTATAAGTTTTGACATGTTTATGATGGGATGATAATAGGACTGTTAAAAAGTTCTTTAGCAAATTAAAATAAGATTAACTGTATGTAATTGACCCTGGAAATGCAGGTGTTCAAAGTCAAATTATATATAAATATATTAGTGGAACTAAATTCTAAAAAGAATATTTGCCATTTCTGAAATAATGACCACTATTCCAACTTCGTAAGTAAACTTGAGTTGTGTTAAAGAATTTGTTTGTATACAATGGCAGAAGAAAGTTATGTGAGTGGCTGCACTGCACATTTTACTGTAACTGCGATTCACTTCACATTGATAGGAACTGAAGTGACATGTGACAAACAGTATATTCACACAGACTAGGAACTTACTTTGGATTACTTCCCAGTTATCTAAGTTAGGATAAGAATTTATATTTGTAATTTACTCTTAATTAAATTCTGCCGCTCTTAATTAGCTTGATTATATTATTTATACACAAGTAGGATGTGATATGCATATTAACTATGTTATTTTTACAAATTACTAAATGTAACATTACAAAGTCAAGTGCTCCAATAAAAAAGCCATAATCCATACTAATATTATAAAGAGGAAGCGTTTGTGAGTTTGTGACGTTGTAAGTGGTAATCTCTGGATTTACTGGACCAATTTAAAAAACTTTTCACCAATAGAAAGCTACGTTATTGTGGAGTGTCATAGGCTATATAAATTTCCAAAATTTATCCATTTATACTTAAATTTGAATTATGTAATCCAAGTTGTAAAAAAAATCGCTTTAGTTGCGTGCGCTGCGAATAGTATTAAGAATAGGACAAAACAATGTAGTACAATATTAAAGAACATATTAAAATCTATAAAAAAGTCTGCCATAGCATATGCCTATCTTCTACGGATAACTCACTATAACAGTTAAAATTGTGGATTAAAAATAATATAAAAATGTGCGGTGCGCACCGCCCTGTGCATACTTAATGTAAGCAGTAAGTACATTTAATTCTTTGTTTTCTCAACAACTTAGTTTTTGGTTTAACTAAATTTACTAATTTCTTCAATCTAGGTATTTTCTACTCAAATTTTTTATTACAATTTCTAACAAGGACCACCATTTGATTATTTGAAGTAGTTGCATTGTTCTGATGAAATAACGTCAGAATGCCTAAAACGAAATCTCTACTATATAGACATACAGTTCAGACAAGAGTGATAACTGTATTCCGAATAGGAGAGATTTCTTTTGAGCATGCACGGCGAAATATGATGCGGATGAAAGAGAATATAGATCGCAAGCATCTTCTAGAGTTAGCACCAAATGGTCACTGCAACTGGCTAACCACGGACAGAATAAGCCAGACATATGTAAAAGGGAATCAAGCACCAAACATTCGCAGCGGCTTGCCAGCCAAAGAGCCACCTCTGCAGGATGTGTAATAGTGTCCAGTACTGAAAAGTCTCAGCAACTGTCTAAGCACAGACTGAATATATCAAATATACATAATAGGGAATCTAGAACCGAACATTTGCAGTGGCTTGCAACAAAAGAGCGAGGACATCTTCTAGACTTGCTATCATCATAATAATTTTTATTTCTACTAAACTTTCTACCTGAAGTATTATGCAGTACAAACGGGTCAAGACAAAAATATTTCCAATGCGGAACAGAGACCGCGGGCACTGCTAGTATATTATAATGATAAATACTTCACTCATTAGTTACTTTAACAATAGGTAATTAAAACAAGCCCACACACAATACAACTATAAATACAATTTTCATTTTAGACATATTTTATAAGTATATATTTTCTTTTCTGTAGCAAAATATAAAGTAAATTTTTTGTACTAGAATAAAATAATGACATTAGCTGAAAAAGAATTAAAACCAGACAAAGATATCTATCTAAATTTATCTCAGAATGAAGTTTGTGCTGAGCGACTACACCAGTCAATAATGTCATCTTTTTCTAATTAGAAATATTTAAATGCTTATAACTTTTTCAAATTATTCAATTTAATAAATTTTTTCATAATATTCTTTGTTTAATAAATAAAATAATTTAAGACTTTAATATTTTCATTAGTGACAAACAATCTATAACTTAAATTATAGGTGGATGGGAGGCATTAACACCCCCAGTGCCGGGCCCCAGGGGGGCAGGCATACAAATAAATAAAGTGGTCACTGGTGCACAGGATACCCATCTATAACCTTGATGACAAACAAAGCAAGCGGTTGGATGTATACTCAAGTCTTACTACTGCACCAAACATTTACAGCAATCAGTATTATCAATCACCTTGAGTTTCAATTAAACTGTACTAGATTATTACCAATGTTGGAACACTGTAACGAGTTAGATAGTGTGATAACAACATGTATGTTCACATTTCATTTACAAACTTCATTAAACAGGGTTTGCTTTATGATAGGTTTGATTTGAATTTTAGGCAAATGGCAATTTTCTTTTACATTTGTAAGGTTTCTCCAGCAGCTGGATGTTTGTCATATCCCCTTCTACAACTGTCTATATGACTTCTTAGAAGGGGAGAGGAATATTTATAACTAGCTGTATAATATATTAAAGATATTATAACAAATGTTGTTTTATTTTATAAAATAAATTACAAGTGCATTACATTGTACACATTGTTATTGACACAATCTAGTATAATATTATTTACAAGATAACAAAAGATAAGATCCCAAACAGTAATAGAACTAAACATTTCCCTCACCTGAACAGATCGGACATCCATTGTGTGGTCTCGTTGGCGATGTAGTTGCCCAGCTTGGCGGCGTGGCTGCGCTCCAGGCGCGCGAACAGCGCTGCGATGCTGTGCGATAGGATCGCCGCGCGAGTCACCGCGTCCGTCGGCAGCAGGGGAGGCTCCAAACTCTCGCAGTTTGGGTCCGTCTTCATCACTATGTCTTCTAAAACTTTTAAAATTTCTTCCATGGGTGTTTCGTCTGGCTCGAAGTCGCCGGGGATCGCTTTGCGCGGTTCATTGTTGCTCGACTCGAAAAATTCCGGGAAGTTCGCCGTAGAATCTAGGGCGTTGATTACGCTACCCTGGGCATTTGTTGCGACGTCTTGGGCGTTCACTACGGCTTCTAGTCTCCCGACTACCTCAGAAACTTGGAACTCTAGACCTCCGAAAGGTCGCCGGTCCTACGGAAAACCAATAAGTTATACAGTCGGAACGGTTATATTTCTTGGACAAAGAGATTAATTTTTACCGTTGATGATGAAACATCGTTTTCGGCGTTTGGATTCTTGGAGTCCATTCCGGAAGCCGGTGGATCTTCCATGTTGCGTGGCGAATTTTTTCGTAATTTTACGACACCGTACAAGAATTTGTAAACGTCACTCCAATGTTTTGACACTTTATGGTTGATTTATGGTTGTAGAGTTTGACATTAAACATAATTTGCCTGTGGTAGATGTTTTTTTACAGCTGTCTCGGGTCTCCTAATGCTACAAGAAAATACATAGGTGCTTAAAACGAAAATTAATCTCATTTTATATAAATATTTTATATATTTAGCACATTTTGTGATATATGGCTGTGGTTTGTTTTGATGTCGTAGTACCGTAGACAGAGAATATAGACCTATCTATTCTTCTTCTACGTCGTAGTACCTTTGGTTCTAAGCTTTGGTTGGGTCTTTTATCTATGGGTTGGAAGGTTTGGATGACATGTTGATGTCAATTTGACACTTTTGAGTTTTGACAGAAATCAGAAATCTCAAAAATAATCGAATCAAAATTTTGCGATATTTATTGTCGCAAAAATTGGACATCAAGACTGCCTAAAATGTCTTTAGCAAAAATATTTTCTGTGTCGGCTCGAGGTAAAATCGGCCTTTACTGTTCTTGTTTTTGCAGTAACTTTTTAATAACGTTTATATTGCAAGTTACGCAACTAAAACTAACCTCGCAGAAAAATAAAATTTAAATAAGTGCTTATAATCAATCGGTCCAGCAACATGTTGTATTTCACAGTCAACAGGCAGTTAATAACAATTATAAAATTAATGCGCCGTTTGAAAGACGTAGTAGACATTACTCGTGATAAGCACGGGACCAGAGTATATTTACTTATAATTATTATTTTGTCATGATTATCTAGATCTATCACGACTATTTAGAATATATAGATATTAGAATGAAGTAACATTTTTCCTGTTTCAAGTAAAAGGAATGTAGTGTGACTTTTTCCAGTAAGACCATATGGATCAACCGGTATGCTGGTCCGCTACGCCAGCTCTGGCCAGGAAGGGAAAGTGTCCAAAGTATACCCGCCGACCGCACCCGGCTACAAGTACGTGAACGCAGAAGACCCAGACATGAGTATGAGGGAAATGACCAACAGGGCCGCGCAGACCCTGTTTTGGTCCGAGCTGGCCAGAGGATTTGCTGTTACTCTAGCCCACATTTTTAAGGTAATTAAAAATTATAAAACTGAAAAATACCAAAATGTCAGTGTTGGCTAAAGAAAAAAGTTGTTATTTGGTTTGATGGTATTATTTTGATACTGTCACAAATTTTCAGAAAAATTTTGCACTTTTAAACTCAAATATCAACGAAAGTAAAGGTTTACAGCATTGCTGTGATAGTAAAAAATGTTCTAAATAATTCCCTCAATCCAAATAACTACTTTTTTTTTCTTTGGCTGACACTTTGACATTTGAGGTACGTTTTGAATGATCTCCTTTAGGTAACTTATAAGAAAAGATTTTAAATGAAAACATTTCATTTTACTGTATGCGCAGTATTTCTTCTATCAGCTTTATGCAATTTTGTGTATTTTGTTTTTCATACTTGAATAATCAAATAATTTTACTTTTCAAATATTAAACTTTAAAACATGATCCTTCTCAGATAAGTGGGCAACTGGCTAACTATAAACTGTGGACAGTCTGCAAAATATGTTTCACATCTAAGTATACGAATATAGATAAATAGGGTCTGTTTGTTATTTCACATTAGCTTAATACTAAATGAATAGCAGTATATACAGTAGTTAGATTGTATATGATAGTGATCATGGGGAGTGACATGAGATTGAGGCTGAGGGGAGACAGGTGGCTTCAATTTCTCTGACTTTTTAACCTTAACAAATTAACCTTCCACAGTAATCACAGTATCTGTTGGTGAAAACCAGATGATAGTCTAGGTTTCTAGTTTAGGAGTAGGTAGTTTAGTTCAGGAGTCTTTGAGTTTATCACAGACAGACAGATGCAGTGGTGGAGTTTGTTTTATAATATGTAAGGATTACATTGAAATTTTATATTAATTTAGTGTGATTTGCTTATTCCAGGAGCCAGCTACAATTAATTATCCCTTTGAGAAGGGCCCTCTCTCACCTCGGTTCCGCGGGGAGCACGCACTGCGCCGCTACCCCTCTGGAGAGGAACGCTGCATCGCGTGTAAGCTGTGCGAGGCCATATGCCCAGCTCAGGTATAACCATATTATTCAATTACCATTGTAGATAAGCAACTTGGTTGATGATTTATGATAAATATAGCAATGCAAAATTGGAACTCTGCAAATTAACTTAATTACAACATAAATATTCCACAGTGACAGGAAATAAGATTGTGATATCATAGATGTAGTGACTAATATTAAGAATTGTGTGCTTAGATCAGCCATACTTAACCTTTTCTACCTTGGGAAAGAAAATTAGCTACCAAAATAAATAAAATGAAATTATTTGAACACTACAATTAATGTTTATGTATTTTAAATGACACAAGTTGGCCCATGACTGCTATCACACCTGATGTTAAGTGTTGATGCAATCTAAGACGGAAGCGGGCTATTATCACAGTAGAAGCCTCTTCCATATTTAGCCAGTGTTCTCTATCCCTAGCTGTGCATTGCCATGTGCTCCCAGCTCTCCGGGCAATATTGTCACTTCATCTTTTAGATGGTCTGCCTCACTTCTGATTTAAACCCCTTTGGGTACCAGTTTGTTACTATTTGAGATAATATATTATTCTCTGAATGTGACCTGCCCATTTCCAATTAAGACACTGAGTGTTTAACAGCATCATTCTCTTGAGCTCTTTGAGCCAATATAGGTTATATATAGAGGTTTGTCATAGGCCTTGTATTTATCTATTACATCCTTTATTGTGTGGATGTGATCAATTATTGAGAAGTTTTTCATAAAGCCTGAATGCTTAACTGGTGGAGTTTCGTCACTAAGTCTTGTTATGTCTGTAATTTATTTGTATTGCATCTCCTTTCTCATAGAGCAATATTATTTCTGAGCTTGTCCACTGTTCAGGGATTGATTTTTGTCTTAAAATTATGTTGAATAATGTAGTGGGTAGAGGAAAGGTTCAACAGCATTGTCAACAACATGTCATTGGTTATTCCGTCAGGCTCTGGACATTTCTCAACACCTTTAGATTCTTTATTGACAGTTCCATTTCATCTTTTTTTTATTGTGGATGAACTGAGTCAATTTTGTTTAATCAGAGAGGTATAACAGTTCATGATGCCAGAGCAGCAATGCGGAATAACTAAAGAAGATAATTTAAGGAGGAGAAGGGAGAGACTAAGATGAATAATTCTGAACCAAATGTAGGATATTTTAAGATATTTTTTTCCATTGTGGGTTTATCTGCAATCAGTGGAGAACTATAAGCAGATGCGTTCTGTGTACTTTCGCATTTCATTAAGATTATTGAGAATGGAAGAAGTGAGGGAGAGGTCTTTGCTTACCCATATGAAGATGAGGTATGATGGTATGATTGTACAATAGATTCAGTGATTGTTGTGTGCTCGCAGGCGATCACAATAGAAGCAGAGGAGCGTGCGGACGGCTCGCGGCGCACCACGCGCTACGACATCGACATGACCAAGTGCATCTATTGCGGGTTCTGTCAGGAGGCGTGTCCCGTGGACGCAATTGTGGAGGGGCCCAACTTCGAGTTCTCGACGGAGACGCACGAGGAGCTGCTGTACAACAAGGAGAAGCTGCTCAGCAATGGCGACAAGTGGGAGAGCGAGATCGCGTCCAACATCAGAGCCGACCACCTCTACCGCTAAGTGCAATAGTGCAGCCAGCTTACCCGTGTGCGACGTGTAGTGTAATGCAGTGTGATATGGGACTCGTAACGTTATTTATGTCATACTACTAAAGTATATTTAGATACAAATTACATAACAATGCCATCTGTTGTGGAGTAGTTAGTGTAGCTGTGTAGTTACAGTATTTCATTGCCTAAGAACACCAATAAAACAATGTTGTTTAAAAATGAAACCTAGCTAGATCAATATTTATACTCCCCGGAATTCCCTGCATACAAAATTTCATGAAACTCATTGAGATGAATATCTTAGCATTCCATGGATTCACCGTGCGGGTGCCGGGTCCATCGCGTGGCTGAGAGAAAAACTGAACAGAGCCCGAGAGTACAATTAATTAAACGTAAAGTGAAGTAGTACTTGTAGATCTATCTACACACTTTTCCCGTCACATTGAATTACTCATCACGCAAGTCTGGTCTCTGCCTAATGCAAGTAGTGTGTTACACACTCATCTTGTAACTTTTTGCGTTACATTGCATTAAGTAACTCGTCACACACGTGTGGAGCGCTGGCGCTAGCTGATGGTGACGCAGTGTACCGTGGGGCCAATTTTGCTATGAACTACAACAGCTCGTTGCAAAATTGGACCTAAAGTAGGATTATTAATTTATGTGATAAATAAATATATGATATAGTTACTAATGCGTATAATTCTTTCACTCGTTTTAATGCATATCAACATTTTTTGATGGAAAAATATCTTTGCAAAGTAAAATAACATAAAAGAAACCAATACTTTCCTAGCCCAAAATTTGTGCACTGCTTGAGTTTTATAAAAGCTAAAAATCCGATATTTATTATTCTTCCAGATATATAAAAAAATATAATCTATAATGAAATCGTTTAATATGGTCAAACCTAGCTGGCGTTGTGTTGTCTCGCCGCATGACAGAGCCATCTAGATTTTTTCGCATTTGAGTCTACTAAAACCCACCATCTGAATGTCATGTGATTATTTTCATGCTGCATAATTAAAGCACTACAAGGCAAGACTTGTACACAGAAAGATATATTGGGCATGAATATTAGGCCCTTCTTTTACCCAACTTCGACGAAATCAAAAGGAAGGGTAATGATTTTGACAGTCTGTTTAATATCAAGAGTATTCTATTTAGACGGCCTCTGTAGTGCAGTAAATTTATAAGACAGAGGTTTGCTTCCCGATTGGACTGTTTAAGATTTTATAAATTGGTCCAGGTCTAGCTGGTGGAAGGCTTTAGCAGTGGCTAGTTGCCGACAAATTTCGTTTGACAAGTTTTGATACGATGCCTTGTAGAGACCGAAAGGGGTATTGATTTTATTCTCCTACAAAGTTGGTTCACTTCCATCTTAGATTACATCATCACCCACCGTGAAAGATTGTAGTCAAAGGTTAGCTTGTAATGAATAAAAAATGAATTCTTAGAAACATCTCTTTTGCTCATTAAAACTTTATTTTATTTATTGCTGTCAATAAGATTTTATAATTAAATGACAATTCATTAGCTATTTATCGCAATACGTCAATCATTATTTAATTGAATTACAATTTACAATAAAAGTATATAATTAGTTTAAACACTAGTCTTATTCATATACCCGTAAATTTACTTAATTTTAATAAATTTTGCATAAACTATTAATAATAAATTAATACTTAGATGTAACAAATAGTTTCCCCTCTTGTTCACTACTAAATTATTAAGATCATTATTTTTTATAAATCAATCAATTATATTATTTACAACAATGTTTTATTAATAAATCAACTTATAACTAAGCAACAATTCACGACAGACACCTAGTGTGAGTTTTTAGAGTTTACCAAGTGAATACTTATTTTACCACTCATAACGTCAACTTACATGAATCATTCCCTCACGTTGAAAATAGATGACACTGTTTTAATTCCATACAAATTGATGTTACGAGTGGTTATTTTTACGCAGTGACTCGGTAAAAACTGACACCATGCTGATAAAGTTCTGGTTCAGTTGGTGTGGTTGCCGCCCAGGATCTTGTAGGAGTATCGCTCCAGGTCGTCTGTGACACTCTGCAGCGGGCGGTCGGCGTCAATCGTCAGCACCTCACAGCCGATGTCGGGCGAGCTCAGCCACTTCTCGTAAGACTCGTGCACCTGGTGACCAGGAAGTGTAATGACTTACGGTGCAATGGCTACGGGTAGTCAGATTAGTAATTTATGTGATTAGTGTCATTATAACACAAGTGATATTCAGTAAGGCGGACCCAAATGATACAATATACAGTAGAAGTGTTGTTATGGCGCAGCCCAAATGGTGCATAATAATAACAAAAAGCTTTAACATAAATTTCATTAATTAGTAAGATAAAGTTATGTTAGTAATATATTGTCCATATCTTTGCTACTCAACTTCAACATGAGCCAGCAAGTTTTTGAAAGTAATTAAAAAAAAATTGTAAGCCTCTACACCGAAAAAAAAACTGTTGTAGCACAGCTATGGGTATTACCAAAGAATCTGACGGAATGAAAATGAGCTTCATGTTATAGTTTGAGCTTTTATATGAACTAGACTATGAAAGCACATTACTTGCTGCAGGTAGTCCAGCGGCACCTCAGACTCCTCAGCTCTGCCGCGCTGCAACATCCTCTCCCACACTGTTTGTGGCGTTGTTCTCAAATATACTGAAATATTACATTCACTATATATTCTTAATAATTATATAACTCAGATTTTTGGTGAATACCTTCAAGTTCAACTTAAAGATGTTTTACTGTATAAGCATCACTGACAGTTCATAGCTCACCTATGAGATCTAGACTGATGTCCAAGTGTTTCTCAGTGTAGTCGAACCACTGCACCAGCACTTGGTACTCAGGGTCTTGGAGGAAGTCCTGCTTCTTGGAGCTCTCTACGAAGCAGTGTCTGCTGTTTTGTACTGATCTGAAATGTGTACATGAGTTTTTTATACAAGCTCTTCAACAAGATATTTTATTATTATTTTTGGTGAAGAACTTATATGTATATAAAATAAGTCAGCCATACTTTTATAACAACAATGTGAGTTTCAGCCATTTCTGTTTTAATAAAAGGACAGTACTTATGACAGTTTAAAATCGAACAAAGTATCAGTTGACCAGTTCCCAGTTATCTGGCAGTAAGGGCTTTCAGTACAAGATTATAGCCATTACTATCATAACATTTGGTTTTATTTTGATTTGTAACTTGAACAATATTGTAGCCACACTTTTTACTACTTAATTATAGTAAATTAGTGATGAATTTTGTAATATGCATTATAGCCTATTAATGACCCACTACAGAGCCGGCCTTCTCCCCTTGTAGGTAAGTATAGTTTTAAAATGATAACAAAACAATTAATAACAAAATACAATAATAGACCAGTGCAGATAGCTTTTGAAACCAAAAAAATCGCAGTAGGGTGAATATTGAAAAAATAATCTAATTTTCAACCAAAAAAGTGGCCATCTAAATATCAGTTTTTTTCACAAAGTTGGTGTGCTTTCTGTTCCTTGAAATCTCTACTTTACAATGGTGAAAAAAATATATACACTACTACAGTAAACCTTTTCAGAAAATGCAAAAACTAACTACTAACTGTTTTTACAGCTGCAACGAAATAGGTTATTTTTTTGATATTTATTCAAAATAAGGTGAAAAATAAATATTTCGAATCAAATAAATTATAGCTTGTTTGGGAGATAAAAAGGCAAGTTTCCACAAAATTTTGTGAAAATAAAATTTTATTTGTATAAGATAAAAATAAAAAACGAAAAACTTGGTTTTTTTGAGTTTTTGACATAAATTTTGAGGTTATGTGAAAGAAGTGTGATCAATTTATTACCTACAACTTTGTCATTCAACTCTTTTCCATAGGACTTTTGTTTTGCCAGAAATCGAGAAAAACTGTTTCCTACCCATAGAACCTCACCCGCTACCCGTTACCGACCTCAGATCGCCTGTAATTTATTTTTCCTTTCAATTTTATAATATTCTTCTCATTTTCCAATGAGTTTCATACTACTGCGATTTTTTTTACTTTTTATTATTTTTAAGGCTATTTACACTGGTGTATAAGCACAAGTGCTAGTGATAAGTCAGTTGTCAGCTCTCTGGCTCTAATTGACTTAATAAGTACCTCTCGAACATTTTAACAGTGATGTCAGGGCTGGAAGGGGGGCTGGTCTGTATCTTGAGGCGACTGAGGTGCACATAGTGTTGGAAGGCGAAGGTCCACTGGCTCATGTCGCTGTACAGCAGCCCCAACAGGTTGTGACCACTCACGTTGCGCCATTCCGCTATTGGCTCCTGAAAGTTAATGCAATCACAGTAATAAGTTGAATGTCTTTAACTGCTCTAGCTAAATATTTTATTGAGTGTAATAAGAATTGCACATATACTGAGCTTTTTCTTTTAATTTATAACACATTGGCTTGTGTCAATCATTATTGCTAATGGAAATATCAAATTTTCGTCTAGGGAGGAGGCACTCAAAGTTACCTATTCTAATCGGACAATAAATATTGCGCCAATATAGACGAGTGATTGATGAACATTGTGGTCTTTGCTTGAAAATATTTGTCAATTTTACGAGGGGAAAAGACAATCAACTCACCGAGTGTTTTTCGACATTAGGATATTTGTCAAAGTATTTTATACACGTAGATTTACCGGAGCCGATGTTTCCTTCGATAGACACTCTGAAAGGCCTTTTATTTATCACCCGCGTTGCGTTTGCTATGTTTTTTATATTTGACATTATGTTGAGCAATCTATGAGATTTTCATAAAAATATCACTATTCCTATAAAAAGTATGTTTTGAATGGATTGTTATAAGACGTAAGCTAGTTTCATCGCTTAGAAATAAGTAAATAAAATAAAGGTTCGCTTCAGAGTTCACATTTCCAAATTACAAGTCAAACATTGACATTTTGGTTTGGCGCCAACAGAGAACAGAGTACAGAACTACAGACCAACAGTTTTGACAGTCACACAAGCAGGGTTGCCAGCAGTGAAATCTAGCTGTACACCGGGCACCAGATTCTATTTGGAGTAATCACAGGTATTCTATAGAGATAATACTAAATATGCATAAGAATCGTACTAATTTGTGTGCATAAGGAAGTGGCCATCTTGAAAAATTTAACATACCTTCTTCAAATTTTGATGGTTAATATAATAAACGTAAAGTTTTTCAAGCCTAAAATACAGCAATGTACCATGTCTATAACTGCAAAAAAAACTTTAACATAATTACTAGCTATCGCACAACACAGTTTTCACTTTACACATTCAAATTTCGCCTCAATAACAAAAGTATCACAAAGTTTGTTTGACTGACTCGGGAGTCTATGATAATTTCATTTTATCACAGAAAAAAAATACTATTAAAAATTTATAAAAAAATCAATTCCGCCTGCTACGGGGCCCGGGGGTCCAAGCAACCGGTGGTCAGGGCTCCAGAGTTAGGAACCTCCTCACAATACGCGCCATTTCAAGAATTACGGCCTTCTGTATCCGACCCTTGATCCAACAACTAAGCGAAAGCTTTTTAAGATGTTGGTCAAAGCTTTTTTTTGCAACCAAGATACTGATGTTATTTGAACTACAACCGGCCCCGTGAGGGCCTTGTAGAAACGTCCATGCAACTCCTTACTCTTCCATATCGCCACACGATCTGAGTTACTAATTACTTTAGGATTACGCCAGTTCTCTTTGCCAAGGGATAGTGGGGTAAAACCCTTGTCCACTGCAACGACATCCTTATGTATACCCACATTTATCTTGAGAAAATAATCTCTGAGATTGCACACCTCACGATTATGGAGGTTCTTGGCGTTCAAGAAACCACATCCCCACACTTGCGTGGGAGGTACAATCTCATTACAGATGAACGGGGATGGTGCATCCGATATGACGTCAGCAGTTTGCGGATTTTATAGTCCAGGGAGTCCAATTCAGTTTGAGAATGCCAAAAGAGTATATGAGTAAGGGTATGTTTTGACCCAGCTATAGTAGGCACGCATCTTATTACCATTTCATTCATTCACAGTATTATTATTCTATGTAAGCCGCTTGAAAGTTCTATGACCATCACAAAACCACTAAAATAACAATGCTTTATCTACTATCAAGTCACTAAACAAATTAGTGTTTACATTAGTAATTATTGACACTGCCTTAACACCGATTGGTAGTCGAGTTTATTTTTGAGAACTGAAATTAGGTGACAAAATAAAGGACTTATTATTCCTACTACTCGAATTTTTAGTTATGTTAATTCCGACGGATGTTACTTTTGTCGTTTCTGATGTCACAAACCTTCTTGCACAGGATTACTGTTTTAACAAATCAAATAAAAAGTCAATGTACGATGATAAAATTGATTTCGTCTATGCTGAAGAATGCTGGGCTCGGGCAAACTCCTGATTGTAAGAAATAGTATAGAATAAGAATAGGTGATAACTTGAGGCAGGCGCGAACAATCTATATTTATAATTTACAAATTGAATTGTTCAATATTTTTGTTTAAACTTAAAAATAAAAATTACTTAAAATATTGCAACATTTTATATCTATTGATTGGAGACAGTGTTGAATTTCGAAATTTCGGATTCTTCTAAAATTGGACTATAAAATATGGTTGTATGGCTGTATGTTCTTAATGCTGATGTTGACTATAAATCCGATCACAAAAAATCTTTTTGTTGAACTTCAACTTAAGGAATAGTGCAAGTTTCATCAAAGTCGGTTCAGTCGTTACTGAGACTTATTATTACGTTATTTATAGTATGTCAGACATACGTAAAAGGTGTTTTCATCGTAACCAGTCTCATTAAGTAAAATATAATTCGGTATTAAAAAGTCGGTTGATTTTGCTTTTAAAAAATCATTTTATTTGAGATAGAGTTCACCTTCACTCCTTAACTCACAACCTTGGAGACTAAAAATAATGAGGCGCCAAGTTATAAAACTTGTCGTTCGTAGAACAAAGACGTAAGTGTTTGCTCACGACAGAAGCGCGAATGGGGACGTGAAAGACATTCTGTTATCTAATAATTAAAAAATGAAACTCGTCTCATGACTTTAGTCTCAGAAGTGTAATCAGGGAGCGGCGCACAAAGCGGCCAGGGTCACGCGAGTGTCTGCAGACCTTGCGTGTTAGGGTTCACGTGAGCCAGTTCGGAGACTGCATACACCAAGTAGGTGATAGTATAACGGAGACTGCACTTCCTATACATTGTAGGTAGTCAATTCAAGGGAAGATGTTTAAAATAAAGAAATCTCACTTTTTAAAGATGTTATGATGTTAAAAAATATAATAAAAAACAAAACGCACTAAAAAGTTGCTTCATTTAGTTACTTTAATTTAACCATATCTATAAAGTCGTTAAATAATCTTTCCTTAAACATGGATGACACCAGTTATTAACGATACCGATGTTAGATAAGTATGTAGGTATTGTAAGGGAACATGGTAATTTGATGTTCATTTATTGCCTTTTTTTGTTTTTTTTTATCTACTACAAGTTGGCCCTTGACTGCTATCACACCTGATGTTAAGTGATGATGCAATCTAAGATGCAAGCGGGCTAACTAGTTAGGAGTAGGATGAATTCCACACCCCTTTCGGTTTCTACACGACATCGTACCGGAACGCTAAATCGCTTGGTGGTACGCCTTTGTCGGTAGGGTGGTAACTAGCCACGGCGAAAGCCGCAAATCAGCCAGACCAAGACGAATTAAGAAAAATCTCAATCTGCCCCGCCGGGAATCGAACCCTGGACCTCCGTCTTACAATTCCACCGCGCATACCACTGCGCCACGGAGGCCTTCTGCCTTGCTTTAGAATAAGAACCAACTGTGCACTTCTGATGAGTTTGAGTAGAATATGTCCAGAGATTGCAGGACATAGGAGTTAAGGATATAGGCTGCGTTTTATAATGATAATTAACTCATACCTAAAAACAAAAATTGACTCTGCTTAATATTTCTATTTTAACTAAACGAATAATAATTGATTGGAGTGGTGGCGACAATTATCACGGGTATGGATTGTGTCCGATACACCTATGAGATGTGTTATAATTAATATCTGGTTGGCAATAAGAAGACATCTTAATATTCCGTCTATGAGCTGTGGACCCAGTGTGGAGCAACCAGGTGCGGAACCCTGTGTCAGCTCGGTCCGGTGCGGGTGGATGCGGCGCTCAATGCGGATGCGGAGGTGATGGCTGTTGACATCAATTGTCAGAGACAATGGGGGCGGATGATTGTGTTTCTTTCATTTCGTCGCGCGCTGCGATTGTTGGCGTTCTTTCGGGGCTTATTTATATTTTAAGCGGTACTTTATATACGGTTCTGTTTCGACTCTTTTTGTTTTATCCGTTGCTACAAGGCGCATGTTCGTTCGCGCGGTAGTTTATTTTGTTCATATTCTCTGACGCTGTGGCTTTTCTCACGATCTCTCTATTGCTATAAACGTGTATGTTCTTTTTTATTTAATAACACACCTGCTCTATAAGTAGGTATTTCCACAGTAAATCGTCTACTATGGTAACGAAATGAAATGCATCTATGATTTATAATGGTTTGATTGTAATCTATTTGTCAGTCAGTTTAGTTCATTCAAACTGTGGGGCGCCTTCCCTTGGGGGTCGTGAAGCCTCTGCTTGTAGGTCGAAATAAGTCGCAAAAAGTCTACCTCACTAAAAAAAGTTTAAAATTGTTGAAATATGTGGCAAGAAAATGTTAACTTACGCACCTACCTACTTACTTAATACTTACTTATATGTAAATTAAAATGAAAGATATAAGGTGTGTTTTGTGTGCTTAATCATGTATTTACGCAAATTTTAATTATTAAAACGCATAACAGTGTTGTAGGTTTAAAAATATTATTGTTTGTAACATTATAAAAATGCTAAGAGTCGAGGGGCCGCGTAATATTTATTCATTCTAAGGGGAGTCATGTTATGAAATAGTTTGAAAAGCACTGGTGTAGACCACCAAACTTTGACTGATTAATACGTGTTTCTGGCTGGATATCTAGTTTCGGGAAATTTAGAATTGCATAAAATGTGCATAGAATATTATATTGCATGCATGTAATGTTATATTGTAATGAGGCAATGGTTGGGCTTGATTATATTTTAAATTGTTTAAATGAAGGCATTGGGACCTATATCGTGAGGTATGCAGTGTTACTACGCTGCTGCTTGATTTATTACATCTTTTTTAATTTCTTTCTTTCAATGAAAGCAATAAATTCAAAAGTTTCGCTCGGTTGTAATTCAAAGTCATTTCAGCGAAGCGCCAAAATAGTCATCGCATAAAACAACCGGCACACAATGGTCTGCCACTTGCCACCCAGAGATACAACCGCCCCGCCCGGCGCCGCTCGCTCCACAGCCTCACAACGGTTGGATGGCTATTGACATTTCGCAGACAATGCCGCTGGAATTCGTTTGTTTTGTTCTCGTCGCGCGAAGGGCGCTGTTGTGTTTTAATATTTCCATTTTTACACATTTTCTTTTAATTTAGAAAACGGGAATATATTTTATTTTTCTGGCATGAACCGTACTTAAAAAAGGCCGCAGGTCAAGTTCTAGACCTGCGACTTTTTTGAGTACGAATCATATCAGGTTTAAGTTTTGGTCGGGTTAGGTAAACAAGATTAATTCAATCAGTCAATTATTTATTTGCTGATACAGCGTAAGTACATACAAAACGGTGTCAAAATAATTGGTTTGATTTTCTTGTGAGGATCTCTCAGCAGCAACCTGGAACCAGAAAGTTAATGTAACAGTCTACGTTATACGAATCAGCCGCCGGTCATCATTGTACCATGAGTGAGAAGCTTTGAAGGTGGCCATTCAAATAGTGGGGTGATTACATTTAATTTTCTTATGCAATAACACAATAAGCTTAAGTTAACTTATTCTAATAACTATACAAATTGTGGCTACATGGAAAGAAAATTGGCTGCATTTACGCGTTGGGCAGCCAGGGATCCTTTGAGCAATACACGAGCCAGCCCTTCTGTCACCAGTGAAGGTAATTCGGCGCTGTGAAATATAGTCATCATCGTTATCCACCGATCGGTGTCCTCCGCAGCTTCTGCTGGACAAAGACCTCTTCTAAGAATTCAACCACCGCGGGTTTTAGCTTGCATTCAAAAGAGAATGCCAGATCCTAACCCAGAAAGAACACAAATTGTAAATATACTAAAAATTTCCTATTATTATATAAATGTTTTACAATAAGCCATTTTTACTGTGGAACATCGGAATAAAATTCTGTTAAAAAAGTATTTAAACTATTTCATTTTAATTTACACTCTTTACGCATTTTTAAATCTTTATTGTTGCACTGGGTTCTAGCCTTTTAAATCGTTTTTATTGTATTTTCATCAAAAGTGTGCTCTAAAAGGCTAGTGTCCAGAGTCGTTGAGCCTGTTTAAAATGTGCTTGAAATGAAGCTTTGCGACTGTCATGTTGGTGTGACTGATGTGCTTTGTGGTTTTTTACGGAAATGGACGATAACCAACGTTAGGCTCGTATCGAATACTCCGAGTTCTAGAACTTTTAAATGTAATTTATATTATATTGTAAAAAAAATGCAATAAAATGATGCATAATACATTGTTGTACAATATGTTTTTATTAGTGGGTTAAAGTCCTATACATTGTCTGGCATTCTCCTTTATTATGAGGTTTATGTTAACAGTCCTAGAAGAGAGGTGCCGTTAACTGAATTGCGGTATTTTGCTTCAAGTTCCCGTGGCGAAGTTTCCAGACGGAGAATGGGATACCGCAGCACATAGTGGGAACATCGTGAGGTTTTATTTCCCATGAAAACCCGAACTCATGCCGCCCTTCCTCCCGTGGCTCCGCGTCGGCCACACGAAAGATTCCACAATCCCCGCGTCAGAAATATGTAATTAAATTCGTTCTCGTCAAATGACAGCCAAGAGCATGAGGCGAGGCGGAACAAGAAGTAAATTAGACTTAAAACTTGTGCTTTGAGTCGCGAACTCTACCTGCCGCGGTTAGGGTTGCCATCTCGTCAAACTTTATAGCCGAACAGATCCAGTTTAGACGAATGTTTAGGTAAAATGCCATCTACCCTAAATAATTGAGGATTTTAGGCTAAGAAATAGGAATTTATGTAAAATGAAGCTGTTTGATTATTATCATAAATGTTAAATTCTAATGAAAAACAAAAAGGCGGACAAGTCATACACCTTTTACTCTGGCCGGACCCGCAGTCAAAAAGCCTATCTATGTCCGGTTTGATCCGGCCGCCTGGCAACACTAGCCACGGTATAGTTACTGTAGCTAACAATGTTCTAGCAACTAGCTGAAGTCACAACTCGCAGCATCACTACCTTCATGTGTCGGGTAGTTAGACGCTAATTAGTTTAGCTAGTGCAAATACTGGTATCTTTCTGCTCTTACTGTGTTCAAACTTTAAAATGGCCTTCGGGGCGCAGCGGTATGCGCGGTGGATTTATTTTACGGAGGTCCTAAATTCAATTCCTGGCTGGGCCGTTTGAATTTTGTGAATTTGTCCAGGTCTGACTGGTAGGAAGCTTTGGCCGTGGTAGTTACCTTCTGTCGGAAAACAGGTATTGCCAAGCGATTGAATCAAGTTCAGTTTTTTTTGGTGTAGTTTAAAGTTTTCTATACACTGATTATTTCGCGGACGAAGTCGCGGGCGTCTGCTGGTCATACAATAAGGCACAGCAGCGGTGCAGCGGCGCCACTTGCCGCCCGGCGCCTGCCCAGCCGAGCGCGCGTTGACATGGACCGGTGCTCGCCTGCCAAATATTAAAATATATTCTACTCGGTATTGCATCTCACTTTGTCTGCCTACAGCACACTATATTATACAACTCATCGTCACTATTAGTCGATTTGAACAGTCTACGCACCTCTATGTCTATAAAGAGGGGTCATGAAGCTTACCCGACAATGCCGATCGGCGGATTTATAGTTAACGGTCACTACCAGCTGATAACGAATCAAGAGAGTGTGAATCCTCTTCACACTCTCTTGATCAAATCAAAACTTCTTCACGTCGGAGTAAGAACTATTACTTTTGAAAATTTGTTTAGTGAAAGAAAAACTTATATTCATATTAATTTTTTTACAAATGCTTAGTTCATACCTCTAAAACTAATTGCTAACATGCACAGTGAAACAAACATGTAAGGATACAAATTACCCTATGTCTCTCCTCATGAGTCTGGCTATCCTATACAAAATATATATATCCTGACGGCTAGTGTCAGAGATTAGCGTTATTACATGCATATAAATGTTCCGTATGTATGTAGTAAAAAAAGTTATTTGAGTATTACAAACAGACACTCCAACTTTATTTATATGTATATACGTATGCCTATTATAATAGCTAGTAATATTTTGAATGTATAACTTAGTCAGATAACTGTCAGGAATGAATGAATGGTAGTTCCATAAACAAATATGATGATGACTTTGCAATCGGAAATCATTCACTTTTAATGAAGGCCGCAAGCACTTCACTATCGTTCTTAAAATTAATTGAATCTGTGGAAATGATTTATTATGGATTCGCATTGCAAATAACGACGGTGGCGGTTGTTATGGCGTCATTAATATGCGCCGGCGGACTACTGGAAGCAGTTTTCATTTATTTTCGAGAGACTACTTAATTACTACACGCAAATATTTCAATTATTAATTATGTGCAGATGTCCCACTGCTCGGTGAGCTCGCTTTATAACCTAACTGTCGATAATTGATTTAATCGAAAGTTAATACCGAAACTTGCCTTCAGTATAGTACCAAATTACAAAAGAGAAATAGAGCATCACTAAACGTACATATATATTGATATGTAATATTATTCAGTGTTAGATATGAAATAATTGAATCGAAAAATCCAAGGGACAAATAACCGAAAGATCGGTATCCACCGGTTTTTTACGACTTAATCACACGTACCAATTTCCGAACAAATAAACGGCCGGCGACGCCGACATAAATCGGTTTCCAAACGAAAAATACGGGCGTCGCAGCGCGCGGTGCGGCATTAAGTGGAAAATTGGAATTAAAAGGACCAGCCTTTCAGAAAACAATTTTATTGGAAAACAAATTACCTCCCCGCCGCTTTTTTGTGCGGCGGCTAAATTGTTTAGAACCTTTGTCGTTTTAGGAATGTTTTAGGCGGCGGGAGTTCGCTGTCGCTCCTAGGCTCCGATATAGTCATTTCCGAGCTGAAATTCCGCCACGATTTTTGTTTTTCGTCACCTATACATAGGTTGTTGGCACTTTCGTTGCGTACCTGTATCGTAAATTTTTTACAGGCAGTAAGTAGCGAGGCTCACCTGTTCTATACCCATTCTATACTCACTTTTGATCGAACCCAGCACCTGACGATGTTATGATAGGATTAAAATAAAGAGAAAGTCGAGATAATCAAATTATATCGTGGAGCGCCGCAACATACCAACTATTATGTCGTTTAGCTCCTTACTCCCTTCTATAGCTGTGGAACCATTGCAATTTAAACTCTATTAGTATTACATTAGATGCCATGTATCCTAACTGCAAGGATTCGTTACTTATGTTGGAGTTTAAACTTTAACACTTAAGTAATAAGATACTTTTTTCCTTGTAGAGTGTAAGCGGCATAGAGCAGATGGCAGGGGGGGGGGGAGGGGCATAGTGTAAAATACAAGCGGATAAAAGATAAAAGAATATATTTATGCAGCAGCGCTGTGGGTACATGGCTTCATGTAACGTTTGAAACTGCGCTTCGAGGGCAGAGCTTGCTTACAACTTATGCTTATTAGTATAACTGTCAGGATCGATATGCCACAATGTTTTATCGCACATTTTTGGTAAGAGATGATGCAATCTAAAGTAGGAGCCTGGCATTCGAACGTTAAATCGCTTGGCGGCACGTTTCTATCGGTAGAGTAGTAACTAACCACGGCCGAAGCTTTTACCAGTCAAACCTAGACTTACTAAAAAAGTCTCATTGGTCCCACCGGGAATCGAACCAAGCACCTCCGTCTATAAACAAATCCACCGCGCATATCACTGCTTCACGGAGGCCGTTAATAGCGGAATTTGACAATTGAGATTACATTTCGTCTCCGACTGTAGCACTACTATATGTATAGGGATATAATATATTCTTTTTCAATATAATATCTGTAATATTATATTGAAAAAGAATCAACCGTAAAAATCATATATATTCCTTTTTCAGGTCCCGTGTTTCTCTGAAAATTTCTTTGTAGTAAAAATATTTTACTAATAACTAATTATGTTCTTCGAACTTCATGTTTTTATAATTTCTTTTGAAGCGTTCAACAACATAGTAATATTTGCATTGCAAATTTTATAATAATTAATATCTAGACGTTTTTAGCTGGAAGCACACTGGTTTAACGCCACTTCGGCCTGCGTGCTGTGAAATAAATAGTACTTGTATCACCATCGTGTAAAGTTTTGAACAAACAGAAATGAATTAACTGGCGCTAGTTTTTCAAAATATTATAACAAAATCTGATTTTTACAAAAAAATATTTTGGAAATTCCATTCTTATACGTTATTTCACACGCCGCAACTATTGAAGCGACTTGGCTGAAGTCATGTATGGATACATATCGTACGCTGTAATATCCCTTGACTTTTTATACCGATATTCTTACGGGAACCGAACTAAGCAGGTAAAGCCCCGGGGCAGAGCAAGTGCTATTTAAATACTAAATTTGCGATCGTTTTCAAGACCATTTACACGTAGAACATTATTATTACTCTTTGATTTCTAATGTAATTGTTTGTGGTAACACTGAACTAATAAATACTAACCGCGATGTAATCATGCTATTTGAGTATCGCCAACATTTGACCACACCTACATAAATTGTCCCGCTAGCTCAATGTGTGTCTACATCATTCAAACTTGTTATATGGTCGCGTAGAGTTTATAAATTAATTGTTGTAATCATTACATCGTCTAAAACAAAGTCCCTTTTTTATGTTTGTCCGGTTGTATGCTTTAATCTTTAAAACTACGCAACCGATTTTCATGCGATTTTTTTATCAGGTGGTTCAATAGGAAGGTTTATCTGTATAATACATGCACAATATAGTTGAGAAAAACTGATAATTTTAGAGGTTTCTGATGTGATGTCGTAAATTACCGCATTTTTTGCGCTTACATTGCTTACCCTAGGAGATATATCAAAGTAATGAACTACAGTATTGCACACCTTAAAAAGGTCTACCAAAAGTTCGCGATGGCATGTCTATCTCTTATGAATAACCCACAATAACCATTTTTTATCTTTTACTTTCAAACAAAAGTAATGGCTTATTTAAGAAGCGATTACAAGTAATACTGCTTTAATCCTTATCCAATTAAGCATCTTAAATACTTTGTGCATTTAATATAGATCACTATTGCCCTTTATTTTTTTGATTGAGAAAGAATACAAGGAACTTAAGCTCAGTTGCCCTTTATTGCATGTAGTTTAAGTAAATATTTTCCAAGTTATATAATATTGAAAATGCAGGCCCATACTTAGAACCAGCATTGGACCCGTGAAAAGCCGGGGCGGGTCGCTAGTATGTAATATGATACATCCTTTATAAGAAATAAATTAATCATTACTATAAAGGCTATAATACTCCTGAGGCGAAGAAAATCAATTAGATTTGAATGGGAATAATTAAACTGTATAAGTAGTCCCGTCCACCCATTTCCGCCTTTGACGAGCAGATGCTCTCTTGCCCTGTAGTTTTACTTTCAGGATTAAACTTGGAAAGGAAAACTGAGCTGAATAAAAATCTCAATATGCTATCACACAGGTCGACGCTTCAGTGTATACTATGCGGTGTAATATGTAAGCCGCGCACGCATCAGTGTCGGCCAATTAAAAGTGAAACTCTAAAGGCGGATAATGAAATTGCAGAGCTTGTTAACGTACAGCCTCAGTGAAACGGATCAAATTGTATCACGCGAGCGTTTAATTGTGACGGCAGGTATAATAGCCTTCTGCTCTGCGCTTGGCGGGTGTTTATATATAGCTGCGAGTGTATTATCCCGACAAACACATTGTCATGAAAAGTTATGCCTAAATTTAGAGCATCCGTAGATATCAGATTGCGTGGAGAGCTGACTGTACCATCTCTTGCCGAACATTCTCTAATTTTATTATTGCTTTTAGTATTGTTACCGACGATCAAGTAAAAGAATGGGCAATGATTCACATAATTCCATATGCAGAACGGAAGAAAGCATGCATTGACACTGACATTCTGGGGTGTCCACAACGGAACGTCGAACAGTGAGAATAGCAGGTGGACCGTGGGGACATGGAACTCGTTAATAACCCGCGGGCCTATGGGTGGTGAATCTGAACTTGTCCCCCAGTTTTGTAGGGATGGGAAGGACTATGAAATAAAAGAATGGTCAATGATTCAAATAATTTCATATGCAGAATGGAAGAAAACAAGTGACATTCTGGGGAGTTCACAACGAGTCGTCGAACTGTGAGAATAGCAGGTGGAATGTAGGGGTAGATGGAACTAGTTAATGCGGCTCCAACGGCGGTGAATCTGAAATCATCTCCCAGTTTTGTAGGGATGGGGAGGACTATGAAATAAAAGAATGGGCAATGATTCAATTAATTTCATATGCAGAACCGAAGAAAACACGAGACATTCTGGGGAGTTCACAACGAATCGCCGAACAGTGAGAATAGTTGGAGGAACGTAGGGAGATGGAACTCCCTAATGCAGGTCTAAGGGCGGTGAATATGAACTCCTCTCCCAGTGTTGTAGAGATGGGGAGGACTATGAAATGCTGAGGTAGATCGCGGCTGATGGCTCCCGTCAGGTCTGGGAGCACGTGACAACAGCTTCTTTTGACTAATAAAAGACTGTTGTCCATTTGTGGTAGTTCGTCCAGTCTCTAACCGCTAGATGGTAAAAGTATTGTATGTGAATTCTTGTCTTCCTAAGTCAAAGTATTTTGTCTGATCGTTTGTTACTTTTCCCGTTATTAAATAAATGGAAAGGAATTTTAATCTTAACTTAAACGCGCTTCCCAAACCGATAAAAATGCTGTAAATAATTTGGTAACAGTTTAAAATTCTTAATCACGATTACGTTCGAATTTCAATCAGGTGAACAATCGTACGTAACCACAATTCGAATTCCCTTAAGAACGAGCTCGCATGCAGTCAAAGGCCTAACGAGCTCACAGCCCTATCGGCCGCCAGCCGCCAGCAGCTGATAGCCGTGAGCAGCAGCTGATTGGCTCGCGAGGGACCAACGGCTCGGCGCTTGCATGAGTCGCGGTCATCAGCGACTATCAGTTACAGTACAGTATAGTCCTATGAGTCTGAACGATATCGATTCCATACAGTTAAACTGTTTCAGGGTGATACCAAATTCACCCCAGTCCTTGAAAATTGTACTGACGTGGGCTTCCTCTGACGTTAAATTTTCATGAGAGTATAAAATAGATTATTAAGATATAATATTATAATACATTGTGCTTGAAGAAAAACGGGGATATTGACCACTATACTGGACTCTGGACTTCGGATCTTAATAATTGGGTTCGAGTTCTCGATTCGAATTTATGAAATACAGAAAAAATTTTCTGCAGATAAGATTACAGGAAAAATTCTCAGCCTCACGCGTTAAGGCGCTGTCTCTACCATTGTTATTAATATCAGATAGTGATAGTTAAAATGGAACATTATTAATTCTCATTGGAGTAGCCAGAAACTTATCGGTTTCGTACATTTAACATGGGTAGAAAACACTGTTGCATATGTGTGTGTTTATAACTGTCATAAATGTATTGAACCTACAAGTTTCTAACGCGACACGACACACCACATAATAGTCACGACAAAATAGACAAACAAACAGACAGGCGGACATGCTAATAGATACGACGCAATATCTACGCGTCTACGCTGCTACGCGTCTACGTAGCCTCGTGGCATATGGCGCTACGCCTCCGTAGCACATTGCGCGTAACCGTCGGACCCTCATTCGCACCCTACTTATATTTTCCTATATTGTTTTCCGTACAACTTTATAGGCAGAGAGAGTTTACTTATAGCTGATTTATTGCTCCGATTGTTTATGTACAATTCTCGAATTCCTAAGCTGAGCACAACAAATATTTAATAGAATTCATGTTACACGTCACTTTAATCATTTTATTGAATTAGTCATATTTTTATAAAATAGTGCGGCATATGAATATTTGTTTAACATTTGCTCCTCTCGCGGTTTTACTGCTTTAATTTCCGTTCCTATCGGAGTATAGGAAATAAAAGAACTTCATGCTTAATCCCGGATATAATCTGTGACCATTCGCAATTATTCTTCGTATAGTCAACACCTCCTGAGGATGCTCCGGTTTCTGAGTAAAACTTACGTAGAGAGTAATTTAATCGTTCGATCTGGGTGGAACAAAGTGAGTACTTGCATCTAATATCTTTATTAATTACATCTACCCAATGAATTTCACGGTCATTGACCGCGGCGTGAAGAAGTAACTTTAACTTTTAAAATAGAATACCCTCATTCAAAATATGATAGAAAAAGAGTAATTTTTTAATAATATCGATCCCGTTCAGTTGAAACGATATAGATTAATCGCGTGACTCGCTGGAGTGCTGACAGATTATAAATGGTCAACGCTGCGATGGCTTAAGACAGACATACTTATAACACGCCTCCGCGCATTTATAGTATTTTTCAGTATATTGCACGTATAGTATTTTTCATTAATACAATTCTATAACAAAGTCATTTAACTCTTAAAAAAATAAACTAATGAAATTTTATACCCATTATATAGAATTTCTGATATATTTTTTCAAGTGATTTTGAAAATTAAGTTAAAATTAATTTTCGAGTTTTGTTTTTTATTACAACAAAGTATATAAACATATAGACAAGAATTATTATTATAATTATTTATTACTTTGTCAACCTAACTATGAAGAATAATAATAATAGACTGCGAAATATATCATATGCACTGAAACGTGAAAAATAAATACGATTACGTGATATATTTTCAAAAAGCCGACTTCAAAGGCCCGCGTGAAATAAAGAAATATTTTTTTGTGTGAGCACTTTGAAGTTGTATCATTAAATCTATCGTTTGTGTGGCCCATTGACACGCGGCAAGTGTTGCACAGTGTCGCGCAACACATAAAATGATATAACTAGAATTTCGGTATTTTATATAGTAAGGGCTATTGGACTAACTGCGCTTAGTATGAGACGATATGGATTAATCTCTTGCGCTGTCCCCAAGCAGCTGACATATAATGAATGGAGGAAGGACGTTGGCTTGCTGCTGTACGAAGGAATTTTGAAAATACGTTACATTTTAAATTAGTTTGTTGTTCTTGTCACAACTGTTTTAAATTGATGTTGCAACGACATTTGTGGTCTAACATGTTGAAACCAAAACTAGAGTTTGAATATTCTGATACAGAAAAATCAATTTAATGCTGAATTGCACAGAAATATTTCATAATAACATAAAATAACATTTAAGGCGTGCATATATTTTTATTAATCAAATACAGTCAGGTAAACAAACGTATTTTATATTTACTAATTCTAGTTTCATGACGTCACTGGGATGATTTTATCCGGTTTCAAAGAATATTTTAATTTCATCACTTTAATGCTGAATTTTGAAAATGCTGAGGAACATTTTCTTTACTTGAGACGCTACTTTCGTTTTTATGCCACTTTAGTTTACAAGAACCTGTCGAGATAAAAGCATTCCTTAAAAACTTGGAATAGTACGCTTTGATTTTTACGGTACTGTGACTTTTTAGAAAATCTACTTAATTTCCGAAAACATATTTGCAAAATATTATACATACACACACAAATGTTAATGCATATTTTATTATCTTAAATAAGTTTTAATTTTATTTTTTGGACAGTATATTTTTGTTTTTTAGGGTTCCGTACCTAAAAAGGAACAAACGGAACCCTTATAGGATCACTTCATTGTCCGTCCGTCTGTCTGTCATGCCCCTTCTTTTCAGGAAAGCGCGGAGGTAGCAAGCTGAAATTTGTATCAATTACTCAAATCTGCCGTCCCTTAGAGTCGTGAAAAAACCAAGCTTCTAGTTCAAGGCAATCAAAAGATACAGCCGCTTATGCCAAAAATTTCTCCAAATTTCCACACGTTCAAGTAAATCAAAACCTAAAGGGTAGTTCCCGTAAGTTTAGGATCTTGAAATTTGGTACGAAGTAACGTTATATAGTATAAATAATGGAAAAATTATGAAAACCGTAAATTTTTAGTTGCATCCTTTAATAATAATGCTTTTAATAATTTTAAGCTTACCCTCTTTTCTCATAAACCCATAGAGGTATTAAATTGAAATTTATTACAAATACTTGGCTCTATAAATCCATTAAGCTGTAATAAAATCAAACTTCTATGTCAACACAGTCAAAGGATATAGCAATATAAGCCGCATATTTAACTCACATCTAGACGTAACTAAACCAAAACCTAAGGGGTAGTTCCCGTAGACTTAGAATCTGGAAATTTGGTACGAAGCGACGACATATAGCACAGATAATGGAAAAATTACGAAATCTGTAAATTTTTAGTTACATTATGTAATAAAAATATTTTCAATAATTTACACTTACTCCCTTTTCTCATGAACGCGTTAAGGTATTAAATTGAAACAACTTACAGCTGTAACAAAATCAAAATACTATGTCAACACAATCAGAAGATACAGCATAAGCCGCATATTTAACTCTCTAATACTCGCAGCTGGTCCTAGAATCTTGAAATTTCGCATGAAGCAATGTTTAGGAATAATTCCGAAAACCTTAAGATTTACGGAATCCTCGGTGTGCGAGTCTGACTCGCACTTGGCAGGTTTTTATTTTTTTAAGATTAGGTATGAAAAAAGTATCGTGCCATTTAATTTTGTCTCTTTTACCACGAACCCCTATATTTTATAGTGATGTTAGTATTCTACATGTATATTTTTGATTTCTTTTATTGAAAAAGAATACCATTCAATTTTATACTAAAACAGTTTTTGAAGGCAAAACAATGTTTGCCGGGTCTAGTCTTATGTGTATTAAAGATTAACTTCGTATTAGGTTGGCTTATTTTAGTGTTATTTTGCTAATAATTACACGACAACTAGCTTCTCCAGCTATATTGGCTAGGACATTGCGCGCAGCGTGCAGTAACGCACGGGTTGCGGTCACGGAAATCAAGATGGCGTCCGTGCCGTGACCAACGTCGGTCAACTGTCAACTGCCCGCACACTTGCTGCACATAGATCGACGAGCGAATTTGTAACTGTTGTAGCAATAACTCAAATTATTGTTCTCGTGTTTATATTGTAAACTAGCCGTGCCCGGCGGCTTCACTCGTGGGCGCATCGGGAAATGAAAGAAATGAGCATAACTTTAGAGATGAGTCAATAGAGCAGTTGGTGGTATTTCGCTTAAAACTATAAGTATAGATTGTATGAATTTCAAATTAATTAAGTTCACTTTTTTATGTTATACGAGTAAAATGGAAAGTTACGTATAGTAGTGTATACTGTAGTAAATCTCAAGCGTATAGTAATCTAAACAACTAAAGAAAACCGTCTGTGTGTAATTACACCCGCATCAATTGTGCTATATATTATGACACAGTTGTAGACGTAGGCTTGTTAGGTTTTGTATATATTGTAACTTAAAACAATGATTCACGAACACTACACGCCATGATAGAGTTCGGTAAAGACAGTTCTTCTCTGTGAGATACGATATCTTTCTTGTAGTGCAAGCGTTGTATTATTTACATGAAAACGTTTTTGTGTTGAATCTACGGTTTACCGGTTTACTACCTTCGAAGTACGAAATATTAATAACGGGTAACTATTCAAAATTATTATTGTAGTGAGTTACATAAGCCGTTTGGATAATTCCCTGCGTGCGGCTGCCAATAGCCGGGCGAGCCCGCGCTGTCGCCGGCAGGCGCGTGCGGTTTCAGCAGGAAATCAACGTGGTCGCCAGCCCGCGCACACGCTCGTCCGTAAGAACAATACGTGACTGAAAGAGTATACTAGAGTATAGACGTTGTAGTTGAAGTCGTGTTTTTCTACACAAAATTGCCTACATTTGTTATTTATTTAACGGAAAGAATTGGCTTCGCAATTGAACATTGTAGACTGAACATCTTTCGAAGGTTTCAGAATAATTCGGATTTTTGTGGCTGGGCTTCATTGGTTTGGCAGTTAATAGCAAAATAAATAAATCATTATTTACAATAAATTTCCACATGGCCAGATTTCTAACGATTTACTACATTTTTTAGAGACGAAAAAAAACGGAGGAGGTTCTCAATTCGACACGTATTTTTTTTATGTATGACCGCGCATAACTTATTACAGAGTTCTTCGATTTAGATAATTCTTTTTTTATTAGAAACAGCAGACTTTCAAAATGGTCTCAAAGTCATCATGTTAGGATCTGATAATTATATCCTGGGAAAAATGTCGGAACTCTTCAAATTTTATAGGCAAACTTGCAGCTATTACGGTTTTTGTGTAAGTATCGAGAGCTTTTTGGCTACAAGTGCCATATAATACACACTGAGAGTATAGTACGATGAGGTTACGTGTCGATAAATCATTACAAAGTAAGAAATAATTTTTTTTAACAAAATGTAGAACCGACTCAAAAAGCATTAAAAAGTAAAAAAATAACTGCGTCATTTAGTTGCTTTAATTTACTTAAGTATATCTATGAGTCGGTGCCAGCCAAGGTTTCTACTTTATGGACGTTACCTAGAACCCACAAACTGCTTTACTACGTTAAATAAATGTTCCTTAAACTTAGCTGGCACCGACTTCATAGATATGCTTAAATAAATTAAAGCAACTAAATGACGCAGTTATTTTTTACTTTTTTTGCGTTTTGAGTCGGTTGTATTTTGTTGTTAATTTTTTTTTATTAACCTCATTTACGTTGTATTTGCTATGGCTAGGAGTGCATTATTGGAAACTGTGCCCAGTGTGATGTTTCTTCCTCTGCAGTTACTGGGTGGGTTATCCAATGTTTGGAATTTGAATCATGTAATTGCAGTTCAAAAACTCTACTTGATCCGTCTAGTTAATCGTGGTAATAATTATGTTTTATTTCCAAATGAAAATATACTTTTTATAATAAGTCGGCCCATACTTTTTGTTCTATCATGACGAGGTTGCTAGCTATAATCAGCTTATATGTATTTGTGGACTATTAGCAATACAAAATTGGTATAATAGCAACATTAGCGATTATGAGAATGTGTGATTGCCGTTAGCTCTTAGCGCACCCTGCGGTCGGAACATCGACGAGCAGGTGTTGCGGTGTGTTGCTGTTGCCTGTTGCCTGTAGCCATGTGCAAATGCTGCAAAATCGTCAACACTACAACAGATAATCACTTCATTAACAAATAGTATAAACGACATCCGTTACTGACTGACTATCTACCAATCCCAGCTAAAACCATTGTACTAAAATTTGGCATAAATATAGCTATTTTGATGAAGGCGTTGAAAGGATTTTCTGAAACTCATTCGCTAAAATAGGGGAAACAGACTTACGCGGAGGAAGGTTGCCCTTAATAATATGTAGTGATATAGCAATCAGTATCAAAAATAATAATCCTAAATGACACAGACGATTGTAGTGTATATTTCATTCATTGTATACACAGTAGGTACATACCAAAAGTTTAAATCGCGTGAAAAGTTCCTACAATCCTTGCCAATAATCTATTTTGTTAAGTGTAAAAACAAAATAAAAATGCTAAGCCAGCACACAATGTGTTAGTGAACGGGCCGCTACAGCTATAAATCCATTTGGTAAAGTGAAAATGTAGTAAATAGTAAAGTTCAGTTAAAGTTTTCTAAACCTATAAACCGTGAGCTATGGGGCCCAAGGGAATCGCATCCAGCGGATACTTACCATTAATAATTCAGAACTACTGCATAGGGCATTGTACTGTTGTAGGGTGACTATCACTTGTGTATTTGAACGGATACTGGATAGAAATATTGTCTTTGCATCGTGGTACGTACCTGATTAAATACTTTACTAAGTGGAACAACAACCAAATAATAGACAGAAACGAGACAGTATCGCGTTTGCATCGATACAGAAGTGCGACAATATCGCGTTTGTATGGAGACAGAAGCGCGACAGTATTACGTTTGTATCGAGACAGAAGGGCGACAGTATTACGTTTGTATTGAAACAGAAGCGCGACAATATAGCGTTTACGTCGAGACAGAAGGGCGACAGTATTACATTTGTATTGAGACAGAAGCGCGACAGTATCGCTTTTACATCGAGACAGAAGCGCGACAGTATTACGTTTGTATCGAGACAGAAGCGCGACAGTATTACGTTTGTATCGAGACAGAAGCGCGACAGTATTGCGTTTGTATCGAGACAGAAGAGCGACAGTATAAAGTTTTTATCTCGATAAAAACGCGACATATTCTGTCTGTGGTTAGCTAGTCGCTGAGACCTTTCAGTGCAGAGGCTCGGTCCTGCAAACGTTCGATGTTCCCGTTTTTTTTGTTAATATCTTTGAAGAATTGACATATCAAGTTAGATTTGTAGTGACTCTAACGCGCGCTCGGAAAGGTTCGGTTTTGCTGAATTGAGTGCCAGCAAGAAACTAAATGGATCTTTTTTAAATATTTATTTTTTGTTATTACATAAACTACGAAGTGAAGAAACACAATATATTATTTGTGCCAAATTTTTTGAAGGTAAAGAAATTTTTGTTATAGTCTACAAAGTTATTAAATGTGTAGTTCAGTGACTAGATTCAGTCAGGTTTGGCCGTATACACGCTATAGCTTTCTCATAGAGATGTCCAAAGTTCCAAAAATTAAAAGGTATTGTTGCCTTAGTCCCTAGAGTAAAACAAAAAAATCTTAATGCAAACTTGTGATGCGTGAACGGTATTTTACCTACCCCCCTCACCCTCCAACAACACCCCTCCACGCTTTATAAACGTCAAAGTAGAGTAGATAACACTTAGTGCAGCAGGTTTCGTGTAGTAGTACAGTCTAGTTGTAGTACGGTCTACAACTAGTACTATCTAGTTGTAGTACAGACTAGTAGTAGTACAGTCTAGTAGTAGTACAGTCTAGTAGTAGTACAGTCTAGTAGTAGTACAGTCTAGTAGTAGTACAGTCTAGTAGTAGTACAGTCTAGTAGTAGTACAGTCTAGTAGTAGTACAGTCTAATAGTAGACCAGTCTAGTAGTAGTACAGTTTAACAGTAGTACAGTTTAGTAGTAGTAGTAGTACAGTCTAGCAGTAGTACAGTCTAGCAGTAGTACAGTTTAGTAGTAGTACAGTCTAGTAGTAGTACAGTCTAGTGGTAGTACAGTCTAGTAGTAATATAGTCTAGTAGTAGTAGTTACTAGTATTGTCGCTAGGGTCGGCATCCGCAGGCAGGCGGTCCGCGAAAGGCCCGCAGCGTGCAGTCCGCCGCGTATAGTAGTGAGCTCTCATATTCATACGCTCCGCGCTTGTTCCGCCGAAACATGCTCAGCTATTCGTGTGCAGTCGTGTTCTTACCCCGCTCTTCTACTGTGACGGTTTATACGAGCTGTTAACAGCTTCCATTTTACCTTTGGAAAGATCTGGCCATTAATGATAAGAAGAGTACATTTTTGACGGCCTCCTCGTAGTAGTATGTGTAGTGAATTTATAAGACGGAGGTCCTGGGCCCCATTTCCGACTGGGCAAATTGAAATTTTCTTAATTGGTCCAGGTCTGGCCGAGGGGAGGTTTAGGCCAAGGCTAACTACAACTCTACCGGCAAAGACGTATCGCCAAGCGATTTACATTTCCGGTATGATGTCACATAAAAACCGAAAGGAATGTGGATAACATCCTACTCCTAACAAGATAGTTCGCTTCCATCTTAGATAGCATCATCAATTACCACCAATAGCAATGGCAGTCGAGAGCTCACTTGTTGGGAATAATACAGTGCGAGGACTATCTTTCAAACAGTAAACACTAAGGCCTGTCTGCATCAAGATTTCGGTTATCATAACCAACGGTTATCATAAGCTAACCGTCGGTTACTATAAATTTACTGTTCACGAAAACCCGCACGCCGGTTAAGGACGTAAACCGGGCGTTTATCTTAACCAAGCTCGCATTCCCCGGTTATCCCTCGGTTACAGAGTTTGACAGATACATTTCGAGGTTATCTAATCTATATTTGATTTGTAGTGATTTCCTAGCATTTGTTGTTCTGTCTATCCGCTTATTTTCTATGATATTCTTATATTTTTGTATTAATTTCATCAAGACATTAATATAATTTTTTTTATTAAAATTGGAAATACGCTTTTTTGAAGTAGTATTAATTTTAAAATAAAACTAACAGTGCAATAAACAATATAACTTTAAATTTTAGTTTATTTTTGATTTACCACAAAATTTACCATCCACAGAATAACAACGTAGATAATAATGTGAATACCTATGTTCTTTGACAAATTACCATGCGGCCATAAAGGACTCGATTCCAGGACGTTAAATTCATTAAAAACAAATTAGCATGCACTAGACACAAAAAGCAAATTGTGTCTACAAAATTTGTTACGATGCCAAATTGAGATTTCTTTGATATATGCGTCCGCCCTACTCAAAAGTAAACACATACATTACATTTGGTTAAATATTATTTTTCACAAATTGTTCATTCACCATTCGTTCAAATGCCCGGTTAACAAACCGAAGTTGGATTGCGTGTGATAAACAGTAAATAAACGCTCCTTGTTTATCAGCCGTTCATTTAACCGACGTTTAAAGTAAAGTCTATGCACACCGCCCTAAGCAGGGCACTCGCCTAGCGGCTGTTAATCTGATGCGTACAGTTTGCAACCCTTATTACTGTACTGCAATTGTACGATTCAGACTAATAAAGAAAGATTGAAACATATATTGCAATAAACATTTATTGCAATAACCAAGTGATAATGTCATCCAACTTGCCAAAAGCTCGGTTAATAGTATCATTTGTCTCTAAACCTTAACATTTTCTTGCAGTTCCATGAATTTATTTGAATTTATCAGTTTTTAGTGAACAATAGAAAAATTTATAAACTCTTCTTCATAGCTGTATAGGGTAGTTAGACCCGACCTTGTGATAATAATTTAAACTTGATAAATCCTTCTTCTTAAGGAAAACTATTCAGGTAAATCTCTTAACCAACCGATGAAGAAAAATCTTTTATAAACAAAGTGCTGCAATACACATTTCCTTTGAGGTACGATACATTAAAAATAAAAAAGAAATTGGCAAAATGACAGATATCTGAAGAAAACCAATGATTCCCACCGCAACGCACAACTCTTTGCGATACTTGCAGCAAAGGATTCCCTGAGGTTCCCTCTTCCCTTTGACGTAGCCTCACAAATTGTCGCTAGAAAATGTTAGCAAATGTTTAGCGCAAAAAGGCTTGCACATGCACTGCGTTAACAAGATGAACGCTCTTGTTAACGCGTTAAACTTCCTGAGTCGAGTTCAGTAAATGCGATTGGTTTCTTTCAAGAAACTGCAAATTTTCCTCGAGTGTGGAATTGTGCGCTTCGTGGTAATTAGGTTAATGGTGATGATCAACGACGACATGCATGCATGCAATAATAAGCGTTAATAAATAAAATTAGTTGGAGTAGTTCACTGCAGCATTACAGTAGTGAACCACCGCGGTTTCGTTTGTTTAGAGTAATATCAGAATACAAATGTCTATCATATACAGGAGAATGTTTAAATTCCGACTGGTAGATTCAGAGATAAGCTCGAACAAAAAGACATATAACAATTTTAAAAATAGATTTTAATTACTTTTCCATATCGAACTTCAGACCCCTTCATTCTAGGCAAGCAAAGTGGTGATGGTGCAAGTGTGACGTCACGCGCACATGTAAGCATGCTTGACGTGTGACACGTCGCCGTCGCGCTAACGAGCCGATCTCTCTCGTTATCTCGTTATATGACACTGTGCTGTCACACGGGACGCTTTTATACCGCACGACTGGAACACGACATCGTATGCTGAAACGTAGTGTCTGGCTTTACCCGTGATTAGTTACCACTACGCTATATTCCCCTGTGGAGACACCGCAAAAAAGTTCTGCCAAACTATTTAGCTCTCCGATATGATGTCAATAAGAAACAAGAAAACGTTACCTGATCTCTGTCGCATAAACTTAAGCTAAAAGTTTATCCAGTTTGCAGGCTACCATCGTACTTATCCACCATCGTACTTAACAACCATCGTACGTTGTAATCGTAGTGAAACATGTAACTAAAATAAGAGTTTACCGTAAAATAAGTATTTACCGAGTAGAATTCCAATAAGTTATAACAGACAGGGATTTTATTTCAAGAAATATTCAGTACTTAAAAACCCGAAGTCTGAAAATAGTTTTGTTTAAATCCTGCGTCTCGCAGCATACGTCAAGCCGTAAGCATCCATCAGTAGCTTTAACTTATTGTAGTGATCGTTATTTAAATCGTCCCCCAAACTTCGTTATGTATGTATGTGCGTTGAAGCAACGGCACTCTCCTCCGCTACAAGGAAAGATGCCTCGTTCTATAGTGATTCAGAGGTTAGGACTGTGTTGTAAGTGTATACATAATACATCTGTGTGCAACAGTGCCTCGTCGCTTACGTTAATAAACCAGCAGTATAGCTGTGGTGTGCATCACTTGTGTTCCCCAATATAACAGACTAGCTGTTGCCCGCGACTTCGTCCGCGTGGACTTCGATTCAGTAACCAGTATATATAGTTAGTATTGTCATAAATAAATAAAATTACTGTTGCTATAAACTATTTACAAAGCTTCTATATATACTTAACACCGTTTGATGTAGTGCTTTCGGAGGCCAGAATGTACAGTGAATCTGGACTGGTGACGCGAGAGCACGCAACGTGCTTTTCACATGGACAGCTCTACAGCTGTCCATGTGAAAAGCTGCTTGTCCTAAGGTCGACTCCAGCCAGTGGCGGATCCAGCTTTCAATTTAGAGGAGTTTCAGTCCTGGTATAGTCATTTCATGCTCCAAATTTTTCACGGGTTTTTTAGCTTTATTAGAAGTGACAGTTACTAAGACCGTACGTAATTTTAGTAGTATAACTGTAACCACAACGGATTGCTTATTCTACATTAAAATTGAATTTGGAGTTGTCTAGCGCAGGATGTTATCCAGAACAACTCCTTGATGGTAGATCGGCTTTAAGACGACCGTAGGTCTTGTGCGAAAATCGGTGGATTACGAATGGATTTCACATAAAAAATGAGTTAGGCACGATACGGGGCATCGTAGAGCTCTGATGCAAGGCAGGGTCCGAAAGAAAGCTCTGCCTGTGTGATGAGGCCAAAAGTAGCGCGCGACCTTTGTTAGTATAACTGTAAGCACAACGGATTCCACACAAAAAATAAAACAGGCACGTGGGCACATCGCAGAGCGCTGGCGCAGGACTGCGAAGTTTTAGTTTTAGTTTTTAAAATATTTTTGTGTCACGCTCTCAATATAAGTTTTAAGTAATATGTGGTTAACGGTGCTGGTTTACGTATTAGTAATGCGTATATCAATATTTGTAAGTAATATTGTTCGTGTACTGTTTGTTACAAAAAACACTGGCTGGTTCTATATTAATCTTGCGAGAGGCATGGAGGCATCACAGTTGTCTGGTGCAAGAAGTAATCCAAAAGAAAGAAGAGCAAAGCAAACTCCTGACAGCAGGGTGGAGACTTTCAGGCGAGTGATCGATCGGAGGATTAACGAAATTCATATAAAATATAAGACTGGGTACATTGCAGGGATAAGCCTCAGTACGGGTTTTGAGGGCAGCCCGCGGTCATACGCCGGTGATTTTGGCACGAGTTCTTCGAGGCTTCTGAGTTTCACGATCGACCTTAGGAAACTCAGAAGATTTTTCGTATTCCACAACAAAATGAGAGGAGCAAGTATTAAATATGTTTTAGTAAACATGAAATATAAAGTTTCTGTTGTCTTTTAACGAAACAAAAATTTTTATTAATAAAGAGAATAAATGAAGTAAAGAAAAATATAAAAGTGACATTAGAACAATGACGATTATAATAATTTATCGAAAAATAAATAGTAATTTATTAATCATATAATCATAAGACCAGCCCAGAGGGTTGTCATGACCCCCATGGCCCTCCTCTGGATCCGCGCTCGATTCCAGCAGCCTTTAGTGTCTAGCCTTGTGACTCATTAATAGTTATGCCAAAGCATAAGCTCAAAGGAAATTGAAGACACTTGAACTGGAAGGAGTAGTTGTGGGGAGTATGTGAGGTGTGAACACTGTTTTACTGGCGCCGCAACCCGATAAAAATTCTACTTCTACAATATTTCTTTGCAAAGAGACAACTTTGAGTCTAGTTCCGTTACAAAGTTTCGGCGGTGTTAAATTCCGAAGAAGCATAATCGGAACGCTGACTTCGAGTTTTATGAAATGCGCTGGAACTCCACTTGCGGAATGAGAATTTAAGAATTCTAAGGGGTATTCTAGATGCATACAACTTTTCGTCCCCTTCAAACCCCGAGAAAATGCTTTCGTTAATACCTGCGATTTGATCATTTTTTGGTGTTAAAACACCCTCTCGCAAATCTAATGATTCGGTTGGTGTGGTATCTGATTAGCATCTCCATACACCAGACGAATCAAATCTTCTACCCTACCAAGTTCTCGTGTCACGTCTGACAATTCATTTTCGTTGGGTAAAGTACCTTCTCCCACTTTCAAAAGAATCTTAACATAGAATTTTTGGGCTTGTGAATTTCCACCAATTTGTGCTCTCATATTCACTGTTAGGCACAGTTTGTGAATTGGCGATCAGAGGGCAGAGTGTTTCAACGAAGGGTTCCGTTATTTGTTCTTGTACGCGTCGTGGGGGCCCGGAGATTAAGGCCGACCTTTCGTGCATGTTCGAAACTTGGCAAGTACCAATTTTAGAGTTTTCGAAATAAATGTACTTTCTTATAGTAATTGGACACCACTGACAGGCGGTGAAGGAAAGCTTTGTTATTCAACCTGAACTTCAAATTATAAATATTTAAGAATAAACATAATATCAAAAATTGCGGAAGTTGTTTAGTTGATACTGTAGATGGAATTACACGCTGTATACCTGGATATCAAAAACATAATATCAAAAGCACAATGTCGGCACCGACGTCATCGGGACCGTGGCCCAGCGGTAAGGCGCTCTAAGTGCCCGGATTGCCAGAGAGACTCAGGTTCGGATCCCGTCAGTTCCGCAATTTTTGATATTATGTTTATCTATACTAATATTATAAAGAGGTAAAGTTTGTAAGTTTGTAAATAAAAATCTGTCGGGGCTAATCTTCGGAACTATTGATTCGATTTAAAAAATTCTTTCACATTACTTTATCGTTGAGTGTCATAGGCTGTATTTAATATTTGTATTGTATATATTACCCGAGTTATCACAGTTTTTGTAGTGCGAGTCGGACCGGGAAATTTATTAAATAGGCTTTATGCGCGTGCGCTGGTTTAGCTATTGGATACAATTGAAAATATTGTATGAAAACTTCATACTATATTTTTTTCATTTGCATCTTAAAATGTTCTACAAAAAAGTCCGGGATACGATATATCTATCTTTTATATTTTGGCAGATATATAAGTTTTTGTGTTTTAAAAAATCATTTAATTCATATGCTTACATTTATGTCATTATTAATACAACTAAACTTAAATCCTTATCAAAATAAATTATTTAGTAATCACAAGGATATTATGGAGATAAGGTTTGTGTTTTACAAATTCAAATTCATTTATTGTGAATTGAGTACATGGAGATCTTGTATAAATATTATAGGTTCTTCCAAATTCCGCCTTACAGCTTGCAATGTCCTTAAATCACTAAAAATACTAAAAATACTGGTAATACAGTATGTTAATTAGTTATATATTTTCGGAGATAATACAAAATTTCTAAAAAGCGCGGCCCTGCCGCTATGGCGTACAAATTTAGTTGACCTCCTTCGTGTTATATTATGCGTACTGAATAGAGGTCAGCATTTTGGTACTTTCTTGATAGAAACGTTAATACGGTGATGGATTTAGAATTCTATCTTTGTTCAAATATCTATATAGTACACGGAAGAGTTTGTTCGTTTGTTTAAACGGGCTAATCTCTATCTGCGTGTCGGATTGTAAAATTATTTTTGTTTATTCAGGAGGCTAGACTCAAGAGTGAAATATACTATTTAATATAGATTTATACCCATCAGCTGGCCATAAATATATGTTGCTAATGTTAATGTACTGAAATGTCGTATAATGTTTAACAAAAATGTAATTCTTTTGTACACGGGACGGAGGATATTGCTCGACGGGAAACTATGAAAAAAATAAATTGAGAGGGGAAGCGGGGAATGAGCACACTTTATATATTTTTAATGAGCACACTGTCTTTAAAATTAGAAGGGTATCTAAAAGGTTTTTACGCGAACGAACTCGCGGGCGACTGCTAGTTCTTAAATATAAATAATCCCTTAGGTGTGGGTAACACTTTTCAAAGAAAAACTAAAAAAGAATTCAAATTATAACTTTGAAATCGTCAAGCGTGGTTATTAAAGCTCTAACCTTCTCCACGTGAGAAGATGCCTTTGCTCAGTAGTGGGCACTAATAGGCTGAGGATGTTGTTATAGCGGCAACAGACAACTATCTGACTATCATGGTTCTTGAGATACAGCCTGGTGACAAAAACAATCCAAAAATCCTCTCTTAGTGCTTATTTGTTTCACTGGTGGAACCTACCTACAAAGTTTAGTGAATCCATTAAGAAATAAAAAGTTTAAATTTACTCTTATTTTCTCGAAAATCCTCTCTCAGTGGTCACTTGCTTTTCTGGTGCAACCTACATACAAAGTTTCAAATGAATCTATTAAGAAATTAAAATTTTCAATTTACCCCCATTTTCTCCCCCTAGGGGGGAAATTTCGAAAAACCCTCTCTTAGTGCTTACTTGCTTCACTGGTGGAACCTACCTACAAAGTTTTAAGTGAATCAATTAAGAAATAAAAAGCTATAATTTCCCCCCCTTTTCTGTTCCTAGGGGGGAAATTTCCGAAATTTCTCTTTCAGTGCTCACTCGCTTTACTGGTGTAACCTACCTACAAAGTTTTAAGTGAATCAATTAAGAAATAAAAAGTTACAATTTCCCCCCCTTGTCACCCCCTAGGGAGAAAATTTCCAAAAATCCTCTCTCAGTGCTCACTTGCTTCACTGGTGGAATCTACGTACTAAGTTTCAAGTAAATCCATAAAGAAATTAAAATTTTCACTCCCTTTTCTCCCCTTAGGGAGGAAAAATTTCCAAAAATCCTCTCTCAGTGCTCACTTGCTTTACTGGTGGAACCTACGTACAAAGTTTCAAATTAATCTATTAAGAAATTAAAATTTTCAATTTACCCCCATTTTCTCCCCCTAGGGGGGGAATTTCGAAATATCCTCTCTTAGTGGTTGCCTACTCTCCCTAACAAACATACGTGCCAAATTTCAGCTCTCTACGGCCAGTAGTTTCGGCTGTGCGTTGTCTGTCAGTCAGTACATCACTCAGTAACGGAAGAGTTTTATATATTATTAAGATTAAGATTAAGATTAAGATTAAGATTGTTACGATATTAATGTTAGCCGTGTCGCATCAGTTAAATACTCTCGTAGGCTTTTACGTAATGAGCGGCAACGTCGTTAGCCCATACACTGCCGCGACCTCGCGCAGTCTCCTGCCCGACCTCACACCGCCTTGGACGTCCATCGGCTGTCAACGATGATGATGATGATGAATTAATTGTGATAGCAACAGTTTAAGCAACCTAGTCGATTAAGCAGTCTGTCTTGTGTTAGATTAGAAAATATTATAAAATCATACGGGAAAGATAAACCGATTGGCTATATGTCTTTGCAGTCTTTGACGACGAGGTATCTAACCACAGCCGAATGTCGCTACCATATTAGTCCTGATCCGACTTACTAAATACTAGTTCCTATAATTATCCAAGGGAATTAGAAAACAGGATCCCTGTGCTGCAAACTAAGGCGTTACCAATTGTGCTTGAGAGCTCGTCATACTCCAAAGCCGGTACGAGATTTTTTATTTTTCCAAAAAGGTTTAACGTAAAACCAGAAGGGAACAAACATTTGCAGGAACATTAGGGGCGAGCGGACGGTCGGCGATGTTCCGATGATAAACCCTTTCATTTTATTATTTCTGACGCAGAACAGAGCTCACATCCGAGCCGCGATTTGAATGGATAGCCCTGCAACGCTCCAAGCACTTAAGGGCTTTTACCACTGGAGCCAGAGCTATTTAATGTACGTATGTTTATTATTACGCTGTATGTACGTTACATGCAGGAATAAATTAATAAAATATCATAAATAGAGTTCGATTTTATTACACTTTTCGATATGGATTTATACGCTGAAGCATACAATGTAATTACATATTACAATTATTGTGTATGTATAGTCCGGTCATAAGGATAGTGGTCAAATAACAAAAATTCCGACAGAGCTATTCTATGGAAAGCTTGGGCTTGCAATAAGAAAAAAAGCTTCAAAAACCCCATCGACGCTATGAAAGTTAGTCGGAATCAAATATCAAAATTAGAGGCTTTTAGGAATTTTCTCGGTAGGAACTTTTTGTCTTTAAGTTAAGTAAGATATCTAAAGTAAGTAAGATATCTAAGGTACAAAATAATGACAGGAATTTGTTATCAATAAAAGCATATATGCACTTAAATAAATTTAGGCTAACAGTAACTCCGACGTTTACAGCGAATCATTCGTTCATCGAGCTCGCGATGATCTTCGTTTTTCGATTGGTACCCGCCAGCGGGCAGAGGCCGGCCAATAGAGCCACGTGACTCAACTCGATTACCACAAGTTCGTGAACCATTAGTAATCGGGCCGATTGTAAAACGTCGCCCCGGGAAATCTGTAATCGAGTTTGTCTATTATTCCCTATCCCCGGCCGCGCCGCCGCTCCGCAGGCCGAAACTGCCCCGGATTTTTATCTTCGAAAGCTGATTCGTTGTAATTTTAGACCGGGGGAAATTTCGTCGATTATGTTTTATCCCGGTTTCGCCTGGGTCCGACCGTTGTGGAAGTTATTCCCTGTATCTGCCTACGTGGATTGGCCGCGGGCGATCAGTTCTATGAATATTAACGCATTACATACTATATATGGCTACAATGCGGCAAATTGCTCAGCGGTTCAGAGCATAAATTCAATAGTTCCTAGGTTAAAATTCAGAACGAAGCCACCACAGATGTCCCACATAATTCCATTGTTAAATTCTGTTATGTTGGGATTGTTTAAGTTGTACTGCTACTTTCCTTCTCTATCCCTTCATCCTGTCTCATCATCATCATATTTCTAGACGTCCCTATTAAGAACGTGAATTTTCCTAGGAATCCTACTTTTGTCACGATAAATGAGTCAGGAATATATATATATATATTTCAATGAAACTAAACTTAAATGAGTAAATACATTCCACGAACCGGCAAGCGGTCAAAATATAGAGCGTATTTTGTACACATATTGCAAGTTAAATAGATGCTGGTAAAATAATCCATCATGTTATTTTTAACCCCCGACGCAAAGACGACAGGGTATTATAAGTTTGACGTGTCTGTGTAAATGTGTATGTGTCTGTCTGTGGCATCGTAATTCCCAAACGGATGATCCGATTTGAATGCTGTTTTTTTTGTTTGAAAGGTATATATATCAGTCGAGAGTGTTCTATGAGCTATGTTTGGTGGAAATCGGTTCAGGTCTTCAAGGTCATCAGGACGTTTGTTAGGTGTGGTAGAAATGTTACACGCTCATTTTGCTTGAAAGCATGTGTGTGATCTGATATTTGAAATACTAATATCTTCTGGAACCACTGAACTGGACTGATGATAAGGCTTGAAGGTAGGAGACGTAACCCTGGTCTACCTTTTTAGTAAACCCATCGAGTTTGGGCTCGTTGAATTTGTCTTGACTGGTTCTTTTCATGTTTCTAATTTAGGTCGGGGGTTTTTTAAATTTTTAATTTAATGTTTTATTACTATATGTGTTGGTAGAGTAACGCTTGTCTAGGATAATTCCTAAACGTTTGTACGACGACTAATAAACTATATACAAAATTAAGTTCGTTTTAGTAGAGCTTTTTGTGACAAAGATCGTCCGGGACAGTACTTTACATAACCATACAATGCTTGCGGGTCAGCAGCATTGCTGTGTTCCGGTATGAATAGCATTAGATTCATAAATATATGAGACAGAACTTAAGCTTAGGATTTTTGACAGAAGACGGTGTATCGTAGACCGTGTTGTTCATACGCCGTTCCTAGTGCTCCTTTGTTCTGTTGTTATTTAACATTTTTACTTCAAATCAGGATAATGTAAAATGTCAATTTGGTCCGTTGACTATTATAACGATATTATCTCTACATAATATATTTGTGATAGCAAACTAGTGTCAAAACGTTAACGGTGGCCCAGCTTCCAGGGTACGGGCTGGAAGCCTGTGTATAGTCAGTAGGATTCCGACGTAATATGCTAAAAGCGGTCGACTTCATCTGTGATTGTTGTGGGAACATGTGCGACTGGTTAAGAATGTCGAATTCTAAGTGCTATGATGTTGCAGCAACGCGTTCGCCTGAATGATGTCAGTTATTGTATATCAATATTGTGACAATCTTTATTAATTTGCCTAATTAGCAATTCTCTGTTGATTTGCATAGAAAAAGGGAAGCTACTAATGTTCCATCGCTTTATTGTAAACAATATTTGGTATAATAAGTAGATCATTCGTCTTAGCTTAAGTGGAAAATAGCTTATGACAAAGTAATACTTCGTAGGGCGCATGAGGAATAGCAGACGCGCGCTCCCGGATCCTGAGAGAACTAACTAACTTTACGTGCCTGTACCGCCGAACAATCTTTCGGAACAGAGAGAAGTTGCTTAGCAGAAGAAGCAAAGTAGTTCTTTGGACGAGCTGTCACAAAGTGATGCCGTGTCGTGCGGCAGCGGTATTTGTGTCGCTAATGACAGCAGCGGGAGAGCGTTACACGGATGCTTGAGCGCGGCGGGGAGCGGGCTGGCTGCGAGAGGGGGGGAGACTTCAAGAAAAAGTCATCTTGCAGCTCCTGCTGTCGGAAGTGATGGATATGACATACATTTTATTATTTAGCTTTCTATAGACATTTGAAGGTTTACTAAGTCATTTTTATTACTTTAGAAATGCAGCTTGTCTGTACAAATAGAGAGAAATGGCGTACAACCACAAAGAAAGTTATATCGCTGGGGTGCCACGATCCTCAAAGTTGAGGAAACGAGTCATGAAGAAGATGTAATTGCTTTAAAATGTAGTATCAAAGTTTGCCAAAGTAAATGAGCCCAAACATGACGAGTTTAATATTGATTGATTTAAAGGCTACCGAACCGCACATCAAAAAGTGGTTCCAATTTAGTTCCGACCCACGCTTACGGACTGAGAAAAGTATTAAAACAATGTAATGTTACTGATTTTTAATAAAATATCACAGTAAGATCAGATCAAATTGCCGCTGGCACTGTATGCCGCATCCGGTCCCCGGCGCGCAGTACGCGGTGAACTCAAACGCCTGACGTTTCGCTTCGTTACTCCTCCCCTCCTCCCCGCCATTACCATGCTCATCAAATTTCCACTTTATTTCCCCACCATTACCTATAAATGTTACGAATTATGTGAGTTATGATTTTGTGCAACGAGAATTTATCTGCGCGCCGCGCGCCACGACGCGGAGAGAATGTAGTCAGAGCTACCAGCAAAGAGCAATTTAGTAATAGTGAAAAACTTAATCTGAATTTTAAATGTTTCCCACATCTGCTACTTAGTAAATGTAAACTTCTTACACGGCAAGAAATTTATATTTGTTAAGCAAGGGGCAGTACGGATCAGCACGGGGCAGTACGGGGCAGCACCAGGTCAGTGCAGGACAGCGTGGGGCGGCGCAGGGCAGTAGGGGGCTGAGGTGCCTCTCATTACCATTCGATGCTGACGAACGGATAAAATGCTAATGGACGCGATCGACGATTGGATATGATTGATATCAACTTTCATACAAGTTTTAGGGGAATATCGTTTTCAATTAATTATAGTTTAAGAGCTATAGATCATCTATTTGGTGAAATTAAGGCGTAAATTGTAGTTTGGCAATAAATATAAAAAGTAGTAGAGCTTTATATGACTCACATATCGTGCGGAGAAGTATGAAGACCTTGTTTATTTTTCCGTCACTTTTTATCGTGTGCTGGCGTTAAAAACTCAGATGATAAATTTTTACTTAATTCAGTAGGCGTATCGGGTAGCACTGAAAGTAAATTTATTAATCAATTCAAATACAAATCCGTTCGTTTCAAGTAGCCTTAACTTATTAGCACTTTTAAATCGTCAAGTTAGTCCAAGTGTGACTGAAAGCAGGTACAATTACTGTTAGTAATCGTTGTTATACACTGTTGCAAAACCATGTAGATATGAAAAGCTCATCTTAGAGCTTTGTGAATATAAGCATAGATGATAGGAGCAGGAATTTAAAATTTATTATACGTTATCGTGGGAAATATTCAGTGTGACATTTTCGTGTGTTTTAGAACGAAAGTAGAATTAAGTCAGCTTCAGCGGGCCGGTATAAGCTCTCCGACTATGTGGTAACGAATTCAACAGACGGACGGCAGTTCGCCCTGAGCGCTATTTGTTTGAGCGCGATTATGATATTAAAAGGGTCCCCCGGATCTGGATCAAAGAATTAAGGGTTCTGGGTTCGCCATTTGTTAAGCCCATGAGTTTTACAAGTTGTAGATCGCTTAATATGTTATAATATTTGGCTTGGAAGTTTCAAAACGCATTATATTATTTTCACCGTGATTTTATTATATTTTGTGGAAACAAAATATGCTGTCATAGAAACATAGTTATTTAAGTTTTGCATACATTATTATATTAACAACATACTTATTTTAATTAAGTATGATTCGTTTCGCTTTATTGACCATTTTCAATTGTAATAAGGGTTTAGTGGAGTTTTCAGCATCCAACTCGTGGGCATCCACTAAAATATTAATGCTTTTAACCATTGACATAATAATACTATGGACTTCGGGTCAGCGCTAAAAAGTGTCAGAACCAAAAGAGATCTAAAACGCGAAAAAGATTTCTAATCGCACTCACTCTCATATTAGCTTAGTGAGAGAACACACGTCAATAATGTTTTAGAACAACGACCACATAGAGTTATTTTGTTGCTTAATATTTGAATTTTTTATTTCTCTCATTTTTTAATTGAAAATAATTTTAATTAATAATCCTTTATTTTATAATATGTCATGAATATTAATCAAAGAAGTTTTACCATAATGGTAAAATGGAACCCTTCCGTCCTTCCGTCCGTCAGTCCGTCCTTCGCACTCTATTATTTTGAAAACTGTAAGAATTATCTACATGAAATTTGGAACTGTTATTTAAAATGGTCACTGTTTTTTGTAAGTATTTTTTTTCTACGTCACTGTAGTATAAAAATATATTGGTTGATACTAAATTTATCCCAGCATATAGAGGTTACTGATACATTTAAAGTTTGCTGTGAATATAATATATAGGTTAAAGATGCCAAAAAAAATTCAAAGTTACCTACTCCACACCATTTATGTTGTTCTATTTTCACCAGAAGCTGCCATGTCAAAAAATGGTTGCCATGGCAACCGTCTGTCAAAGCTGATTACTTATTGCAAGCAATGAGACCGTTGCAAATTAGACTGTATAACAATAATATAAGACATATATTATAATGTTTTAGTTTGTTTATAAAAATACAAATACATTTTAGTATATATAAGATATCTCGGGACACTTTTATTGTGAATTTTGCAATACACCTGGAGTTCATAGTACTAACTATTAATATGTCAATGTTTCCAACTGACTCTCCCAGATCAAAGTAAGTTAGTAAGTTGTGGGAAAGCCTCAAAAAGTCTTGCCATATTTGTTTTAAAGTGGTTAGTACAGGAAGGCACTTATTGGTAGGATGCAAGGTGCTCTTGAACAGGGGTCTTCACTCACGCCGCCACGATAGAGTACTGGAAATCATACGTAAAGCTATAAGTCTTTGAGTAGCTAGAGCTCACGACAAATAAAAAACATATTGACTTCATAAAAGCAAGCTCAAGCACAAAATCCACAAGCAAGCTGTTATCTATCTTAAGCACTGCACCTGATTGGACTATACTTATTAATGGATACGTATGAAAAACATTATTGAATCCCAGAAGATTTAGCTGTGTCGACATCTAGAAGAGACATAATCTGCTAGTAAAATATTCTGGATTGAACCCTCAAATGAATGTTGTGCTTCTGTGTTATCAGATGTTAGTAACATTATAGTTTTCGTTTTCAAATATGACGTTGAAAACTTCTATTTAAATATAAAACACAAAGGCTTTTCAAAAATGTAAGAGAGAAGAGAAATTAATAAATCTTTTACACAATAAATATTCTACGTTTACACATTTTAAAAAGACAGTCCTTTGTACGAGTATAAAGCGACTTTGTTCTCCCCAACGGGGGAGACGCTTTACAACACGAGGTTTCCTGTTTCCAAAGCACTAGCCCACCGAGCTAAAACCAAACGAGCAATATTCCAGAAAATTCATATACCGGGTGAAACAATATAAGTGTATTTTAAAGGTCTACCTTATTTAAATCACTATCAAAACAAAATTCTTTATTGGAACTCAAAAACTTTTTCTTCGTTTCTTCAAAACATATTTTTGAAGAGCATGAATTTTAATTTAAAAGAATTTTAAATTAATAACAAGTATCTTGTATTTAGTTTAGTATTTAGGTTAGATGTTAGAAATGTATATTAAAATTAAATTTATATTAATCAAAGTTTGCCCTTCACATTGTCAGTTTTCAGAGAGCATTGTCGCTTGTCTTCTGTGACACGCTTTCCTCGACGCGTTCTTTGTGCTCGCGATTAAAGGGAGGGAAACATTTTTCTATGTATTATAATACAAAAGGCAAGTATTGTAAGGAAGAACGTCGCCGAGGAAGCTGCGACTAAGTCTCGGTGCGCGCGCGGCGGTACTGTAGCTTACACGTTAATGTTTATATATTTAAATGTACTAGTGGATGCCAGCGACTTCGTCCGCGTGAAATTAAAATAAATGAAATCTAAACTAACTAAACTAAAAATAGCCTAACTTACTCCTTATAACATTAGCTATTTACCTTTCTGCCAGAATAGACTCAGTCGTTTCAGAGACTAGCCGGAACAAACAGACAGACAAAAATTTAAAAAATTGGTTGTTGATGTAAGCACCTTGTATAGTGTTGGTGTGTTTATAGTATCACTTGCTATCACGTTGACTTAGATCATCTGTTTGGACAGACCTCAGAGCAGCTGCCGAGGGAACGGAGGACGCGGCGAACGCCAGTAATGCTACCGCTCGCATACTGTCAGGCTAGGAAGAATAGCAGAGATAAGCCCATATGTTCCGAGCGATAATGATTAGAAGAGAAGAAAGGAGAGAGAGCAAAAAAGAATACAAGAGGGGTCAGCATGAAGTAATGCAAAGCGGGTTCATGATGACCAAGGAGTAAGGGGGTTATTTTAGTCCGTGCGAGTCGGACATACCCTCCCCGACGGCAGAAGTCCGTAGGGATTTTTTCCTCCCTAATATAAAAAAAAAAAGTCATCTGTTTGGGTCGTCAATTATTATAAGGACACATCTTACATCTAGCTGCTTTTCTCTCTTTCCTCGTTTTTCATTAAAGCCTCATGTGCATTGATGATTCTAGTCAATTAGTCAGTATGTGATGTAACGCGTGACGTAACGTGCAGCAGTATGACTAGGTCCGTTCGTAGTTTATTCAGCGCACAGCTCTCTCGCCCCGCTGCTAAGGCGCTAACTATTTATGACGTCATCTAGCACCGCATCAGAGCCTGCTTAATATTAAACACTAGGTTCCGTATGTGCCTACGTCTAGATTAAGAGCTCCGTCTGGTTAGCAGCAGGGTTGCCACAAATTGGAAGAAAAATTGGTCATTAAGACGATTAAAAATAAGACTCCGACTTAGTACGAAATCATTATTTATCACACAGGCCGTATACCTGGATATCAAAAGCATTATATTCTACAATTTCGGTGCCGACGGCAGCGGACACCGTAGCCTAGCGGATAAGGCGCTTCTCAACGCCCGGTTAGCCACACAGAGACGCGGGTTCGAATCCCGTCGGTTCCGCAATTTTTGATGTTATGTTTATTCTTACAGGGTTACTAAGCTCCACACTACACAAAACTCCATATCCCCACTCCTACAAGAAGGAGTCTTTATACGAGAGGGGATATAACGAAAGAACATAGAGGAACCACTAGACCAACGAGGCAGTCGTACGAAACAATGCCCTCAAAAATAATTCCTTGTTTATTTACATAGGTAGGTACTTGAAAAATTGTCGGTGTACTTACAGTATTGTTGTATATTGTATTATTTTGATAAGGATTTAAGTTTAGATCTATAAAGAATGACGTACACGTAAGCATATGAATTTTTTGATTTTTTAAAACACAAAAAGTTATATATGTGGCAAAATATAAAAGATAGATATATGCTATTACAGACTTTTTTGTAAAACTTTTCAAGATGCATAAACCTTTCATACAATGTTTTCAGTTATATCCACTAGTTAAGGCAGCGTATGCGTAAAAAGCAGGTTTAACAGATTTATGCGATCCGACTTGCGCTACAAAAACAGGGATAACTCGTTTAATATATACAATACAAATATAAGATATAGCCTATGACACTCATCGATAACGTAACATTCTATTGGTGAAATAATTTTTAAAATCGAATCAGTAGTTCCGAAGATTAGACCAGACAGAACTTTATTTACAAACTTTACCTCTTTATAATATTAGTATAGATAATGGAGTCGGCGTTGTGAGGGTTCCAGAGAGCCAAGGAGAATCTAGAATATTATACCCTATGTCATGTCATTTAACTATAATAAATTCCTTTCAGTTAGGGAAACCTAGCTGATTGATTTTGTTTGATGTAGCTACATACCGTATATACTTTCATATGCATTTAATGCCTTTAATTTGAAATCACATATAGACACTTATATTTTATTTACTATAATATAGTAGTATTTTTATTTATTTATTATATTATTATAAGCGTAGGCAAGTGGAGCAAGTAAGTCGCACGGGCGCACAGTGAAAGTAAATACAGCGTGAAATTGAAGAAGCATCGATCGTGAACTGTTTACCCGATGCTCTCCTCGCGGCGTTACTGGAACTCTACCTACTGTTCTTTGACGACTCCATCCATCCATACAGTAGTTTTTGCGTGAAAGAGTTACAGACATTTATCCATTAATGTATTTAAACTTTAGCTTTTGTAATAATAAGTAAGACCTAATTAAACCGGCAACTTTTGCTCTGCCTCTTAAGCAATTTTTATAAAGGCCTATTCATATATCTACCAAATATACGAAAAAATTTTTATATAAAAATAGAACCGACTCAAAACGCATTAAAAAATAAAAAATATCTATGAAGTCGGTGCCAGCCAAGTTTAAAGAACCTTTATTTTACGTAGTAAAGCAGTTTGTGTAGAAAACTTGGCTGGCACCGACTCCTTAAGTAATTGAAACAACTAAATGTCACAGTTATTTTTTACTTTTTAGTGCGTTTTGAGTCGGTTCTATTTTTATTTAAAAATTTTTATTTCTTACTTTTTAGTGATTTATCGCCACGTATCGTATTCGTACTATACTGTCATAGTATATTATATGGCACTAGTAGCCAAAAAACTACCGATACCGAGACAAAAACCGAAATCGCAGTAAGCGTGCCTCCAAAATTTGAAGAGTTCCTTCAATTTCTCCAGGATATCATCATCAGATCCTAACATGATGACAATGGGACCACTTTGGAAGTATGCCCTTTCTAATAAAAAAAGAATTATCAAAATCAGACGACTCTGTAAAAAGTTATGCGTGGTCATACAAAAAAAAATATACGTGTCGAATTGAGAACCTCCTCCGTTTTTTTTCGTCGGTTCATCCATTGCGACCGTGCCGCTACACATAAAGCGACACGACACAAATAAATTCAACATCATAATTTGTAATTTGCTTGTCTAATGTCGAACTTTTCATTTGAAGGCCTGTGTTGTAGACACGACTGAACTGCAACGCACAACATAATATAATTGAAACTGTAACAGAATCAGGGCTCAGTTAAAATAATACGATATAATAAACAGCCCGACTGAGGGACGGGACGGAGACATCAACGATTTACTCAAATTTAAAAAAGCCCTTTACACAATAATTTCGACTCTTTCTCTATCGCGGTAAGGTATGAAATGTGTTGGTATTACAATGAATTTCCTCTGGGTTCAGTTTTTGTGTGATTTTCCTTTGTTATGTTGGGCTTGTACTGCACTGTGTTCGGCTCCTCGCTCGGGGTAATAACTCGAACTGGCAGTGTACCACCTACATTGTCAAATGTCACTTTGCAGAATATTTATTACGAAAATATAGAAATTGATTTATAAACTACACATAACTTGCGATTTTGTGGAAAACTTATCAATTGTTATCAAACAGCTAGAAGGGAATAAAACTTAAAACACCAAAATACCAACTTAATCGGAACAATTTATTTACAAAGACATCAAATATAATCAAAATGAAACATTCTTACAGTAATTACTTAATTAAACTTTACGCGCACAGATTCTTACGATAGTTTAACAGCATGACTGCACATGACTCGGACATTAAGGAGAATCCATATGGGCACTTCTTATAGCCTACACCGCGCCATTTTTTTGTTCGAGGACTACATTCTTTAGTTTATACTTGTCACGGGGTACCACAACACAGCAAATAGCTACTATTGTCTATATTTTTTTCACACAGAGTATACAATGTTGCCAACACAATATGGAAAATTGATTAATAATAGATATACATTGTTTATAATTATTACTACAATTTGAACTCTACTGATGTAATAGTTAAGAATTTCTAGTTACAAAATATGTACGTTTTTGTAAGTCAAGAAACATTACGTCATTCAGTTCATGTTAGCGCTGTGTTCTGTGAGCAGTAGGACAAATGAAGTTTTTTCGAAATACCCGCACATTGCAGTATCTGAAGTTTTGTACAAACACCAAAGTTTCCGCAGCGGTCGAAATTCACTCACATTCACAAACTGTTCCATCGGAAAGGCGTTATTGTAACTGATCATGGTGTGTTCTTTTATTGCCAAATACTTGTGTTAAAAACTAATACATAGTAGACCATATTAATTAAACTTATTTATAATTAAACACTGCCTTGTTGATAGTGGATACCAAGTGAATTTTCAATCATGAAGTCCTGAGTTCGAAACTTGGGCCGGTATGTGAGTTTTTCTCTCTTCTAAGAGAAAGTTGGAGGTGTTATATCCCCGTGCCTTAGGGACCATGTTAAGTTTAGTTGAATTCAGTCACTATCATTAACATCTGATAGCGATCGATAAAGAATTATCATTTTAAGGGTAGTGGGTCTACGCTCCATAATTCTTCTCCAACTTGGAGAGAGACCTGGTTACTGTAGTGGGCTATTAATATACGTGTAGTTAATAGTTTTAAAAATGTAAACAAAACTAAATCATTTATTAATAATGTTGCCTAATGTTGTTTGTTGTTGGTTTTTTTTATCAACTGTAAGTTTATCAACTGCTATCACACCTGATTTTAAGTGATGATGCAATCTAATATAGAAGTGGGATAACTTGTTAGGAGTAGGATGAAATCACACTCCATTCGGTTTCTATATAACATCGCACCGGAACACTAAGTCATTTGGCGGTACGTCTTTGCCGTAGAGTCGTAACTAGCCACGGCGAATGCCTCCCTCCAGCCAGACCAAGACAAATTAAGAATATACCCGTCGGGAATCGAACAAAGGTCCTCCATCATATAAATCCACCGCACATAGGTACTACTACACCACGGAGGCCATCTTGTAATTGTATCGTTAAAGAAGCTCTATCACAAGCGAATTCATTGCGGCATTTTAAAATTATGATTAATTTTAATTTTAAGTAATATCATTTATGTCACCATACTAACGGCACACTACAGGGCCTGGCCTCCCTCCTTTTAGAAGGGACGATAAAAAGTTTAGATCCATTTTAAAAGCCACTAATGATCGACAATGATGATACTTTAAAATAAGAAACTGTTTATTTTCTTGCGGCTCTTTCATTTCTTTCATTCATTAGGAAGAGAAACTAGAATATTTACTATCACAAAACACTTTTGACACAAATACAAAAAGCCATCATTTATTGTTCAGTCGGTGGTATATCTATTTAACGTTAGAGGCTGTGCTCGCTACGGTTCGTTAGGAAAGGTTTTTAGGTAAAGGACTTACGGGCAAAAGTTCCCGCGTCGCTACTCCGCGCAATGGAGGTAATAGTTTCTTCGGTAACTGGACTTTAAACTTGTTGTAAATTGTTTAACGCAGCTCCGCGGTTCAGGTTTCACTACAGTTTCACTACTGTTTCACCACTGTTTCACAATTAACCGAAACTTGCGACTTCGCTTCATCAGTCTGCACGGTGTAACTTCGGTGGCGGTCGACGCTGGCTTTGTAGTTGCGCTGTTACAGGTGACAAGTGACAGGTGACAGCTCTGTTTTAAGTTTATTTAACTTCAGTAACATCGGGGTTTGTAGAATAGATTTTTCTTTACATCTGATTTTGTTTACTGAACTAAATATGTGTGGTGCTTCAAATGTCGCTTGATTCAGCTATCAAATTGCAATAAAATTGCTACCTAAGCGAGTAAGCAATTTTAATGATGAGGAAAAACAGTTAGTCGAAATTTAATCGCAAATTTTGTTCGCTATTCATCGTTTACCGTTTTAATTCTTCCCATACATTGTTCTTAGAAGTTATCTACCTAGGTTGAGCTTTTGTGGCTACTCCCTCGTCAGTGATCGGGACCGAGATGTTCGCAATCAGTACAGACCCTGCAGCTTCCCGGCGTCAGGCAGCGTCGGGCGTCACGTGTCGCACTCGTAACGCAGTAGCGACGGAACGTGACTACATCCGATACTTGCAGGTAGCTAGAGAATAGACCAAAATTTCTTAAAACTAAGGAAGTTTTAGTAGTCAATTCTCGTTCGTCGTCGTTACACCAAACTGCACTGCAGTGTTCCGGCTTGAAGGATGTGGTGCTTGGTGTTTAATTTATAAGTCACATAAAGATTAATACATATATTATGCCCTTAGAAATATACCTACCTTAAGTTGTTGCAATCCACATTCGGTCAAGTACAACCGCAGAAAGCAACGAAGCATATATAAAACCTAAATAATTCCTGCTAAGTAATATATACAACTATATAAATAAATAAAATTGAAATGTGTGTTTGTCATTTTAAAATAATAGGTTTTTATTAAGTGTGTATGAAAGTTCTCACATTAAAAAATCTATCGTCTGTCTTTCCGAATATTTGAAACAGCTGGGCCAATGTTGACAGTAACTGGCAGATAACTGATGTTATAAGGAGTAACTTAGGCAACATTTATTTGAAAAATATTTTTATTCTACGAGGACGAAGCTGAGGGCGTCCGCTAGTGTATTCTTCCTTAACCTGCTAAATCCTATCTCTTTATTAGAACGAATTTTTCGTGCCATTGATTTTAAAATCACGGCGATTCTCAAGAAGTTTCAAATATCGTTTCATTTAATTAATATATACACACGACATGGTCTTATGCCGAATTCGTAGTTTGTCTCTGTGACTGCTTTTAGTTGAATGTGTCTGAACGGACGACGCAACGTCCACGGCGTGTTAATTAAGAAGCTAATTCCCGCTAACCGCCATTACACAGGTAATCAGCGCTGATTAATTGGCGCTGTTATGTGCGTGATGTAGTGACAATCGTTGTTATTGATGGTTATTAGTGCTGCCGTATTGAGCGCGTACAGAGCCTGTCAGCTTATCACTGCTACTATATTAGTGACAACTGAAGTTTTCATGTCATACTCTTGACTTGATCTAGTAATTCGCTTGGTTGTTGAAAATTAGTAACAAGGTTGTAAATCATATTTATTTTTTTTATATATATTCAAATAATTCTTTGTTTTTATTAAATTATTTCATGCTACGTTTAGAACGATGGTATAAGTTTAAACAACTTTGTCGTAGAGATGATAGAGCACGTAATTCTGTCTTAGAGCTACGAGTTTTAGCCTGCTTGTTAGATTGATGTTATCGACTAATCTACCCTGTTTTGAATGCAGCCAATCATATCTAGCACTCAATTAATAATTTGGCTTAGAAATTGGTGCCCGAGAATTTGCTGAGAACAAATAGGTAATACTTCAACTTACTAAAATTTTATATTTTTTCGCTTCAAGTTTTGTATATTGGAATATAAGAGCATTCTCCGACTTTGCCCCTGCGACCTTTGGGCCGGCCGTGTGTTTAGCAAGCGAAATGTGTTTGATTTATCTTTCAGTGGAATCCAATCAGCTGAATTTGAATAAGGGTATCAATACAAAGTTCCCGAGCCGCTTGTCTGTAAACTTGTGTAATATTAAATCTGTGAATCGTTGGAAAGGGTCGCCGAGCACCTTCGCAACTTCGCCGCGATAAGGCGCCGCACTCACGACATATCTGCTACTGAGAACTGTTGTAATTGATACTTATCAAAATATTGGAGTTTTAAATAATTTTTGAATTAACAAATGAATTATTAAAAAGCTAATTAAATTGATGAAATAAATAAAATGTTTATAACTATTTGAAAATTTTTAATTAGATAGAGTAGGCTATACTATGACGTGATGTCACACTTATGTAACGTTATGGTAGCTTGATATTGGTAAAGAATAAAACTAGTGTCAGTTTCAAAGATTCAATTTAATTTTCTACGTACCACTTACCAGTAAGATGATCTTTGAGCCTACAATCGTACACGCAAAATACCAAAACGCAACAAAATAATACTAAAACATGGCCTTTATGAGATTCCTTAATATCGGCAGAGATAAGTAATTCCCCCCAAGTATTTACAGAGAGCTCCTAACGCCGTAATTAAGTTTACAACTCCGTAGAATTTGCGTTTTAACTCCGCGAGCAAATTCCTCCAACTGCCATTGTTTGCCGAGAGGTTATCATTTTAAACTAAGTTATTGATGTAGCCGCTCCGGTGATTGCTAACTAGGCGCTTATTCTTGCTACATACATGTGTAGTATAAATAAGTTTTAAAAATATTTGAAAAATGTTATTCCAAATACAATCCGTTTCTCCTCGTGTGGGGTTTTTGAAAGCCTTACTAGTAGTCAGAGCTCCAGAGTGAATAAGGGCTACTTTTGCATTCGACCCTTGATCCAACAAAAAGCGAAAGCTGTATGTCGATTCTTGAAAAAAAAAACAGTATTGAAGCCAGTGTACGAGGTTCAACATGGATGTAACTGACATCGGAAATCTCCAATGACATTTATTAGTATTACACGGTCTGTGGAACAATAACAAAAAATAGATCCGACTCAAAACGCACTAAAAAGTAAAAAATAACTGAGTCATTTAGTTGCTTTAATTTACTTAAGCATATCTCTGAAGTTGGTGCCAGCCAAGTTTAAGGAACATTTACTTTACGTAGTAAAGTAGTTTGTGGGCTCTATGTAACGTCCTTAAAGTAGAAACCTTGGCTGGCACCGACTTCTAGATATGCTTAAGTAAATTAAAGCAACTAAATGACTCAGTTATTTTTTACTTTTTATTGCGTTTTGAGTCGGTTCTATTTTTTGTTAAAAATTTTCATTTCATACTTTTTAGTGATTTTCATTTCATACTTTTTAGTGATCGCCACGTTACGTACTCGTACTATTTTGTCATAGTGTATTATATGGCACTAGTAGCCAAACAGCTACCGATACCGAGACAAACACCGAAATCGCTGTAAGCGTGCCTCCAAAATTTGAAGAATTCCTTTAATTTCCTCAGGATATCATCATCAGATTCTAAGATGATTACAATAGGACCACCTTGGAAGTATTTTATTGGAAGTCCTTTCTAATAAAAAAAAGAATTATCAAACTCAGACCACTCTGTAAAAAGTTATGCGTGGTCATACATAATAAAAAGAAAAATATATACGTGTCCTCCCCGAGAACGAGAACCTCCTCCGTTTTTTTTGTCGGTTAAAAACAAAAAAACAGAGGTCGATAGTCGAAAAGATGGGAAGATAGACATTCCTACGATGTATTTTTTTCAAGAATCGACCTACTGCTTAAGGCGTTGATATAAGATTTCCGCTATAGGCTTATTGACTGAAACGACTTGAAATAGCAATAGTTGACGCAACATTATTTTTATTGTAGTATAATATGGCACAAGCAGATGTTCCGTCTGATATTAATTAGTAAACCAGAGCAACACCTCACAGTGACACGTCCTACATTGCGCCGCGCTGCGCCGCACCGCGCCTCGCTGCACGAGGTGTAGGTGTTAAGCCTTGTGTGTCTGTAATTACACTGGGAACCACACCCTTCAGACCAGTAGAGTTATTCTGTAAATATAATTTCATAACACCACAGAGAGAACATGTTTAAATGATAGCGTTTCAGAATACAGCCGTGCTGCGTACATAACTCAACAAAGTTTCTAAATTTTTTAAATAAAACTAGCAGTCGCCCGCGACTTTGTCCACGTGAAAACCTCTTAGGTAATCTTTTAATTTTAAAGACTTTCATATAAAGTGTGCTCTTTTCCCGCTACCACTCTCAATTTAATTTTTTTATCGATTCCCGTGAAACAATATCCTCCGTCCCGTCCCGTGTACTAAAGATCTACATTTTTGTAAAACATTGTACTATATTACAGTACATTAACATTAACAATATATATTTATAGCAAACTGATGTGTATAGCTTTTAAAAGTCTATTTCACTTTTGAGCCTAGCTTTCATAATAAACAAAGTAATTTACAATCCGACATGCAGATCTAGAGATTAGCCCGTTTAAACAAACGAACAAACTTTTTCGTATATTATATAAATATGGTCTGCCTTGCCAAATAAATTGAAAGAAAAGATCAAAGATCGAATTCTGAAAAAATATCAGTACCAAAATGTTGACCCCTATTCAGTACGTATAACATAACACGGAGGAGGTCAACTTGATTTGGACGATATAGCGGCATGTCATGTTTGGTAGAAATTTTATAATATCTCAGAAACTATATAACTAATTAACATACTGTAAAAGGCAAATCTTATTTCTATAATATCCTTGTGATTATTAAATATTTTTTTTTGATAAGAATTTAAGTTTAGTTCTATAAAAGACAATGAGTAGCTGCCACAATGTATCTATCACGCACCGGCGCCATCTACTTAAAATATTGGTATAAAAAAGATTTTCCCGCTTTTCTGTTGAATCTTTACCCAACGTTGCGCAAACGCAACATTTTATATTGGATTTTTTTTTGTTATAATAACAAGGAAATACATCCACGAAATGTAAGCCAGTTTCAAGACCAAGAACTAAGAGATGAATTAATTTTTTTTAAAATGGTTTTTTAAACAAATATACATTTAATTTTTATTTTTCAAAAACTGCTAATTCAGAGTCACCTAGAGATCGATATAATCATCCAATCATAAAAAATATTAATTGAATGAAAACTAAACTTTTTACACTGTATAAAGCTTTAATGATATATTATTTATAATATAAATCACTTAGTTGGACCAAACTACTTACACACATTGTTTATCTTAGGGTTTCAGGAAGCGTTGCGTATACGCAACGTTGGGACAAACCATAGTAAGTGGTTCTTGTTACACGCTTTGCGATTGATGTTAGAAATTTATTACAAACAATCAGTTCTCGCTATTCAAAGAGTAGAAGCTCTTTTGTTAGTTTAGTTATTCGATCATAGAACGTCAAGCTAACAGTGTCTCATAGTATTTACTAAAAAAACGATAAGTAAATGTACAAAAATTAGTAAATAAAAAGTGAAAAGTTGAAACTTTATGTCTTGGAAACAAGCACTGTCTTCTCAAGAAATTTTGAGTATATTAGAAGAGGCAGAGGATTTAGGGTATATACACGTCATCGATTTGATTGGCATCTTTGCCAATCAAATCGATGACGTGTATATACCCTCGGCGGTTGACAATGTCACAGACGAGGAAGGCCTCGATGATGACGCGCTAGGTGATTACGACAATATTGTTTCTACTGATATCGCTGGAACGTATAAAATTCACATCGATATACCCGCAGAACCTGAAAATACGCAAGATGAGCCCGGACCTTCAACTTCGAAGAAGCCAAGACTGTCAAAGAAGTCACCAAAATGTGTTCCAGTTTGGAAAAAAGAACGTCCAACTTATACAAATTTTCCAACAAGTGTCGAAATAGCAATGACACAAAATATTGAAGAACGTGTAAGTGGAAAAACACCTTTTGAAGTATTTTCTCTATTTTTTAGCGATGAAGTTTGGAAACAGATTGTAAGTTTTTCGGAAAAGTATGGTCATGACCATAACCGTCATTTATTTACTCTCACGGTGGCAGGACTAAAAAGATTTATTGGTATATTATTAATGTCTGGATATCATTCTTTACCTGCTACGCAATTGTACTGGTAATATAAATCTAGGGAGACCATTCAAAACCGCGTTACCATCCAATATTCGCTTCGATAATATTAGTGACGTCATAGAGGAGCACGAAAATAAACATCGAAGGAGATGTCGACAATGTAGAAGTACAACAATTTATGTGTAAAAAATGTCAAGTGCATCTTCATGCTGATTGTTTTAAAATATTTCACTCCCGCTAATACTCTAGTGTCATTAGACTGTTGGTAAAATTGAAGTTCAGTAATCCCAACGTTGCGTAGACGCAACATTTCACGGAATGTAAACTAATTCATCAATATTTTTTTTGTCTTTATTTTATTCTTTTTTGATGTACTTATAAACGTAATAAACAACAAAACCATTAAGTATGCATTTATTTCTCACCTTGGGAAGTAATGGGTTAAACCTCACTCGCTCGAGCTCGAGACCTTTCCAACGAATGCAAAACCGTGGAAATCGGTTCGTGCGTTCTGGAGTTACAGCGTCAGGAAGCAAAACCCGACTTATTTTTGTATAGTAGATAAACCGACATAGTTGTCAAACTTTAAAGTCAACTCAAAACTGAAGCTGAGTGCTGTGGAAAATAATTGATAATTATGAAAGCGAAAAAACTGAACCGTCCTTTTTATGTAATTATAATTGCAATCTCATCTAATCATTTAAAGTGGTGGTGGTGGTAAGGCCCCCTCCTTACTACGACCTCCGTGGCGCAGTGGTATGCGCGGTGGATTTATAAGACGGAGGTCCTGGGTTTGATTCCCGGCGGGGCAGATTGAGATTTTTCTTAATTTGTCTTGGTCTGGCTGGTAGGAGGCTTTCGCCGTGGCTACTTACCACCCTACCGACAAAGACGTACCGCCAAGCGATTTAGCGTTCCGGTACGATGTCGTGTAGAAACCGAAAGGGGCGTGGATTTTCGTCCCACTCCTAACAAGTAAGCCCACTTCCATCTTAGATTGCATCACCACTTAACATCAGGTGTGATAGCAGTCAAGGGCCAACTTGTAGTCGATGAAAAAAAAAAAAGGCAAGAATTTTAAGCAATTTATATAAAAGTGTAGTACAAATAGGTTTATAAATTTAAAATAATTTTAAGGGTATTGGATAAGGCGTAGTAGGTACTCAATTACCTATAATATAAGGTCTAAAGGCGCACCGTCAAAGGCTCTACTGAGTGGTTCCCGGATTACCTGAAGATAAAGGAACTCAATCAGGGGGCGAGGAGATGGGGTTTTAAAGAATTTTATCAGTAAAGACGTATACGATAATATCTCCTTTAGAAATAAATTAAAATTGCGCTGTATAGAGTAGGTTTCCGCTTAGGAGTTTATCCTAGATGTTCTTAAATTAAAAGTTGGGAAACGAAATTATGAATTTTAAATATTTAGCAAATCTTTTGATATAGCTTGTTGGGGAAAGATGATTTTTTTTGTTTCTGTTATCAAGAACTCGCTGTATTGCTTACTAAGATATCTGGGTGAAATTACTGGTAGCTACGGAAAGTTAACACCAAGGCCTATAATAACCAAGTTAACAACAGAATGTGAATGATGTGAAACTTGTGTGATGTGCTCTTTGCTCCATAAAATATTTTTAAAACTCAATCTCCTGCCCACCGCCCCAAAAACGCCCGTCGGTGTTAACAAGTAGTTCAAAATAAAATCACGGGCAGCCCGTGGCATGTTCACAATAATGACCTCCACAGAGATCTGGATTTACCTATCATTTAAAGCTTTTTCATGTAGTATGACTACATGAAAAAGCTTTCGAAAAATTACTTTTCGAGAGCCGACATCCATCCCAATCCACTAGTGGTCGATACGTGCTCTTACGCGCCCGAGTTAGACACAGACTGCACACGCAGACGCCCGAAAAATGTCCTTTACGACCCTGACGACGACATAACTACGGACAACGCCTCCCAGGACACACTTACACAAGCTACACAGCGTCATGCCGGCGAAGACGAGGTCCCTGCTTCTTAACGTCACCCGGACGTGCCACTCACGCACGTCCATCGAGGGGGCGCTTTAGTCTGATTTAATAATCACGCTAAACCACACATTCATTCCAAACTTCCCTCTAAGCCGAGGCCCGAGTCTCCTGTGGCCTTTCCCTTAGAGAGTCGCTACGCTCTTTTCTCTTCTTTCGCCTTCGGGCATCCTCCGACGATGCTTCTGCGCTCGCCCAACCCCCCCCCGTGACGCCGCTGTGGTCCCGTATGGAGCCTAAGGCAATTACACAATCAGAAAAACAAACTCAATCTCCTGCAACTTGGACATACTCAAAGCATATAAGATCACGCACTGTATCAAGTAGTTACATTAAAGTTTTACTAAATTTAGAAAAATGCATTTTACCAAAAAAATTTAAATGAAGCTTGTTTGTACAGATATTACATTAATTAATATTGGGATTTCTTACAAGAAGTCTCTTCAATTGAGATTTTAGCAACCTCGTTCCGTGGTATACTTATGGAGATTACATCGATAGTTTATTAGATAGGAGGGTGATAATTGGGACGTCTAATTGAATAAGGATCTTGTGAGGTTGCTCTTTTGTCCGCCGCGCGCGCCGCTACAGGCAGCCGATTGCTCTCGTCGAACACGGTGATGGCCCCGAATGTTATTTCGGTTTTGTAATTAACTTATAAGTTAGCTTTGCGGTATATATTGTTTCATTTACTGAGTTAGCCTTCCTACCGCAACTCAAAATGAGTTAGAGTTCGCAGACTATGAATATATTATACTTTATAATATTATAAATAAAAGCCTTAAGTGGTTAACTTGTTCGGAAAAAGTTGTCCGCTTTGGCATTTTGATCATGAGTTTCCAGGTTAGGACCGAGTATTGATAGCAGAAACTTCATGTTTTCAGTTTTTTATATTGCCATTCGTATAACCGGTATTAGTTTTATTTCGAGCCGGTGGTAGAGTCGCTACAAATAGTCTAGAAAACCAAAAAGTTAGCAAAATATAAACGGCTGAAACTCACGTCACTGTTGTCGGAGTATATTTCGAAACCATGCGAAGTCTTTAGTCATGAGCTTGCTTGTTCTTGTAACGTGGCTGAAGCAAACACTGTTTTAGCCGTTTATATTTTAACTAGCAGTCGCCCGCGACTTCGTCCGCGTGAAAACCTCTTAGGTACCCTTCTAATTTTAAAGACAGACTTTCATACAAAATGTGTAAAGGCACATATAGTGTGCTCATTCCCCGCTCCCTCTCTCAATTTAATTTTTTTATAGTTTCCCGTGAAGCAATATTCTCCGTCCCGTCCCGTGTACTAAAGGTCTACATTTTTGTTAAACATTGTATGACATTTCAGTACATTAACATTAAAAATATATATTTATGGCAAGCTGATGGGTATAAATTGATATTAAATAGTATATTTCACTCTTGAGTCTAGCCTTCAGAATAAACAAACATAATTTTACAATCCGACACGCAGATAGAGATTAGCCCGTTTAAACAAACGAACAAACTCTTCCGTGTACTAAATAGATATTTGAACTAAGATCGAATTCTTAATTCATCATCGTATATATAACATAGATCTAAACTCCCCTCCCGCACGCGCGCCCCCGCCTTGGTGACGCTCACTTCGCAACGCAGAAATAGTAATATTTTAATTTCGCCATAACTTCAAAACCAAAAGTCCAATTTTAATCTTTTAAATACCAAATATTATCTACATAAACTTTACTTAGTGATGAAATAATTTATTTTGATAAGGATTTATAGCATGAGTAAAATAAATGCGTTTAAATGTAGTCCAAAAAAAATTTAAGATTTTTAAATAAAAAAATGGTTGTTGTGCCTCACTCGACATAGACAGGTATAGTGTGTCGCGGACTTTTTTGTAGATATTTATAAGATCTCCAATTAATTAGAACATTTTATGGTTCTATCTTTTATAGTTTAGGCAGCGTACGCAAAATAAGTAACTTTTCTGGTTGATTTTTTACACCTTGTGTCCGAAAAACCCAAATATTTTACGGAACCCTATTTTTTTCCAAAATAAAATTTAGCCTATGTTATTTGTGAATAATGTAGCTTTCGAATGATGAAAGAATTTTTAAAAACGGTCCAGTAGTTTTTGAGCCTATTCGTTACAAACAAACAAACAAAGTTTTCCTCTTTATAATATTAGTATTTTAATAATACGAAAAGTCCTTGCGATAGTTTAAGTATCAAAACTTCTTCTAAATTCATCCTATTTGGTAATCGGGATAATAATACGAAGAAAAATGCGGTGGCACTACATGCCCTTTTGAGTTTAATATAAGGTGAATAAAGGAAAGCTCTTAAGAAGCTGTTCCACGGGCTGCGATATTGCGCGCCTCACCTCGGCGCTTGTGTGTTGCGTGGATTGGACCCCCGGCGCGATGTTTATGAGATCTCTATGAGCTCGGTTACCGCAGGTGACAGCTTTACTGAGGCCTGAGGCATTTGCATGTATGCATACTTTAGTACTTATTTTAAATGTGATAGTTTAATTTAAAGTTTATCTACAGAAAACAATAGCTTTTACCAACAACACTTGAAAGTCTTTAAGTGTCAAATATTTTGATACTTGCAATATTTTCCCAACCCAAGCTTTCTTCTTTAAGGATGTAAGGATTACCTAGAACGTCGTTAAATAGACATTCCTTAAACTCGGATGGCACCGACTTTATAGATATACTTAAGAACATTAAGGCAACTAAATGACGCAATTATTTTTTTCCTTTTTACTGCGTTTTTAAGCCGGTTAAATTTATCATTTACATTTTTTCTCTCATTCCGAGTAGGTAAGTACCTCCATTAAATAATATCAATAAGCGCTGTATCGCAATCCGCCATTTAATATTCAAAGGGCAATAGATCGTTTAATTGCTCTGGTTTACGGGCGGAGCACGGAGGGTAAACAAAATCTAATAAAGCTTTTATTTGACATCGAAATCATTACAATCGGTTTATTATTAAACGACTTCAAAAAAAAAAGGCGTTTCTCAATTCGACCGTATATATTTTTTTTTTTTTTTTTTTTTTTATGTGTGTTCGCGCATAACTTCGTCGTTTATGAACCGATTTTGATAATTCTTTTTTTGTTGGAAAGAAGATAGTCCGGTGGTGGTACCATGACAAGGAAACCAGGATCTGATGATGGGATCCTTGAGAAAACGAGGGGAACTTTCAAAAATTGTAGGGACAACAAGTACGTTTGTTAATTTTTCCGATAAGTATTTAAAAGCACTACAATTTGATGAAGGTCTGGAGTCGATCTGATGATGGAGCCGATCTATATATAAGAGAACTCCGTAACGTTTTACAGTAGCTACCTTGTGTTTGGGCTCGATTAATTTGTCTCAATGAGAACTTTACATTTAGATGGGCTGTGACTGTCATTGAGGGTCTGGTGATGAAGACGAAGTACAGTTAAGGGAGCTCCGTAAGGTTTTACAGTAGCTACCTTGTGTTTGGGCTCGATTAATTTGTCTCAATGAGAACTTTACATTTAGATGGGCTGTGACTGTCATTGAGGGTCTGGAGATGAAGACGACGTACAGTTAAGGGAGCTCCGTAACGTTTTACAGTAGCTACCTTGTGTTTGGGCTCGATTAATTTGTCTCAATGAGAACTTTACATTTAGATGGGCTGTGACTGTCATTGAGGGTCTGGTGATGAAGACGAAGTACAGTTAAGGGAGCTCCGTAAGGTTTTACAGTAGCTACCTTGTGTTTGGGCTCGATTAATTTGTCTCAATGAGAACTTTACATTTAGATGGGCTGTGACTGTCATTAAGGGTCTGGCGATGAAGACGAGGGACAGTTGAGGGAGCTCTTTAACGGTTTTGCAGTAGCTACTTTGTGATTGGGCTCGATTAATTTATGTCTCAATAAGAAGTTTGAAAGGTTATAGTTTCCAGTTACTTTAATATTTACTATGTCATAATCCAATGATGAGATCTACGAAAACTCGAGGAAACTCTTCAAACTTTATATGCACTTTTGCAGGGACGTCGGAATGTTATAAGTAGCTAGTGAATATTGGTACTTATGGTTTAGTTCGAGTAGGTTTATTAGTATGTTCGTTGTTGATAAAGCACTAAAAAGTATGAAATAAAAAAATTTTAACAAAAAATAAAAACGCGTTCAAAACGCACTAAAAAGTAAAAAATAACTACGTCATTTACTTACTTTAATTTACTTAATTACATCTATGAAGTCGGTGCCACCCGAGCTTTCTCCTTTAAAGTCTTTACCTAAACTTGGATGGCACCGACTTCATAGATGTGATTAAGTAAATTAAAGTAAGTAAATGACGTAGTTATTTTTTACTTTTTAGTGCGTTTTGAAGGCGTTTTTATTTTTTGTTAAAATTTTTTTATTTCATTGTAGAGAACGAATTTTGTGGAAAGTTTATATTTACCAAAAACTTTATTGACTATAGTTTTAAAATAAGTCTCGCGGCACTGAAACGAAACCAAAGTTTAATCAGAGTGCGTAGCGCGTAAGAGCGTATTTTGTATGTCAATAATACAAAATACGCTCTTTTGAAATTTAGCACTACTCGTAGTAGGCACGGGTGGTCTTTTTGATTGTGTATTTGTCTTTGTGTCATGTTTCCCACGTCTTACCTTCGAAACAACTTTTAGGATTGTATAAATTATTTTTGTATATATATAGCCTGACTCACGAGGAGTCACTTGTATCTTGATATTTCCACGGCAAAGGGGTATACGCGGGTGAACCTAAATCGTAACCTAAGTGGTTTTTTGCCTGTTACTTTAAATTTTCATTTTATTTTTTCAAGTCGTCTCTGATACGCCGTTTTACGGTTTTGTAAAGACTAGAAACAACAATTTGTACTAAACATTTTATTTTTAAACGACTTAGGAGTTTCTCAATTCGACCGTATATTTTTTTATGTATGTTTAACTTCGTCGTTTACGAACCGATTTTGAAGTCTTTTTTGTTGGAAAGGAGATAGTCCGGTGGTGGTACCATGACAAGGAAACCAGGATCTGATGATGGGATCCTGGAGAAACCGAGGAAAGTTTCAAAAATTGTAAGGATAATAAGTACGTTTGTTAATTTTTCCGGTAAGTATTTAAAAGCACTACAATTTGATGAAGGTCTGGAGTCGATCTGATGATGGAGCCGATCTACAGATAATAGAACTCCTTGACGATTTACTACAGTTACCTTGTGTTTGGGCTCGATTAATTTGTCTTGATGAGAACTTTACATTTAGATGGGCTATGACTGTCATTGTGAGTCTGGTGATGAAGACGAAGAACAGTTAAAGGAGCTCCGTAATGGTTCACAGTAGCTATTTTGTGATTGGACTTGATTGATTTGTGTTGATGAGAACTTTATACCTAGATAGATTGTGACTGTTATTGAGGATCTGATGATGAAGACAAAGTACAGTTAAGGGTACTTTTATGGTTAAAGAGTACCAGAGTCAGAGTTACTACTCAAAGACAGCTGGACCGATTTGATAAATTATTTTTTGTTTGAAAGGTCATAGTTTCCAGTTGGGTTAATGTTTACTAGTTCATACTCCGATGATGAGATCTTGGAAAACTCGAGGAAACTCTTCAAATTTTATGGACACATTTGCAAGAATGTATGTTATAAGTGGATGGCGAATATTAGTACTTATGGTTTAGTTCGAGTAGGTTTTACGTATGTTTGTTGTCGATAAATCACTAAAAAGCATGAAATAATAATTTTTTACCAAAAAATAAAGACGTCTTCGAAACGCATTAAAAATTAAAAGATAAGTGCGTCACTTACTTACTTTAATATACTTAACCGCATCTATTAAGTCAGTGCCACCCGAGCTTTTTATTTTAAAAACGTTACCTAAACTTGCATAGCACCGACTTCATAGAGGTCAAAGCGCGTAGAATACTAAACGCATCACCACGCGTATCTCCCTGCAGACCAGCTTAGACGCGATTCAATTCATTGATCCACCGAACCACAGGCACCCACCGACACCCACAGGCATCCACAGGCACCCACAGGCACACACACGTACACACATGCACACACACGCACATTCACGCATGCTGCTCGCTTAATTAATATATTACGTTGAAGAATCTGCTAACGTTTACCTTGCTATTGAATAATACATAACAACATTTCGCTGTTTTAGCCTGATCTAGCTACTAAATCTACTCGAGCCAATAGCAGGAGTCAACTAATTTGGGTAGTTCCTAGTTGCATTTCTTGCCATTTCAACTATTATCGCTTTGGCTAGCTTTTCGCTTGATTAAATTTTATTCACGTCTAAAAACATGAAAAAAAATTATTTACTTGACTAAATATTACATTGCCACAAGACCAGCAATTAAAATATATTTTTTTTCCTTCAAGCATCCGTAAAGCTTAATTTATAGTTCTCGATTTTGCAATTGTAAAAAACGCATCAATAGTTTCATAAAATTATAGATGCAGGGTTGTTAAACAAGAATATGTCTTGCTACCCACTAGCCAGAATTGATTAGAGAATTCAACTAAGCTAGCCTGACCTTATTGCTAAGCCGAGCAGTATAATTTGGACATCAGCACTTTACCCGATCGGGCTCCACTCATTATATAGAAATGCGAGTATGAAATAACAGAGTGCACCTGTAACTGGTACATGTATAGCTCATACGTTTAGACTCTAACTTGCGTATTATATGCTAGTGATGTTTTAGTTATGTGATTTGCTTGTAATACTAGGGCACGCATTATGACTATTATTACGACAGCGTGCCCAGGTTCTTTGTGCAGGAGACATTAATTACCTAATTACCATCGAGTCATTTGATGGTACACGCAGGAGATCCAAAAAAAATCTTTATGTTGTACCGTCGAATCACTTCATTCAGTGCCCGGCGGGCGACGGGCGGCGGCGGCGCGCTTTGTCGGAGTCGATTGATGTATTCGGCCGCGGGCTCTTTCACGCCACGATAAATTCCCCGCTCCTAATTGACGCGAGGATCCGTAATTATTTACGTTTGCACGCCGATATATTAAGTTATAGATACAAGTAAATACAAAGAAAAATAACTAAAAAAGATATTGAAGTATCTTTTTAACTTCAACAGAGTATAAATATTATATGATATTTTGTACATTTGTTGATCGGTATTCTCGAATATTTGCAAATAGAGAGAGTAAACTAAAACATCAAACCGGTAAAACTTGAAAAGATAGTTCCGAACTAAAATATTTTTTAAATTTTGGTTGTTAAAATAAAAGTGTTTTAATCACTTCTGCTTTCTCTAATTAAAAAAATATATTTTAGTTCGAGACTACTTACTACTCTAGAACAAAAATGTATGTAATATATATACTCAAAGATGTTTCCCGCAATTTATAAGTCGCTTGGACATAACCCCACTCTTAAAACTCTAACAATAGGGAGAAAATGAAAATATTACCCATATTTATTTTATTCTTTTAAAAACAATCTCCCGAACTGAGCATCTTTGGCATTTTTGTTAATATATCAGTGGCGATTTCGTCAAATTTTCATTACCTCCCGATGATTGGACGCTGCGGATGGGTCCACTAGACCCCGGAAAGCTCTTTTACTCCGCTCATAATAATTAATTGATTGCTTAATGAATGTAAGGACCCTTTATCGATGAATATTCATTTTTGCGGTGGAAATTTTGAATTGCCTTAATAAGGTGACCATGAACATTTTTGGAATGGTAATTGCTGCGACCGACGTAGCGAATTCCGCATGTCAAGTTCCAATACTATGCGACCAAACCATCACCGCCGCATGGGCCGCGGACTCCCTTTGTCACTCTCACCATACAATGAATTCATTAAACTTTGTCATTAATTAAAATTAATAGCTTCCTTATATCAGTTAGTTATGAATACATGACCGTTAATAATAATAATTGTTTGCATTTGGTCAGCACGAGACGGCGCTACAAAGTGAAGCCGTCACAAAACAGCGGTTAATTATGGTTTAACTTCGTTAATGTGCACTGTATTTGTTTGTGGCTACTACACGTTACAGCGTTTATCAATTAAATGCCGACGTGGGGCGGCGGGGGGGCAACACGGGGCGGCGGCGGAATACAATGCCCATTACTATAACGCTATTTACTTATACGGTAAATATAAAACTTCAAAGATTTAACATGTTTGTGTTTAAAGTGATTTTGTCTAACGTTTAATTTACTCGAATAATTTCTGAATAAGCTAAAATTTATTTTAATTTTTAGAATCAACTAAACTGATAAGATAAAATAACTTGTCTCATATTTCAAAATAAATTATTGTAGATTTAATGTATGATTTTTTCGTTCAACTCCGCGTACTATGTGTACTATGAGTACTACGAGTACCACAGGTTCTACAGGAACTAGGGCTGCCGCGCGTATGACGGAAGTACTGTCGCGGGACGCATTACAATTTATTTGATCCATCAAAAATATTTTCTCGTTAAAAGTAAGTGGCATGCTAATACGGCCCGTCGTAAGGTTTTATGGCTTTTTTATGGGATTTTTTCGGCGGAGGTAAGTGGGTGAATTCATTTCTTAAAATTGCGTTGTTTGCTGTTGTTACATTTATGGCTTCCGTAGCGGAGGCGCATGTGGAACACGTATAACACGTGTTCCACATGTGTCTTCGTGCGATTGCCATCAAAATTTGGATTAATTTTCTATGTTTCTCTGGTCTAAAGCAACATTATAAGACAAGTAAGTTACAGGCCATATACCTGGATATCAAAAACATAATATTCAACAATTTCGGTGCCGACGTCAGCGGACACTGTAGCCTAGCGGATAAGGCGCTCGTCACGGCCCGGATAGCCACAGAGAGACGCGGGTTCGAATCCCGTCGGTTCCGCAATTTTTGATATCATGTTTATTCTTAAATATACTAAGGCGAGAGGTCCATATTACCTCTCATGTATATACAATAGGCTAGGTCAAGTTAGTTCGCGACCTGCGATATATTCGCCACTGATCGTTCTGCTTGCTGCTGCTGTAATGTTTGTGGTCGACACTTACTGATACTCTACCAATATTAGCACAGGTTGATTGTTTACGCGCTGCCAACTCATTAACTAGGTGATAACTAGCTTTGCGAACTTAGCAGTTTATTTTCTTATTCGTTTTTTTAAATATGTTTTTCCACTGCGCCAAATCCAGAGCTATTTACTTAGGTACTTTCATCTTAGATCACATCATCATTTACCATCAGACGTGATTGCAGTTAAGGGCTAAGGTATAAAAAAGAACACTTATAAGAAAAGAAACGAAATTTATTGTTTCACAGTGGTACATAACTGATAGGGCCGAGACCTTCTAGTAAGTACTAGACCTGCGTCAGAAGGTCCCGCTCTTCCCATTAGTAGCTGCATATTAACAAATTTTCATAAATAATAATTAAAATTAACCTTAAATTATATTTACTTATAATTCTACCATGCAACTATGCGAGATAGTGTGTGTGTGTATGTGTGTGTGTATGTGTGTGTGTATGTGTGAGTATAAATGTGTGTACGCGTATGTTTTGGTTTGTGTATGTGTATTGTCTTAACTAAATGTTAACTTATTTAGCAACTCTCAAAAGATCCTCCGTTTGATCATAGGTAAGAGCTTGTAACCATGGCGTGAGCTTCCTCTTACACTCATAATATTTAAAACACATATGCCTCATATTAGTAGGTAGTAGGTACAAACGAACATTCTTATAAAATTGTCTGTTTATTCTAAGTTAAGCAGCTACCATTTGTATTAGCATTAAATAAATATTAGCAAAAACGAAATACATAAGACAATAAACTTATTTAGAGCGTTCGGGATCGGCGGCGATCAGTCCGGCTTGGGGTCAATAAATCAGTTTAGCTGAGTCGAGCTCACAGCCAGGCTGCAGCGCCGAGCGCGGCTCAAGCGCCCGGTAATCCGGACGTCTTTCTATTTAATGTTCGAATTACTTTTAGCCTTGCCCCGCAGTTTGACTTACGTAGCTTCCGTTGTAATATCGAGAAGTCCATTCTTAGTAGCGTCTACATCGAAAAATGAGTAACTATAATATGCTCAAGTCGATTGTGACTATAGTGTTAGAGATCTCGTGATAAGTCAGTTAGTAGTTCGCCTATTAAATATAGTAAAGATTTATCGTCGCATAATATCGACGTTAAGACATTCGCTGTCTAGCCCTTAACTGCGAACACACTTGATGGTAAGTGATGTTGCAATCTAAGATGGAGGCGGGCTTGTTAGGACTAGTATAGTATTTACACTATTTTTGATTTCCATTCAACATCGTGCCGGAATGCTAATTCACTTGACAGTACGTCTGTCGGTAGAGTGGTAACTAGTCAAACGACGACTGTAGAACGACTCGACCGATTTGAATAATTTTCATTTTATTATTTTACTTCGATGCTAGAATCTTTATGAGAAAAACTTGAAATAAACACAAAGGAACAATAAACAACAGCTGAGATAATAATTGTGTAAATAAATTGCTTGAGAATAGTTACAATGAGCTATATTTCGAGTGGGACGGGATCTTAAAACGGAAGAGTGAATAACTTTTATAACATCCAATTAACTTGAACATTTCAATATCATTTAGTTTATTAAATACTTAAAGTATTTAATAAACTAAATGATACTTGACTGGATGCCTCACCGAGGTTAGTTACTATTGCTATTTTTTTTCGACAGGCGTTTTGTATCTAAAAAGAAACCACTGCACATTTATTTGTACATAACAATATTATAAGCATTTTTTAAATTCATTACTAGTTATTACTTGACTGGAATCACACTTGATGGTAAGTGGTGATACAATCAAAGATGGAAGCGGGTTAACTCAGGAGTAGAATGAAAATCCACACTTCTTTCGGTTTCTGCACGACATCGTACCGAAACGCTACATTGCTTATCGGCAGGGTAGCAACTAACAATTTCAGCTATACTTTTAAGCAACCAGTTCCAGCCTTTAAGTTCCGTTTAAAATGTTTAGATTTTAGACATGTGAGTTACGCCACTGGCGAAATGAATTTCACTTCAAGCATAGCACCGAGTCAGAGCTAGTTAACGATAAAATGAACCCCGCAGCGAAATCTTTGATGTAGCGCAATGAATAGAGAAGCCGCTCTCCGCCATTACATTTTCTTAAGTAAATGTAATTTTCGATAATACCCTCGCGCGGAGCTCGCTACAAAATGTGCTCAAATTATATTATTTGTTAACGGCTGCGGTGCGGGGAGTGTGAACACCCCTTAATTGCAAGCTGTGATACAATTATATCGGGATCGACTCAGTTTGTGGATGCGAGCGCGATCGTTACGTGTGATAGGATTAATAGGTGTCTACTAAAGGGCGTCGTATACAATCAAACATGTTTGTCATACGCGTTTTTATACAATTATTTTTTATTTACCAATAGTTAGTAGCCCTTGACTGCAAACACTCGTGTTGGTAAGTGATGATGCAATTTATGATGGAAGCGGGTAACTTATTAGGAGTAGGCTAATATCCACATCCGCTCGGTTTCTACACATCGTATGCTAAATAGCTTGGCGGTACGTCTTTGTCGGTAGGGTGGCTAATTATAAGAGTAAAGATCAAAGCCAAGACTAATAATAATCATTTGTATATTTTTGGAGATTTTGGTTGAAACGTTAGTTAACTTAATACTTGTTTTATGTAAATTTATTTGTTCCTTGGTTGGAATGACGAGGCTAAAAGGTAATGTTTGACAAACAAGTTAGAAAAATGGGTTTGGTCGTTTCAACGCCCCTAAGGCTCTCTTTACATTGTCTATGAGCTAATGTGAACGGAGCCTACGATTAAGCCGCATTCACACGAACACTTAAAGAGGCGAAGTTGCACTGACTGAAATATTGAATGTTAACTCTTGCAACATTAAAGGATAGAGTTTTAGACTGTGTCAGTCTATTTGTTGTGATAGAAATCTATTATATTATATCACTATACTGGTAAATTTGTTGTCATAAAAAGACTGTGGCAATTTTTATCACTTGAATAGCAAGCAAACAAGCAAGGTCACCTGATGTTAAGTGATTACCGCTGTCCATGGTCATTAGTTGCACCAGAGGCGCCTCGTTGTTGGCCTTGAATGAGTTTGTTTATATGGCGCAATATTATATTATAATTGAATGGATTTTATACAACTACAAGATGGTTGTTCCCTTATAATTGAATGGTCTTGTTCAACATGTGTATTGTATGCATGTTTAAAAGCTTATGAAAACGACTTACGGAAGTCTTTATAAGTTTGCAGAACCAAAAACGATCGAAGGTGGGATTGATCATAGACGATGGAAACGATAGAGTTTTAGCAACAAAATGAATGGGAAAAATAATTTTTCTCCCATTTTCACGCCATTTTAATTAGTTTTCTATTCGTGTAGTACATAATCATAAATTGTTTAGAATTTAATGATTAAATATTTTTAATAATATCTATTCAATAGCCTCCTTACTTTTACAAAAAGTTAAAAAGTAAAAACATTGTATCGATAATCGATATTTCACTTCTTATTTTACAGTATGGCAGGATGTGATATTATGAATTCTTAGGTATGTAGTATTGCGTACATACACTATTAAAAAATTTTTCTAAATTGACTCAGGTCTGTTGCTTGTACTAAGCCTTGACGTCGTATATATGCTGACCGGAACGACAAACGATAGCGCGTGCTAAAGCGGTGCCAGCGCCATCTGTTGACGACATAGTGTATTACACCGTGCTATAATAATATTACTTGGTGAGAAAATTATTACCATATGTATTAAATATTTAAAATCGAAATCATATATAGCTAGAATATGGTAATACATTGTTGGTCGTACATTTTTAATATTGCTTCACTATTAATATTACTTCATGCATACAAATTAAACTATTATTTTATAATATTGTTACAATAATTTACGTTATTATTATGTTTTAATGTCCAAATACAATGAAAAAGAACATAAAAAACGAATTACCTAACTTTACTAGCTCGGCCCAGCGGTTTTGTACGCGCCTTTTTTGTGGGAATATCTGAAAATCCGTTAATCCATGTGCAAGCGAGTGTCGACATCGCAAAAAGACTAATTGTGTTAACAAGTCAGTCGATTAATTAGTTTGAGAGTTTGTGATGGGCCAGAGGTATTTAAAAAAAAATCTCTTATTTATGTATATCTCGACTTTTGGGTATTATAAATATTTCCATCATAATAAAAAAATGGCGATATCTTAAGATTTATTTATTGATCTTCAATGAAGGTAAGAACTACATTGATCACCAATTTAAAAAAAATGCGTCATATTCGGTCAATACGTTTAACGTTGTAAATATTTTTTTACGACCGAAATTAAAAACGGGAAATATCAAGAAATTCAATCCAATTTCTATGTAGTGCTTGTTTTGTCGCCCCCAACAATGTTCCGAGATATCACACCGAGCTACCACCGACCCCTCACCCCTCGCCCCGCGCCCCGCGCACCCCTGCACCCCGCGCACTGTAGCACCCCGCGGATGGACAAAAACTGTAATTGAATCCTACCCACTTGACATTTCGCCTCTCACGTAAAAAGCTTCGACCTTCCGTCATAACGCAGGCGACCCCGTGCGGGTTGCGCTCAATCTCTTAACTACACTAACACCTCAAGTTCTATTATTATTAAGTACTTTTATAAATATAATCTATTCTTCGATAAATAATCGTTAAGTGGAGAACGATTGAGATTATTATGGACAGGAAATTTGTTATACGAGAGAGAGCGACCTCTGCAGCGGTATACGCAATGGATTTATTAACGTAGGTGTTAGGTTCGATTCCCGGCTAAACCGTTTGCGAGTTTCTTAATTTACTACCTTGCCGTACTGCTAAAGGATTTAGAGTTCCAGTACGGTGTCATGTAGAAACAGAAAGGGGTGTGGATGTCCTCCTACTCCTTACAAATCCTTCTTAGATTGCTTCATCACTTGCTTATGATTGTTTAGTCAAAGGCTAAGTATCTAGTAGATAAAAAAGGGAAGTTAGAATCGAACTCAGACATCAACTTTTGATTGCATTTCATTCTGCTTAGAAAATCATTGTAGTATGTAACTATAGAAATTGCTACAGTCGGTTTGACAAGTCAATATTAAGCGGCCGGACTCAACACCATGAGGTTCGATCTCCACCCGGACTACTGATACGGCCTATAAGATTAATTCGAGAGGAATCAGGAATGTTAATCACATTAAAAATAATATGGCGAATAAAGAAATTGACGGTAATTATTTGTTACATTTCTCCTAATTACAAATAATACAATTAATCCATTTATTCCTAATTTTCACAAAACAGTGACAATTCCAAATAGCAAACAACGATTATCAGCACCTGTCTAATCGTAATCGCGAATCACAGTTCCGCGATTAGGTGTAAAATATGAATTCCGCGCGGAATCTGTCCGTTTCATCTGCTCCGATAATGGATGTCAGCTTATCCGAATAACGGCACATTGCATTGTTAAGCTGGGATTTCGCACAACGAGCGAGTCGGAATTTCATTACAATCTGCTTAGGCTGTCCCCGAGAATGAAATGAATATTAAAGGATTGATCAAGTTCTAATTATTATTGTGTTCGCACGATATTTTACAACCATCACAACATTGAAAATACGAAAACGGATTTCCTTGTTTGTTACTTAATTCGAACTTATCCGTTGAATAGGTCTTGATAAGATTTAGCACAAAAAATATTGCCTTAAAGTAAGATTCAAATAAACATGTATTTAAATCGACGCGGGCGATATAATTAAGTAACAACGTAACGTATGGATCGTTTGTATCGCAACGGTACTGTCGCGTCGGAACGACGTAGTTCATCGCAATCACTGCCCTAGACTGATCTAGACCTGCACTGTTGGAACCTTCCGGTTTTTTCAGAGATGATGGCAAGAGGACCGACGGAATGGCAACAGTGTCGACCGCGACATACACCAATATGGGAACGTCCAATACACTACGATATTATTGCCATTAGCTTGTCAGATCTTCTTTTGGAACGAAGTTCCTTATCGCGCGTTGTGAAAGGGGGCTAGACGGAAAAAATTCGTACGAAAAGTTGTCACGACACTTTTTGATCAAAGGATCTTGCCGCCGCCTTTGATGTGTGTGCGCGTGAGCGGCGGGGGGCGCCCGCGCTGTATGCTGTCTCGCGCTCTCGTGGCGCCCTCTGGTGTTTCGGTGTACAACAACAAACATTATTATTACTTAAAAAAAATAAAATTTTATTACAATTCCTTCACTAATTAATCGAAAGGAACTTCGTTCCATCCGGGTGTCCCTTGACACCTCTCAACTTTTTTTAATAAAAATTTCGTTTAGAAACTTTTATACCAAAGATACACAAAACACAGACAGAAAACATTCGTCTTTTTATATCGAAGCTATAATGTATGTAAGGTAGGTGCACGATGCGGCGTTAACAGAAATAACATCGATGTTGTAGCGGTAATAACAGCTCACGTTTGATGATATTCATAACCGAATAACGTTTTTATTACCCTAACAACATTACCTTTAAACTCTTTACTCTTCGCTTTACGAGCGTCGCTTACAACACTCCTCTGATATTAAATGATCACTTTACTACACGCCATGTTTTCTGTACTTGAATAAAATACTACAGTAGAGGTTGAAATGTTGGGATCCTACCAGGACCACGATCTTTAGAAATGAAGGAACGATTGCAGAAAGAGATAAGAGTAGACAGAATTAAGAATAGTGTGATAAGAGGGCAGTGTGGTATAAAATCGAAAAACTATGCTGAGATGGTTTGGTCACGTAGAAAGAATGAATGAAAGGAGAATTATGAAAGCGATTTATAAGGCGACAGTGAATGGAACACCAAGGCGAACGTTCCAGAATCAAATCTAGGACATTCTAGTAAAAGGCCAGGGGAAGAGTACCGACGAACTTGTATGTAACGATTAATGAAATTGGAGGAAACGAGAGAGATATGCAACGATCGTAGCAAGTAGAAGCACGTGGTCTTTGCATGCCCCCATGGGAACTAGGCGTCATCGTATGTATGTAGGTATGTGTAATGTAAGAGTAGCTAGTTTTTGACGACCTCCGTGGCGCAGTGGTATGCGCAGTAGATTAATAAGACGGAGGTTCTGGGTTCGATTCCCGGCGGGGCAGATTGAGATTTTTCTTAATTTGTCTTGGTATGGCTGGTGAGAGGTTTTCGCCGTGGCTAGTTCCCACCCTACTGACAAAGACGTATTGCCAAGCGATTTAGCGTTCCGGTACGGTGTCGTATAGAAACCGAAAGGGGTGTGGATTTTCGTCCCACTCCTAACAAGTTAGCCCGCTCCCATCTTAGACTGCATCATCACTTAAAATCTGGTGTTATAGCAGTCAAGGGACTTGTAGTCAATAAAAAAAAAAGTTGAGTTTCTTGTCTCGAAGCTCATCTGGTAAGTACTGAGGCTTATTTCTGCCGCCAACCAAAGTACTACAGAGGTCCCGAGTTCGATTCCCGACTGGATTGATAAAGATTTTCTAAACTGGTTTAGGTTTGGCTGGTAGTTTTGGCTGTGGCTATTTACCGCCAACCAACCAGGTGGACTGGTGGTCGCAGGGAGCCACTGGCAACAGGATGATTTATCGCCCTACTGACGAAGACGCACCGCCAAGCGATTTAGCAATTTGGTATGATGTTGCGTAGAAACCGAAAGAGGTGTATATTTCATACGATTTTTAAAAAGTTAGCCCTCTTCGATCGTAGATTGATCTTCCGTCTGAGATCACTTATCATCTGTCAGGGGCTATCCTTCCTTCCTTACCTGTCCTGGAAAGTGTTGCTCTAGTCGCTCTGTTTATAGGCGATGGTTTTTACTTACCATCGTGAGTGCCATCTGATGGGTCCATCAATTAATATTAGTATAAAAGGTTTTTTCAGTACCTACTGTATTATGTAACACACAATTTACTCTGTTCTGCCTTTTTAGTTATTTATTTATATCTATTATTTGTTTAAGGTTTGCTTGCTGTTTTCTCAAACATATTATTTAACTGAATGATTTGTATATATCATTCTATGAGGCAGTCACAAACAAGGATCAATCCGTACACGAAAGACTTTCTATTTGAATGTCATGTCACTTTCTCTACTCTACCAAAATATGAACAAGAAACTATCATTATAAATTAAGTCTTACAAATGAAAGGTACCTATAGGTTGTGCAGTTAAAAAGCCAGTAGGTACAAGCACATAGAACACACCCGGATGATCCGTACAAAACACATAACGTACTCGTTCAAGTCTACAAGTTGCGTAATTTCCGCCACTTACCACCTAATAGCAGTTCCGAGCTTCTAACACGCAATTTTCGCTTTTTGTTTGGTCCAAGTACATGACAGTCGAACTTGTGTGAATTTCAATCTAACAGGACAAGAGGAATTTTTATGGTTTTTAGTTACTATAAAATTAATGACTTTATTAACAACAAAGATTCTTGAAACAAATTTTCTTTCTACATACTAGACGGGATATCCAAAAATGTAATTTGTAATGTATAAATGTAAAAGTGAGAATAATAATGTAAATGTAAATGAGTTTCTTGCCGGTTCTTCTCCACAGGATCCGCCTTCCGAGCTGGTGGTAGAGTCACTACGTACTGACGGACTTGGCGTTTCAAAAGTGCTTGCAAAACAGCCAACTTCAAATAAATTATTTTAAATTTGAATTTGATTTTTGAGTATGAAATGTAAGTACGAGTACCTCACGTTAGGGTAGCTTCCGATTGATTTGCCATGTTGGAACTATTCATAGCCTTAGTTTTGAATTAATTATACATCTTGGCATCACTTTGTAATCATTTCAAATATTTTGCAGCAGAATCTACCTTCCGTAGACTAATTCTACTTGAAATTAAATAAATTTAAGAGAATTTGAATTTTCGAATAACGTTTTACAAGCCCATTTTGGTTTTACTTGAATTTTAATAAAAATCTAATACATATACTATATTTTGATAGAAAACCCAAAGAATTAGGAAAGTAACAGCAAAAATCCCGCTATGAAAGCTATCGCTCGAGCGTGTGTCTTGCGATGCGACGCGATGCGATGCGATAGCGGCGTCCGGCTCGTTAGCAGCGGTAATGAGATTTTAACTTTCGCTCTCACTGATACCAGTAGTTAGCGTCACACAGCCGCGGCACGGAACAAAAGGGTGATTTGTACCATTCTACGTAATTGATATTACGCTACTGAGCTATAGAGTGTTCGTCTCGAGTGACGGCGTAGTAGGTATACCTAAACTACTTAAAACCGTCAACGCGCCCGCTTGCATTGCTTGTAATAGGTACCATAATAGTAAACGTAATAAGATAAATAACATGTTGTTTAATGAAATGAATGCCATTAATGAACCTAATAGCCTATAGATTAATTCAACTTGGTACGTCAACAGTCTGCTTCACATTGTGTTTATGTACACATAATGCCACTATTGGCTTGCCTTGAATCCATTCATGGATACTTCCTGTACAATAGCAGGTAAATATGTACGTGTTGACGTGGCAAGTTTAAATAACTGAGATATACAGGTGGGCAGATTGTTCGAAGCACTCTACGGTAGGTTAGAAGCCGCGGCGAGCTCCATTCTCTCGAGATCTTTCAATAACAGCATTACGCGCCCCTCGCGGAGACTTAGATCTTATTAGAGCATCCATTGAAAATGGAACTTTAATCAAGTTTCACGGCAAAGTGTCCGAGAACTTTTGTAATGGAACTTATTTTATAAGAGCATTGCAAGAGTCGCGCCTTTTGTCGCTGATCAATTTGACACTCGATGTTTTACTTCTAGAGGTGGATCTCTTTGATGTTCGAGATTAGTTTTTCTGAAGACGTTCACTTCTAAAGATATAAATAGAACTTAATTCGAATTGCTACATTGATATTTTCAGTAAAGTGTCAGTAAATTTCAGGCATATAATTGACCTCCGCAACTTTTAATCCAATATTAAAAATTCTTTATCTCTGTTCTGAGGTGTATAATATAGAGTATCTTTAATAGTTAAAATTATATAAAAGATAAGTTAAACGGTGGATAGTTTGAAATAGGTTCTTATGTCGAACTTTAAACTGATACTTAATGAAGATTCAATCGAATAGTGAAGGCAGCGCGGCCTGCTCGTCGGCAACTTTACTCATTCGCTGGAAACTTTTTAATTGCTATCGGTTCGGAATAAAATTGATCTTAGTAGCACTGTACAATCATAGTTTAAGGCTTTGGATTCGATTACTAGCATTTATTTTATTTTATTGGTACGTGTACCTAACAGTAGCGCTCTGGTATAACAAATAGAGAAAGTTATTGCGCGACAGCGCAGCTGGCTTTTTATGAACTTGTATGATGATACTCTGATGACTGGTTCCTCGTCAATTCCTGGCCCATTCCTGGTTATTATCATTCAGGCTCATATTGACATCTGTTTGAAAAAGTAATTACCACGCACGATAGCTTCCACGCTTTAAGTCGATTTAAATCATTTGCTCTCGTTAAAAGGAAACACCCGCAGCATTCTCTTTCCGTACCAGGGAGAGTGCTCGCTTGAGTTTAAATTGTAAAACCTTCAGTCCATTGTTACATACACCTTAGAAAGTATTACCTATTCGGTGCTTTAGATTAAAGTAATGTGCCTCTTTGTCGCAGTCGGGAGAAGGATCTGCCCGCCGCGCACCGGACGGGAACTATTTACAACTCGGAGTTTTAAGCGCAGCAGCCGAAGAAACTATTGATTCTATCCAAAGTAGTTAGCAAGGAACGCTACAAGCGAAGGTTTCCAGCCGCTATTAGGACCACATTGTGCACCCTATTGTGACGGCGTAAGATTCAAATTGCCACTCCACGCTCGCAAATTGGACTACACCGTGTTTAAGTTGTTTTCCAATTAATCAGCACAAAGTTTTATGTACTCGGATCGAGCCTTTAATCTTTTGAAGTACAGCGAAGAATGTAGTTGGATTAAAACAAATTGAATTTAATTGTTGATGATTTTGAAGTTCGTACTCCGCGAGTAAATTGGATAAGTTGTTATAACTTAGCTTTGTATTGGAGAGGCGTGCTGGTCTTTGTGTACGGTTATTCAAATAATAAAACACTCCAGCCGATATTCAACAAGCTAATGAAGTTCTGTACTACTTGTATAAGTAGTTCATTGTTCAGTCGTATCGTTTTAAGGAACGAACTTTAAAGTTTTTCTCTGCGCTAACTTCTACCCGGTTCTATGAAAGGCTAAAGGAAAAAAAGACTAAAACGTCTTTTTACGTAATTAAATGAATAAATTGTAGTAACAGAATCAGTTCATGTCCCTCGGTTTCATCTGATTTTAATATTACTAAAATTCATGAATCCTATACCCAGGTCAATTAATATTGATCTGTCAAATATATCTAGGCATCAATCTGTCAAATATACCTGTAAAAATCAGTAAAGGTTAAGTCGTTCTCTGTAGGCCCTCGCCGCTCGTCCTCAGTACATTAATTAAGATGGTAATTCTAGTAGAAGGTGACCGACGTCACTAAGTAAACATTTGTGGCAGCGCCCGGTAGAGCACACACTCTGACTCGCTTACAATGAGTATCATCTAGATATCAGACGGTTAAGCCCGCCTCGTTGGTCTAGTGGTTAGTTTATATAGCTTTTGTCACGAGGTCCTGGATTTACATATTACATACAAAAATTAAAACTTAGGTTTCGAACCGGAGTTTTTAATTCTTCTATGCAATTTTCAGCAGGTATATTCAACGTTTCTAGCTCGGAGTTGTTAGTGTCATACCACCGTGCCTTGGAGAGCATGTTAAGCTACGCTCAAATTCGGCCACACTATAGTGAAAATATTATTACCTTGAGCTCGCTAACCCGCGTTCCATCAGCGTGGTGGGTGTATGTTCCATATCCAATCTCCTACAAAGAGGGATCCATATTTAATTATACCGCTAAGTACCATTGCTGTGTTACGATCATTATGGGTATGGGTAAAATTATAGGCACACGATGAATTTTACCATCTTTGCATAGAGTTGACGGGTTCTTAGGGTGCCAGTTTGTAGCCGAATTTCTGTTGCATGCATTTCTATGTCACACATCGTCTGCTGTTGTCGTCTTCGGCCCGCTTCGAATCGGCCACTCTTTAGACTCTTTAGTTAATAGTTTTCCACTTGAATCAGGTGTGCCATCTGCTTTCGTCTACTATTAATATAAAAAATACGTTTTCATAAATAAATAATACAAGAAAGGAGAACATACTAATTAAATGCAAAATAAATCTATATTTGCATAAACATAACTACTTCAAGTAGGTCGCATCTCAGACGCAAGTGTGGTGTAATCGGGCTCCGTTTAGCGAGTGTACTCAACAAAAAGTCATTATCGGCTGCTCTCTGAAGGCAGTAATTGGCACTACGCTGTAGGGGTGCTGCAGGGCGGGGCTGTAGGGCACTCGGCGCGTGGCGACTCAAATGGAAAACAAATACTTGAGCAGGAGAGCTCACGACTTGGGATATAACTCAAATGTTATTGCAATATCATCTTCTGCTTGTGTAGTTACAGGCCATTAGACATCATCCTAATTAAAATTGGCTTTTTTATAGCTCTAGGACCTGGAGTTAAGTTAAACTATCGTTCAAAGTCATTCTTAACCGACTTTAGAACGAGAAGGTTAACAATTTGCGCGATGTTTGTTATCTCATAAATTCACAATTAACCAATTTTGAAAGTTGTTTTTTATTTGAAAGGGTACGCTTCCAGATTATATATAAATATTATAGATTAAAATAATATTCCATAAAAAATAAAAATAACAATATTTGGTTTCAAAATAACTGAAAAATCCGGGTCATCCACATAAACAAAATTGCATATTTTTGCTTTTTGATAGTGTTGTCTAGGTCACATTGAAAACGGAAAAATGAATTTGCCCGAGGCGATAAATAGCAAAATATTATAATAATATATATACCTACGATGTTATTTTTCGCTTTTTAGTGTAATACGTTTTGAGTCGGTTTATTTTTTTAAATAAGAGCTTGTATACGCACCTACGTATTGTTAGTTCCAACATCTTTTCTGTCACATTAAATTCAATCCTCGTTGGAGCAGCGTGGGAGATTTTGGCAGAATCTGCTTAGGCATCGCTAGTAAAGTCTCAACGACACGATCGGTCGTAAGGTGTAAGTATGCATGTATGTAGCAGATGTGCGTACGTCGGTGGCGGTGAGCAAGGAGCAAGGAGCAGGCACTGGCCGGGGGTCAGTCGGCAGGCGGCAGTCGGCAACTCTATTTACGACGGTTCGATTTCACGGCTTATTTACTTTCACTGAACTACTGCATGCTTCGTTTGAAAGAGGAAAATTGTTGTTACTTGCCCGTCTTTGCCGATCTTTTATTCAGAGATTCATAGCGATACACGCATGTCTTCTTTATTCACTACAAGTTTGCCATTTGCTGCAATTATACCTGATGGTGATGAATGATGCAATGATGGAAGCGAGCTTATCTATTAGGTGTAGGGTGATATTTACACCCCATTTCGGTGTTTAAACGACATCGTATCAGAATGATCGCTGGATGTTCTTTATTTCATATCTTTACTAATAAAAATCAGTAATATTCTAACGGCCTCCGTGGCACAGTGGTATGTGTATGGATTTATAAAATGGTAGTTTTGGTTTCGAATCTAGATTGAGGTTTTTAAAATTATACACGTAATGGAGTTGATATTTAGTACAAACAATCAGATCGGGATGTAGACGCTTCCTAAAAACTAATTTCCTGATACTGCCATGGGGACGGGATCCACGTGAATAAAACCGCTGTGCTCAGTTAGTCTATAAGAAACTGGACATAAGCGCCCTAAGTTCTGCAAAGTAATAACTTTATGCACTCTATACTAATGCACATAAGACCCACTCTCGAATGTTAACAGTATTTATTTTTATTCGATCCTCTAAGGTGCATTTTGTATTCGTGAACCGCAAGAGATGCTCATCTAAGATTCCCTTTAGTTGGAATTTTGTGGAATACTTTCACAGCGACGCCGCAGAGACGTCGTTCTCGCCAGGTACTAATGTCAAGCTGAAATTTACCTTTCAAAATGTATTACGGTAGAGATATTTTACGCACTTACTTGGATAGGTATATCTTCTTTACTAACCAACAAAAAAAACGGAGGAGGTTCTCAATTCGACACGCATATTTTTTTTTTATGTATGACCACGCATAACTTTTACAGAGTTGTCCGATTTTGATAATTCTTTTTTTATTAGAAAGGGCACACTTCTAAGGTGGTTCCATTGTCATCATGTTAGGATCTAATGATGATATCCTGGGAAAATTGAAGGAACTTTTCAAATATAGGCATAGGTTTTAGTGTAAGTATCGGTAGCTTTATGGCTACTAGTGCCGTATAATATACTATGACAGTAAGTATAGTACGAGTACGTTTCGACTTTAAGAACATTACCTAGAACCCACCAACTTCTTTACTACGTTAAATAAATGTTCCTTAAACTCGCTCGCTTATTTATAAAATTTCCTTACATGAATTTACTCGCGTCATGAGTGATTTATTATCCATCAAGATTATCTTTTACGCGGCGCTTGCGTATGGGTCCCTTGTCATCGGAAACTAAACATTTTTTGAACATCTAATCCAAACAACTGATCCATGTGTCCGGTGACCAACGTCTGGTTGCTTATTTGGCTCAAAGAATAAGCCTTGCTATTCAGAGGGAAAATAGCGGCAGTATGTTGGGCACCTTGTCTTTGGGTGAACAGTTGGACGGCTTATTCCTTTTGTAAATATTTTTCTATTATTTAAATTGTATTTCTACTTATTTTAACTATATTGTTATAGTTTGAAGGAAAATAAATGTAGAATAAATTAAGTATATTTGTAAGAATAAATTAAGTAATACTTAAGATTATTCTACATTTGCATACAAGATAATTATGAAGTTTAGACACATCGCGTTGCTTTAATCAGAGTTGGCGAGCTAAGGGTGATAATGTGTAATAATCACTTATTGTTTTTGAGTCCATTTCCATTAATTTCACGTTTGAAGTGTATTGTACCAACGAGTCATTACGTTTATTAAAAATTAAATGAACATACCAGTACAAAATTTAAACATTTTGATCCTCAAAGTTGTAAATCAAATTCCGTACGAAAGGATCCGTGAGTTTTCGAATGTATTATTGAAACAGGCTTTGCAGCTCTTCCGGCGACTCGAGAACTTCCTCCAGTAGAGCGATGGCTGCAAAGTGAGATACAGTGATCTTCTTATAAATACTCGACCATATTATTTAGATTATGTTCAATACTAGCATACCTTACTTGCAAAAGTCTATGTTGTACAACAGTCCTTACTAATGTTATAAAGGCGAAAGCTTGTGAGTGTGTGTCAAGGTGTTAACGGCTAAACAGCCGCAGCAATTTAAATAAAATAGATAGGGTGTTAGTCGACATCCTGGATCAAAACAGGCCAAATTTTATATCGAAATTCCCACGGGACCTAGAACTACGCGAGTGGAACCACGGGCGTCCTCCACCAAATAAATGAGGCTAAAGAATTGAAACATTATCAATTTAATAAGGGGATAATAATAGATCTTTTATCAATTGTGGTCGCTGATATTGCATTTGCATCCAAACATCGCCGATTCTACATCACTTATCTCCTGCACTGTGAACTTTTGGAATTCGAAATTCCAAAATGTAGTACGTCGCTATTTTCAATTTTTGGGTTGATATATCAAGATTATCAACATCTTTAAACGTATGGAATGTTACTAATATATGAGTGTCGTTGTCTAGCTCACTTGTTACCAATTGTTACCAGTTGTTACCGCGCTCTATTTAGAGCCACATGCCGCATGTATTATGTGTTCAATTATAAACTCAATCGCTAACTTTCACTATTCAAATAGTTTGTAACAGATGGTTGCTTTTGTTATTGTTTGCTTACATGCAAATGTTTTAGATAAGTTTATTTAGTTAATTATTTACTTGTTTTGCTGTTTTTCGCAAAAGATCTACGGATTCAAGCAACTTTATCATCCAGATTCGACAGTCAACCTTTACGTATGTCTTACTCCGAAGCCGGAGCATCTTCAGGAGATGTTTAGTCTACAATGTTCAATTGCGACTGAAGGCTTTAATTTTTATAAAACGATTTTCACTTTAAAAAAGGAGGTTCGCTATTTGAAAGATTATCTTTGACCGTGTCTGATGATTAGAAATACGATTTATCATATTTTTATTACTTTTTTAAAAAATAAGAATTTTTTGCCTTTGACCTAAGGACCTGTCACTTCCTTTAGCTACTATGGTCCTAACTCTATAATTTTCTACCTTACTTACAATATAAAAACAAGTCATTGTTTGTGCAGAAAATGATGCAGATGAAGATATTTCGACAAAGTATGGCCATTATAAGCGTAGATTCATTTCATCTAAATGCCGATGAATATGCAAAACTTCAAGATATTATACATAATATATTATGTTGCGTTCAAATGACATTATTTCTGCACGAAGTAACGCAATACATACAACAGACATAACTCTAGCGGCGTAAAAGCGCCTTCTCACACTAGCGTTTCTTATATTTTTGTTGTACACTTTTTTTCAAGTTTGTTTAATGTAATTGAGTGGGTAGCGAGCAAAAGTTCCATTCGGCGTCATATTTTGAAAAATTATTTGTAAGAGATGAAGCATGTAAAGACGTATCGTCTGCGGAAATTAATGAAAGTGAGATAAATAACAGTCAGATTAATATAGAAAAGATTATAAAAACGTTGAAATGTATGAAATTAGGTAAAACTGCTGTGTACGATACTGAAGGCTGGACGCGGTATTTCTGCAGGTCAGTTGTACTGCCATTTTAACTGATGTTGGATGAAGGGCCAAGTTCCAGAAGACTGGACTAAGGCCGTAATTGTTCCACTATGTTAGGGAAAAGGATCACAGCAATATTGCAAAAATTACCGCGGGATCAGCCTTCTCACGGTTGTCGGCAAACTGTATGCAAAGGTGCTGGTTGAAAGGTTGATAATTGAAACTAATGGAAAAATGTGGGGTGTGCAAGCAGGATTTGCGGTGTATAGCTGAATTTTTTTAGTTAAACACCAAAAAGTCTGTTGTGCCTTTATTACGAGGGGAGTACGATAGTGATGTGTAGCGGCTGTTTAACTTATTCGTGAAGGGTATTTGGTCTAAAAATGAACGAGTTACACATTCAGTGTTCTCTCCACGCCAATGACCAAATATTACTTGCATCGTCTGCTAATTAGTTACAAGAAATGGTAACTATTATGAATGTAGCTTTGAAAAGGAAATGAATGAAAATGAATATCAGCAAAACGAAAGTAATGATTTTTGAAAGAGACAAATAAGTGACAGATTGGAATAAGTGGAAGAAGTAAAAGAGTTTGTATACCTGGGTAGTAAATTTACGAAAAATGGAAGTTTGAAAGTGATATTGAAAGAAGAGTTAATGCTGAAAACATGGTGAATGGTGCTCTGCATGCATTTATGAATAGCCAGAAGGTTTCCCAGAAGGCAAGACTGGCTGTACATAGGTGTGTGCTGGTGCCCACACTTATGTATGGTAGTGAAAGTTGGGTATGGCAGTAGTCATGATGAGAGCATTGAGGAGTATGTGCGGAATTAAACTGAGTGACAGAGTTAACAATAGTATAATAAGAGAACAATTTGGTGTAAAACAAGATATAATGACTAAAATTGAGGACCCTTTCTCCGCACATGCTTAGATGGTTAAGGCATATAGAGAGAATGGATGAAAGAAGATTAATAAAAGAGATTTTAAATAATGGCCAGGTCAAGTACCCTAAACTTGCATAAAAGGATTAATGAGAGTGGAAAAAGCTAAGGAAGTATGCAAGGACTACATCCTTCCTTTGGCAAATGGAAGGATGTAGTTTCTGCCCCCCTTACTCTACCCCCCTACGGCCCTTACGGGAACAAGACGTGATGCTATGTATCCATGTATAGACGAACGCCTCCGTTTCCGTCGTACAAACGCCAGTGTGCAGTGTGTGTAGCAAGTAATTCCGTCCGGCGTGAGTCACGGCCATCAGATAGCCATAGTTTACGCGTTTATTGCCCATCGGCCCCACTCGCAGATATTTGTGACATTTTATCCGGTTTTAGCGATCCCCGATAAGGACAATAAAGCCCCTTTTGATATAATATAGAGTGGAATAAGATTTAGAGAGGAAAATTTAGTGCTACGCCTCGGAAAAGAAATGAGAATGCTCTTTTGTGCTATTGAGAGAGACAAATAAGCCCTCCCCTCGTAATGCATACCAGTTATTGACCACTCTGTCTACAGAGATTTATGTCTTGGAATTATTTTTTTTAGATATATATTAATTTAACAACACGTGTAGGATTCACTGGACGCGTTTAATAGCTTTAGAGAATTTCATAACCAAAAGGACCCAAAAAACTTGAATTTTTTTTCTTTTACTCTTCAAAGTTAAGTTTTTCTTTATTATTTTATAATTTATTTGTTTATTGTTCACACTTACTTACTTACAAATGTAGATCTCAAGAATCTTTTACCCTCTCTAGACCTTGTTTTTTTTGTATGCAAAATTATTTTACCTGCTTCAGAGTTTTTTTTAAATGTATTATACTGGAATGTACAAAAAGAACTAAAGTATCAAACAATAGCTTTATTTTTTTTGTTGGTAATAAAAAGTCGAGTTTATTAGTAACCGACGCAAGTAAAACTGCGTCATGTGTTTACAGTTACGAGTAAGTGCCTGTCCGAGTACCTACCCTAAATATAAGGTTCCGTAGAAATAATAATGATTATAGAAAAATTAAATCTCAAAACACTTACTTAAGAGACGAATAGACGAATATCTTAGCATTCCATGGATTCACCGTGCGGGTGCCGGGTCCATCGCGTGGCCGAGAGAAAAACTCCGAACAGAGCCCGAGACTTGTGACTCGGGTGTAGGTTTAAGGGTACCCTTAGTGACGCGCGTCAACACTCACCTCCTCTGTTCAAGTTATTCTCCCTGCCCAACCATATTCGGAAGGACCCTACTAGTGCAGCTTTGGACACTCGTTCCAATATGGAGCTTACTGCACTTCTAGTAAGGCCAAGGTCTTTTAGCAGGTTGTAGAGAGACTTCGCTGGTATACCCCTCGCACCCACTTCTACCGCGTATAAACTAACCACATAGCCATTTTTGGTTAGTTCATTAGTAAGGTCATAGTATTTATTCACTTTGAATACATGGTCTTTAGGGATGTTTGTTTCGCACGGCACTGTAAGCTCAACAAGTACTATACGTTTGATTTGTTTGGAAAAAAGAAATATGTCCGGTCTAGATGTCGTAATAGCTAAGTCTTCCGGGATTTTATAGTGCTTTTCATACGTGTCCATTAATATACTCCAATCAGGAGCAGAGCCCAGAATTGAATAAGGCTTGCTGGTGGAATTTGTACTTGAGCCTGCTTTAACGAAGTTAGTTTGTCTTTTATTCGTCGTCAACCCTTTTTGAGCCCTAGCTACTGAAAGGCTTATAGCTTCACGTATGATTTCTAGTACTGTGTCGTGGCGGCGTGAGTAGAGACCCCTGTCCAGGAGCACCTTGCATCCTACCAATAAGTGCCTTGCAGTGCCCACTGCCTCACCACAGGTGTAGCAAGATTTTTCCGAGGCTTTTCCCCATCTTACTAGGTTACTCTGATCTGGGAGAGTCAGTTGAAAGGCATTAAGATAAAATTTCAATAAGGCAGGAGACCAATCGTACAGCAAGGCGCGCCACTTCACAGCCAGAGGGATGCAGAACTCGCCTAAGTTTAACCACTCGTTTTGCATTTCTAGGTTCATGGCATGCACTTTGTAGCTGTCGTCCTCATCTTGTTTAAGAAAAGATTTTATTATATCTTGGTCTTCCTTTTTACGTCTTGCACCCAACCCGGTTCTATTTACCTGAGCCCCTGCCATAAATTGTTTGTAAAATTGAAGCCTAGAGTCAAGTTTTCCGGCACCCTCGTCTTTAGGAAGTGATGCAACTAGTTCGTCCTGGGACTTAACTAGAATGTGCGTTCTGGTAACCCTGAGGTGTTTATAGAGTTCCGATGGCCTTTTTAGTTTTAACCCAAAATTATTGTAATCTCTGAATAGAGTTGAAGGGTCAGCCGAGAGTGCTAGACCAAACCAAGACTTCAATGTTTTTATGACATTTGCATCTAGTTTTGCCAGATGGGTTCTGCCAATATCATAAACGAGGAATGGCCAAGTCAGACGTGAAGTGAGATAGTTGTCATAGACCCACGCTTTTTTTATATTGTTAATGGGCTGTTGGTCTACCTTATTGAGGTCATTTATGAAGTTATCGACGACTACCTCAAGGGATGGAGTGCGTCCTTTGTAATCAATCTTTCTACCGAGGAACTTAAAAGGCAATGCTTCAGCAATGGTGGTTACACTTTGGCCACTAATAGAGAGACCCGGATCATAAGATGTAAATTTAGTATTTCGTCTCCCCAGACATAGACAGTGACATTTGCTTGGCTTTACCCTCAGCCCACCAGTCCATGAGCAGAACTCATCCACTACATTCAATAGCTCCTGACAATGTTTTGGGTTTCGTGTCAGTAAAGCAAGGTCATCTGCAAAAGCTAAGATGGACTCTGTATATTTGTTGTTAATTTTAAACCGATAGCCCCATTTCTTTTCTTGAACAATTAATTTATCTATTAAAATATTGATGACTACATTAAAAGCTATTGGGGATAAGCAGCAACCTTGAAACAGCCCCACATTGTAATGTAGGGGTTTTGAGTACTCATTGTTTACTGCTATGGTGAATTTCAATTTTGAATAGTAAGAAGTGATTAAATCTATAACTAGATCAGGAAAATTGTACCACCTCAAAGCGAAAGTCAATAGATCATGCTGGACAGAACCAAACGCATTTTCTAGGTCTATCCAGCAGATCGTAATTTGCCTTTCATATTTTCTAGCATCCTTGAGACTTTCGCCTAGAAGTGAATTGTGTTCCAGGCAACCAGAAATTCCGGGCAAAAACCCTTTCTGGTGATTAGGCCTGAAATACCTATTGTTTACCATGTGCTTTGTCATTTTTGATTGCAATATACTGAAAAATAATTTGGAAATAGTATTAGTTAGAGCTATCGGTCTAGTGTCCTTTGGATGAGTTACTTCGACTTTTTTTGGGATGAGGACAAAAATCGCTTCGCCAAATGTCGCTGGTATTTGTTGTCCTAGCCAGATCTTATTAAATATGTTTAAGAGATGTTTACGGACTGAAGCACATTTTTTGTACACAATATAGGGGATGCCATCAGGGCCTGGTGCAGATTTAGATGTTTTCTTCCTGATAGTATTGTTTATTTCCTCTATGGTGGGTGGAATACTTTGAAAGTTTGCTAGAGGAATGTTAGGCCTTAGTGTATGAGGATCTGAATATAGCCTCCCCTGTCTTGGTACCTCATATGCGCTTTTAAAGTGGTCGTAAATCTGCTCATTGGTTAGGACAAGTTTTCCCTTTTTTTCCTTGAAAATGCTTTTTGAGTACTCAAAGGGGTTTTTATCAAAATTGACTTCGTGTTTAGCCCTGTATAAGTTATCGCGGCTTTCTGATATTTGAAGAGATATTCCTTGGATGAGTTTAAGGATTGATCGTAAAGCTCTGGACAGTTGATGACTAAGATGGTTGTCGCCCATAGACTTTGCTTTACGAAGCTTCTTTATTAACTCCCTTTTCTTCCTCCGCATTCTCAATTTAAACGTGTTTTCCTTAGGTTTTTGAGCATAACAAGTCGGTGGTGGGTAGTATTCCGAAAAGTACGCGTGAATTGTATTTTGAAAAGTGGAAACTTGGTCGTTTAGATCTTGTTTGTGTCCTGGGTGTTCCAGTAGGACCGCCAAGTTTTGGTCATGTTCTTTCCAGGTGGTATTTTTCAAGCTGGGAATGCTAAGACGTGTCCTGATGTTAATGGACTCCTGGTAACTGTCGCACAATGGCTCACCAAGGGATTTGTGAGGGTAAACTCTATCCGTGGTGCTCGTTGAAGAACTGACCGACGGCTGTCGTGCTTCAACACCATGTGTTTTAAGATGTTTTTGGTACCAGGCTCGTCTCTTGTAAGTTTTCCCGCACGAAGGGCATCTTAAGTCCAAATTCGCGCCAGAGTCGTCATTATTATCAACCGATGGGCAGATCTTTCGCCCCCCCTCTCGGACTGCCCCAGGGGTATTTTTCTTTTTTGGACTTTTAGCGATATGATACAGGGATATGGCTTGCTAGGCCGGTACCCCCGGCTGTCTTTCCAGCAGTCCGGCGTCTTTCCACCAGTCAGATGTCTTTCCACCAGTCAGCTGTCTTTCCAGCGTCATCCCGACTCTCCGGGAAGTCATATTATGTTCATAAATATACAAATTACCTACTTATACTTTTATTTTAAATATTTTTTGATTTTGATTTTCTCTATTGATGAAATTTTGAATTCTTCAAACAAGTTGCCAAATATTAAATATGGGCAAGGGGAGCCACTAAAATCCAAAAGCGCATTAGACTAGGTTGGACAGCCTTCCAAATTAGATTATGAGTTCAAATAAATATTACTTGACACCAAAAAGCACGTTTATTTATTCAGGGCATCTTGTTCGTCCGTCTTTTGAACCTATGGAGTTGAAACTTGGCCAATCAACATTCTCCACAAACTTAGAGTGTGGAAAGGACACTGGTAGGAGTCACGCTCAGAGACTAGAAGACAAATAAATGGCTCAGAAAACAGAGCAAGGTCTCTGATATCTTGGAACGAAGCGAAGACCGTCTTAGAATGGCGACCGTGGGAACGCAAACGGCCAGTAGGTAGACCACTAATGAGGTGGAAGGAACACATCATCGAGGTAGCGGGCATTAAAAAAAGAAGAGCTACACCAGAATAGAAGAAAAAAGCTAATGAAGAAGAAGAGAACATGAAATTCCAAGAAAATTCCAAAGCACTAAACCAAAACATATTACGTATACTATAATATGTTCAATGAAAATTAGTAGATCTTTGCCTGATTGCCTTTAGCATCTAATGACTATAATTTTGTCAAAATTATGAATAATTAAAAGGACCGATGTGACGAGTGATGTGTGATGTGAAACGTTGACGTGTCAGCTTAAAGCTCAATCGATTTCACTACAGGAGCAAACTAGAGCAGTTTCTAGTTCGATCACGGACCACGGAACTCTAAAAAAGGAAAATTACCGATTTTCCGCAGGCGTAAGTTTCACTCTTTATGTTGAATCTGTAGTAATTTTTCTTGTTACTTAATAAAAGCAATTTCGTATTCATGAAAATTCCCCCTCTCTTTACGATATTCATCTACGTAATTTATATTATTTTGCAGACGCACATTTTGATAAAATATATCGTATCGAAATAACGAAACGTCTGGCGCGTAATTTATCTGAAGAAGTTCTTCATAATAGTAAATACATATATATTGGTTATTTTTTGCGACAACGAGTATCCTATAATATGTTTAATACATGTTACTAAAATTTTCGTAGTAGGTATAGTCGGGGACGTTCTGTCACCGTACTTAGTACTACTTTCCGTCTGAAGGGTAAAGGCTTGCCAATGACGTTACCTCTCAGAATGACCGGCAGAACGCAGCGCTTTATAGATTTTTCATTCAGGAGCATCATGTCGATTCTGTAACAAAATGCGAAAGTGCGAGTTTCGATCTTGTCTCTATTTCTCTGCCTAACACGATATAGATAGATACGTAGACTTACCATCAGGTAAGAACGTGGTCAAGCACGAGTTTAATACATATAAAAAAAGAAAAAGATAGATATTGGAGACGTAGTTAAGATTCGCACTGTCGAGTTTCATTATGGAATTGACATATTGAACTACATAAACGATTAACATAAAAACTACATACAAATGATATTAAGTATTGTACAGTAGAGCAGACATAAAATATTAATGGTCGAAATTATATACACAATACAGTCGTAAAATGAATAAATATGCCTAAAGTGAAACATACAACACTGTTCAAAATCCCCGCAGGAACGTATTTTCCTTTGTAAAGCTCCAATTAAAACAGATTTTGATGTTTAACATAGCGCGTACTCGTGTGTTCGGTTTTACGAGTGGTTCTAATTGCAAGCAGAGCAGGGATTTGCACATAGCTATTCCTAGAACATCATAAGTATAGTGAAATGATTTATAAATAAAATTATCGTAATTTTGAATTTGGCTAGTATTAAAAACAAATAGAATACTTAATAACAAAAGAATACAAATAATATAGATTTAAATTTAATTATTTTGTGTTGTATTGTGTTGTATTCCAGTTCTCAGTAGAAACATTTATACCTAATATTATGTATTAATATGGGAAAGGCCAAGGAAGTCCTGCAGTGCATACAAAGAAGGATGCTCAAGTAGTTGGGCCATATAATGTGAAACTTGAAATACGATCTAGATCTCGGCCTGGGTGATAAGCTGGAGCATCCGGCCGCCCAGGGTGAAATAAACGGTAAACGAATACCCGATCGTAGATGCATATCCTGGCTCAATAACTTAAGCCAATAATTTAACATAAGCTCCAAACAATAAAGGCAATATAGCCTTAATGATCGTTAACTTCCGACAGGAGATGGCACTAGAAGAAGAAGAACATATATAATTTGCAAACGGTAAAGAAGGTACGGAAGCATAATAATTAAAAAAAATCTCAACAACAAATAGCCGTAGCAATTACATAGAGATTATAAATCAATCTCTGCACAAAATCTTCCGATTAGGTCCATCGTCGTTGTGATGCGAGATTTAAATAAAAGAAAATCTCGTGCGTTTGCTCCAGCTCCGATGATTCGCTGGATGGGCATAAAAAGCGATATTACCATACAAAACACCAGTAAAGATTGGAAAGCCATCCGCCAGCCGCGTCTCGGCTGGAACGGGTTTTATTTTGCGGAAAATTGGCGAGTCATAATAATACGCTGACTCGTAAATAAGAATCGACATCGGCTCTCCAGGAATTCTTTTTACGCGTTTCACTGTTACACGAAAGTGGCTGCACAGCGCCACAGGCGGAAGCGGAAGCAAGTCGGTCGTAGTTTGTCAGAATACTTGGTACTTATCGTAAAATTTGGAAATTTCTTAGTACTTTAAGATTTTAAATAAAACGCAAAGAATGTTTCCAGGTCCCGTATAAACTTTGTAAATAAGTTGAGATCAAAGTTAACATTACTCTGATATGTTGTTAGTTTCGAATTGTTATTGCTTTGTCTCGTTATTAAAAAGAAAGGTATGGCGATAGATAAGGTAGATTCTTGTATACACTACGATAGAGTTCGGTAAACATGTAGAGTTCGGAGCTTTGCTTTGTAACTATTGTACAGTGCATTTTCTTTGGATTAAGTTTACTTGTTTTGGTAGCATTTTATTTTCTCAACATGAGTTCTGTTCTAGATATAGATGTAATCTAGGCATAGATTTAAGATCATTTGTTACCAATACATAAAGTTTTAAGTTATTTCGGTTCTAATCTATATATTATGGTCCTTGTTCGTCGAAGTGAAGCATTTTAATTTTATTGATATATTTCCGCTACCGCTTCGTTTCTTACGTCACTGTACAATATGATATTCAGGCCTGTTTATTGGAGACATATTTTATATGTTGTTTATATGTCGGCCTTTGCATGATAATGCAACAACTCGGTGTACTGGAGTATCGGTGTATCGGTCGTTACATATTGCAAGCTTTATTTATTGATATTATTTCATATAAGATGTATAGTAAAGTTTCATGAAATCCATTCATACTTACAAAATTTCGCTTTTATTATATTAATAGGATATTGAAATGGAGCATTTCAATATCACTAAGTTTTATCCTTAAATAGCATTATGTACCTGAGTTTCACTCTAAAACATTGTTACCCACATTGCAGCCGCGTGGTGAGGCTAAACTTCATTTTATCACTTTTTCCTATCCTGTATGGAGCCTGGCCCTGTCGTGGGCTATTGAAATAAATATAATAAATAATAAATATTATAGGACACACATCGCTATATAGCCCCAAAGTAAGCGTACTCGTAAGTAGCTTGTGTTATGGGTACTATGATAACTGATGAATATTTTTATATATATACTATACATAAATACTTATAATATATAGATAAACACCCAGACACTGGAAAACATCCATACTCATCACACAAACATTTTCCAGATGTGGGAATCGAACCCACAGCCTAGGACGCAGAAGCAGGGTCACTACCCACTACGCCACTCGGCCGTCAAATGAAATGTTGAAGAATGTGAATGGCAGAAACATTTGTCTGTATGCATGACATAGGAATAAATACACAGACTGACATTTATTTTTTTAATTATAAATCAATTTTAAGAACATTTAACTTTCCCGTAAAATGGTTGCAACTTGACTTTGTTTTGTTTTGAATTTCTTGAAGTAGGTATTGTACAAAAGAATCACGTAAAAAGTTTAATAAGAGCGCTCTCACAACCGCAACTAAATGTAAAGCTGCAGTTAGTGTAAGTGGACACTTATTCACAAGTGCTTCTGAATTGTCAAAAAGCAGCTCTTGAGCACCGGAGTGGCAGGAGGTAGGAAACTTTGTCGCGCTGCTCGGTGAGTGCCGCTTTGTAAGCAAACAGTTTAAGCTCCCTAAAAAACTGACTTTTATACACTAAATTGCTATATCTGTCTGTATAAAATTTCGCTGTCACAATGTTAGTTACCGTACTCCTCCGAAACGGCTTTATCGATGTTTATCAAATTTTGTATGCGTATTCAGCAGGTCTGAGAACCGGCTACTATTTAATTTTCATCTAAATTTTTATTTTAATTTTTAATGCAAAATAACGTTTGCCGGGTCAGCTAGTTACATTATATTATTACTTACGAGCTGTGCTCGCGCTTTCGATCAAATAAATCGTAGCGTATTTCAATCCAGAATAAAATCTATATCTATTCCAAATGTAAGCAAAATTGGTTCAATAGTTACGACGTGAATGACAAACACACACATTCAATTTCACGTTTATAGTATCATAAAGACTAAGATTCAAATTCAATTTTTTTATTTCAAATAAGCACATTCAAAAAGTCAAATCTTCCGGTTTGTAATAATTTTGTAAGATATTATTCCTCCGTTTCATCATAAATTTGTTTTAAAGTATGCTAATGAATTAATAAAATTTAACAAATAACAATTATTGTAAATTAATGAATACACAATGATACTACATAGTTCGATAAGTTATTAGAGAGATATAACCTGAGTTCGAGCTTGTGAAAGTGAAAATGATTTTCCTATTCACGATAATTTAGATGACTTCTCTAGGAAGGCTTTGAAGAGACCTCATAAAAGTTTTGAACCGTAACACATTTTAAGATGGCTCTAAGTAACAGAACGAGTCCTATACCCAGTTCCTGAAATGCTGATCATTTATGTTATTAATAAATTGTCCTATTAAATATTGTCGGTTAACATTGGTTACCTATTCATAAATCCATTATAATAAGTAATTTACTTTTAAAAATTTTACTTATTAACAGGACGCTACCTGTTATCAACGTTTTAAGTTAAAACTAAATTTGTAAAAAAGGAAAAACAAAAGAAACAGCAAAAAAACTCAATAACATCATTTAAGTAAATGAATTTTCGACGCCTTAATTATAACCGACGTCGTATTTCAAATAAATACAAATTTCAATTATTAATATTAAAACTTTCTTTTAGATCACTAAATTTATTTAAGCCCTAACTTAAAATCCGTATGGAGTTTTTATTTCATTCAAGCTTATCGTTACAAGAAAATTATTAACCTCGCCAAATTGCGTAGAAGCAGCATAGCATAAATCTATATGTTAAATTATTATTAACCAGTTATCACGATCTAGTGATCGGTTGATTAAAGTAATGTTTCAGAAACTGGGAGCGGTATGTGTTAGCAAGAAGTTCGACTAACTCCCTTATCTTTGGCGAGGGAAATTTGCGTGGAAATTCCCGAATAAAGTTTTATAATTCCAGGCGAGTTATCAGCGCGCCGATCGGTCCCCCGGTCGTTGGGCCGTTATTGTGGCTCGTAGTCCCTCGGCCGCTCCTCGCGGTTCAGATCACATTAATGTTACCGCCCGTTTATTCTATCTGTTATGTCTGTATTTTTAAAAATCTGTTCTGATACTGACTCTTCCGTTTCAAACTGAACCAAAGATAATGCGTTTTTAACCAAATCAACAAAGGATGTGTGGATATCTACAATCATATATGTACGTTATATAGAAATATGAATTATATTTAAACGGGCCCTAAAATACAAAATATAATTTTTATTTACACAGTGAAGAATTCAATAATTTGGCGCTTCGTTATTATGTAGTCTCTAAAACTAGTTAGTACTTTTGTAGGTTTAGTTTAAAGTAAAATTTTTATTGAAATATTTTTATGTAATTTAATTAATTAATAATATTGACCATCAGACTGGGCTTAAGCTAATCCGCAAAGTACATATGTATCTTTTGGTTCCAAAGAACGTTGCTTTAAAAATACGACTATTAAACTCTTTTATAAATAAAGAAATTTTATAAATAAAATAGTACACCAAAAATACACAAAATAAATAAAAACGGTAAACGGTTTTTGACTTTGTGTAAGGAAATTTTTTCAACATAACGGAAAATTCCTGATATTATATCGAGTTGGCTTATCTGATCTTTGCTATCTTACCTCTCTTTTCATCGTTTTAATCCCGTCTAAGCCAGTTCTCACTCCATTTTCGTTGAAGGGTAAAACATTTATAAAAATATTAAAAAGTTCTGCTGCATAAACTCAGCATAAAGCCGTTCAGCAGCAGCGAGCAGCCCTAAACCTGTTTACGCTCGATAGTTCGCTCGTAAAGAAACAGTTTCCTTGTAGGTGCGCCGATGCTTTCCTTTAAAAACTATTTCGCTGACTACCTCTCGATTTTTAAAGGAAATGCTTTGAGAATATCGTCTTATACAGTTAGGGTGCTGGGAGTTTCGCCAAAGTTCATTCAGTGAGTTCTCGCAAACAAAATCATGACCGTTTTTTGTAGGATATAATGAAAAATTAACAAAAATAAATACACAGACTATGTACAGGAGATGGGCTCCTGTCTGTCCTATAAAATTAGAAGTTTACCACGCGGATGAAGTCTCGGGAAACTAGTGGTATAACATAATCGCAGTAGAACGCGGCACTCCTTATTTATGTTGATAAGTGATAGACGTGCGTTCCAGTTAAGCTTCAAGAGGTTTCTCAACGATGTGGTAAATAGCTTCGGTGGGATCAAATCTCCCTGTCGCACTCCTCACTGTAATTGGTTTTGCCGGTAGTCTAATCCCGTATACGCACTAATGTAGTGGCGTTTCTGTACTTGTGTACTGTATTTCAAACATTTTACCACATGGATGTACCTGGAACGGGTGCAGATTTTTTCAACGACATTATTCCGTACAGAACATAGATAATCCAATATTGCCGGAGCGCACGTTACATATAAAACCTCTGCGAGAATATTCTAAAAATTTGCCAAAAATAAAGGTGACTCTGGATTTCTGAACCCTAACAAGTAAATTCTCCAAATTTACATTTTTAACACGTCCTTTTGCAACAAAATTTTTGGAGTGCACGGCGTCCCAACGTGCAGCTGAAGTTTCCCTCGACACACGGAATTAAAGATAAAACATAGACGGAACTCTAGGAAATTTTATAAAACTTCATTATAAAAAATAATCCTGAACACATCACTTATAGAACTAGAAACATAAAAACATAAAAAAGATCCTTAGGTTTGGTATATAATTGAGTAGTATTAAACTCATCAAGAAGTAACAGAAGAAAGCGATCGAATCGTACAAAAGTTTCTTACTGGTACAGTAAAATCACATCTTCATAGAATACTAATTACAGCAAGTTTTAGCCACGTGATATCAGCAAGTTTTATTGGTATTAGACATACTCTCTACGTTTCTTTGAAAGTCTTTGCAGAAAATACTTGTAAAAGGAATGTTAGATGAGTATCTCCTGAGGTCCTCGTTCTATGAGAATACAAATGAAGCGTGCACCTCCGAGGATCAGCCCTGCAACACATAAAAATAAACACCGCGCGAAAATGCATCTTACTGCACTAAACATAAGTTACAGAATCTTGCGGGCACGCGCAAGATTGCACTGTAAAGTCACGGCCGCTGGATTTGTTCGATGGCGTAAGACGGAGCAAGTTTTTATGAAGCCGGTAAAGAGCTTATTACTGCCGCTGAGATGTTGTTTAATAAAGTCACGGAGAAAGCCAAATGAAAATGTTCTCGTATATAATCGACTTATAAAAACGAGGTTTTTACGAAAGATAATACACGGGATTTTACAAAAGCGAAATAACTTACTGTACAGTACAAAATACGAAAAATATATAAAATATATCAGATAAAAGGATAATTTTGAGTTTGACTCCGATAAGAGGAAGAAAATATTTGCAGTGATCTCTTTCTAATTTCTGACGTTAAAAAATTTGACGTGTTAATCTATTTCAGTGCATATAAGTTATCCCGTCTCCTACAAGGCTGGAGACCTGGTCCTGTACAAAGCCGTGAATAGGATAATAATGATTATGATGCTTTCAACATCATCCTTTCGCTAACTTTTAGCATTCCCAGCTATCAGCATCTTCTTCGTAGTCACACTGTTGACAGAGAGGTCGTGGTCATCACATGAGGAGTGGCAACAAACTCCACAACCCATCGCCGTAGCTCCCGTACTGCAGCACTTCTAGTACATTCGTGGACACTTCTATTTAGAGCGATTCTCGTTTGGTCGGTCATGACATGCAGCGACACAACCTACAATTGTCCGTGTAAACCGAGCCGTGGTTGACTCGAGACTGATTTTCGAACGGTACTCCCCGCACCCTTCGGTTTCCCCTCGCGACAAATTGCGGGGCGCGCCTTCGTGAATTTACTTTACTATAGTGTAGCAATGAACTAAGGCTGTGCACATACAGCGCTTCTTGTGTTGGTGGAGACAGCGTAACAACCGGCGGGTGCAGACTCAGCTTTATGTGCACAGGTACATGGAACCACAGATGCTTCTTACTTTAGAATTGACATCATTTGTTTTGTTTAGCCTAATTTAATGGTACATTGGAGGCATGTGGGTTGTCAGGTTCGAGATGATAATGTTTATGAAACGATATTGGATATTGATGATAATGGGACCGTGCTCTCCAAGGCACAAGTATAATAATCATCATTAGCAACGTGAACTCGGAAACCAATATGTTCATAACCTGACCCGAAGCCGGTAAATCTAACTATCAGACCAACGAGGTAGTTTAGTTTAATTTACATATATTACGCAGACACTAGTTTAATGTTCGTGATTTATCATTAACTTATTTTGGAAACGATTGCATGTGTTAATTTAATGTATACCTAATCTATCCATACTGCAGTCAAATAAAACTTTCATCTTTATTATTAATGAGATAGTTACAGTTGTAGAAAAAGACTCCACCTCTGCGAGGAACTAGTCTGCAGATGGCAGGCGCTCTGTATGCGCGCAGCGCTCTCTGCACGGTTCGTTACACGCAAGACGCCGCGCGCCGCCGCAAAGAGAACGAGCTGTGCCGCTTGTTAGTGCCAAACACGACCCTCATGCTGTGCGTTATAGGGCTCATGACATCACTTACATGGTTTTTTCGAGAATGTATAGGTTGAGTTCCGTGTATTCAATAACGCTGTCATAATTCAATATTTATTTAAATTATTATAGCTTCCACCCGTTTCGATATACTTATGACATTATAAACCATATTTTCTTTATATTTTATATAATTTCCCGTAGAAATTTCAGGACAAAATGTGGCCAATGTTAACATCCATTCGTACATATAAACTTTCGACCGTATAATATTAGCAAGGATTTAACTATTTGAAATTTGAGCATAATGCAAATATCACTTTTGCATCAAGCGCGTTCGAACCGCGCCGTGTGCACGGACTCTTATGGATAATTTTAAATTACGTTCCAATCAAACATGGCGGAGGGATAATGCGAAAGCGATCGGTGGACACTCAGGCGGCGACACACGGGCGCAGATTATGGGAAATCACGCCCAGTCACAAAACGAACGTACTGGGCGCGCCCTCGCTTTGATATCAGGTAAAAGCAATTAGTCCTATAATTGCTTTGCAACTCATTCGTACCCGCTAAATTAAGGCAGCACTCGTGAACTGATCTAACCGAGTAAATTAATAGCGCTGTTTTATTACTACCTCGTAGTTCAAGTGGTAGATAATCTGTGGGTCGGTGGATTTGGGTTCTAGTCTTGGTTTGGGGTGTTTTAGTGACTGATTTGTTAGTTTATTGGTTAGTTATGTAGCTTCGGCTACGTGCTTCTAGGTCGGGTTGGAAAATCATATTGGGACCTTGTAAGAAATTTATCGTAATATTTTAAGTCGGATAAATGGTGGTGTTACAGGTTATGCTCCCATGCCTCGGAGAGCACATTAAGCCGTCTCGTAATTAACAATAACAACTGATGATGATCGTTAATTAATAAAATATTCACAACATCACACTAAGCACGACAAACCTTAGTCGCACGGATTCTTCAGTTTTCGTAGATATTAGCAAAATAAGTAAATTTATTACTAATCCACAACTGTAACCTTAATCTCTCTATTGTTCTATTGAACAAGTGTAGAATTGGTGGCTGTCATTGGATAATGATGATCTACTGATACTGAAAATAAGGAAAAACATAAACATAATTGTAATGTAGGTACTTGAACAAACTTACGGGCCGACGTCATCGACCGCCATTCTTGCAATAATGGATTAAACGTATTAACTGAATTTAAATATTAAAATAACTAGCGCGCTAAATTTCATCATAAAGCCATGAATAACGACATAAGAGTGTTTAGGTCGCTTCGAGTGCGGCGCGCGTAACAAGTTTACGTACACACAATAACTTTACATATTTCAGCAATAATGTAATTACGCGCCCTCTGTTCTACGTAATTATTCCCTAAATCCAATAAAGAAGTTACGTACACGTATTACTGTGGAAATTACATTCTGATATAAATAATACTTTGCCTTGTCTGTTTCTTAATATTCATTGTTCTGTTTAATGACATTTATTATATGCTTCAGACTTCGTCCTTATAATAATGTTGAACTATTTTGTACTAAAGTATTACTTAGGAAAATCGGGCCATTAGTTTTTGAACCGTTGGACGTGGCTCTAACAAAAATCTTGTAGCTTTTGATGGCGAATGAGAGCAGCAAGAATTGGCCGGTATTTTTAAAATGCAACAGTTTTTGAAGAACAGAATGAGATAACTTTTTTCCATCCATCCAATTAATAAAAACTGAATAAAAATCGGTCCATTAATTTTTGGATGATGCTTGTATAACTTTGAACAAATAGTTAAAAATACATAGTAGTTTTGCGCTCGGGTTGAGTACGGCACCCAGTTAGCTTTATTTTACAGCCTTTCACATAAAAAAACTTTACAATCGAACGGAGAGATTCGGACATACGAGTACATCTATACTTATGTCGGAGGAAGTAATGTAAAGCCTTCGAATAGAGATTGTCTATGGTACTATTATTGTTTATGATATTTCACTAATTGTCTGTGGCAGTAATCAAAACAGAACTTATTAATTCTTTAATGAGAGATATGAGATAGGTGCTTAATTAAAACGTTTTGTTCAGTTAGTTAAATTCAATTTGATTTATAAAATGTAAATGTTGCGTAATATCTCATGACATGGTCTGGGATGAAATGTGAGATGAAAGTGTCTTCTTTGATTATTTTGACAGTGTCGCCTCCAATAGGATTTAGTTTAGTTCTTCAACCAATCACAGAGTAGAGCGGTAAAGTCCTAGTAGAGTATGGAAACCATCTTGAGTGGAACAAAGCAGTTGAGTGGACAGTTTTAGTCTAGAGTGCGGTGAGGATATTTGGTCGAGTTGGACCAGTGTAAAAGTGTTCTTAAGAAGTAAATTAAGGACAATGTCCATCAGCCATAGCAACTTTGGCCACGACTACACTCATATAAAACTATGTAGGAATGGTAATATGAAATATAAATAAGGAAATTGTTAGGAAATTGGTTTAAAAAAGATTGGATTTTGTAAAAAAAAATATTTTTATTTATCACAATAAAATGATTTTTAAAATATTGCGAATACATTTGTATTTACCCAAACTCATTCAGTGTGTCATATATTATGAGCAGATCATCCGGGAAATAATAATATTAATAATATATTATAATTGTTGAAACATATATATCGATGCATTTTAATTAGTTAAAAATCGATTGGACCAAATAATTCTCTTCTTATTTAGCGTTTGGCAGCACTGATTCGTTAGTGTTCAAATCATGTTCAAAAACACCTGTTGTTTTTAAGGTATAATGACAAAATCTATTGAAATATTTATTTTTTCTGCAAAATCTTAGCAATCTTTTTTGGATAAATGAATCTTTCCAAAAGTAATGTAAAATTAGGAAGTTTTTTTTAATAAAAGTAAATTACTGGGTGTTTGCTGGCCATAAATGGGCATTTCCCTTTAGGAGTAAAGTAAGATGGTTGTCGATAACCTTCTGCTCTGAATTTTAATAATACTCCAGGAATTATAGAAATTTACTTCAACAATAGTAGTAGTATCAAAACATTGTAAACTTGCAATAATTCTGTTCGTGAAGACAAAGACTTTATTTTGTGCTTGCATTTTTAACCCTGATTGCACACGAAAAACTAAGAACCATTAAAGAGATGTCAAAGAGAATGCTGATACTCCGATACACAATATAATAAAATAGTAACGATTTTTTTTAAGTAAGTGGTATGTATTACTTATACGATACAGACCACAAAACTATGTTTTTTAAAAGTTTTGTCTGTTTGTCTGTTCGCACATCACTTTAAAACTACTGGGCCGTTTTTCATAAAGTTTTCACAGATAGATAAAGTTTTGCTTTTTTTGAAAATACTGAATTTCACTAAGGACGTTGACGTGACGAAAGTACTAAATGGATTCAAATGTAACTTGGCACGATTAGGGTTAATGGGAATTAGGATAAAGGGAGGAAGGATATAGGATACTTGTGTATCCTGAAAATTGGTACCGTTCCTTAAGAAAAGGGTTGAAAGTCCACGCGGGCGATGTCGCGGGTGTTATAGTATTTATATAAAGAGTTAAGTTAGGGTAGATCAGCATTGTAAAAATAATATATACCTACTAGAGAAGGATATACTAGCTAATAATTAGTTGCAAATAAGGTATTAAATAAAAATGTACTAAACTCACAAATTTTCTATCATGTTTATTATTCTTAGTAATACTACACATTTATACACAACTAGGAACCAAACTACTTAAGTAAAATAGGATGTAAGCATTTAAGCATAATTCGTACAATATTTTCATTAAATAGATGTAAAAGAAATAAGTAGGTACAATGGTTAAACAGAATATTACAAAGAATATAAAAATAATACAATATAGTCAACACTTACGTTTACACAATCTGCCAGCCTCGTTACGACTAACCGTAACAATTTTTTTTTTTCTGTTTGAGTAAGTGCCGTAGGCTCCATACGGGACCACAGCGGCGTCACCGGGGGGGTTGGGCGAGCGCAGAAGCATCGCCGGAGAGTGCCCGAAGGCGAAGAAAAAGTAAGAGGGCGTAACGACTCTCTAAGGGCGTCTCCTGTGAGACTCGGGCCTCGGCTTAGAGGGACGTTTGGAATGGGCATGTGGTTTTGGCGTGACTGTTAAGTCAGGCCAAAGCGTCCCCTTAATGGACGTGGGTGAGTTCCACGTCCGGGTGACGTTAGGAAACGGGGACCTCGTCTTCGCCGGCGAAGACGCTGTGTTTGTTGTGTGTGTGTATCTTGGGAGGCGTTGTCCGTTGTTATGTCGTCGTCAGGGTCGTAAAGGACGTTTTTGGGGCGTCTGCGTGTGCAGTCGGCGTCTGTTTCGGGAGTGTAAGAACAAGTTTCAACCACGAGTGGATTGGGATGTGTGGCGGCTTTCGAAAAGTAGTTTTTCGATAGCTGCTTCATGTGTTGTGTAATGGTTGGTAGATCCAGGTCTCTGTGGAGGTCGTTATTACGAACGAACCACGGGGAGCCCGTGGCAAGGCGCATAAACTTATTTTGAACCGATTGTAAGCGCTTGATTGCGCTCTTGGGACGGTGGGCGAACACTACGCTAGCGTAGGTCATAATGGGGCGGATGCACACCTTGTAAAGGGTGACTTTCAGTCTAAGTGACAGTTTGCTTGAAGAGCAAAGGAGTGGGTAGAAACGACCTAACACCCATCTGGCTCTTTTTGAGACCTTCCGGATGTGTGACGAGAAGCTCATGCGGGAGTCAAAGGTTACTCCGAGATATTTGGTCTCGGATTGCCAGGGAATGGGTTTTCCATAGAGGGAAACCTCTTGATAGATTCTGTTTCTGCGCTTAGGTTTACCCGTGAATAGTACGGCAGCACTTTTCTCGGGGTTCACCTCGATGCGCCAGAGACGGAACCATTGTCCTAGGAGCTTGACCGCTTTTTGAAGCCTCGGTATTACTACTCGATAGCTTCTATGTGTGGAGAACAGTGCGGTGTCATCCGCGAACTGAGCGACGTGTACATCAGGGGGAATATCAACTGGAATGTCACTCGTGTAGAGTGCGTAGAGGAGCGGTGCTAGGACTGAGCCTTGGGGGACTCCCGCTCGGATAGGCCTGCGGGAGGAGAGAGTGCCATCTAGGCGGTACCTGAAGGTACGGCCTGTGAGATAGCTGTGTAGCAAACGGATCAGTTTGTTTGGCACGTCGAAGGTGTGGAGCTTGAATAGCAACCCTTCGTGCCAGACCCTGTCAAACGCTTTGGCTACGTCGAAGAAGAGGGCCCCAGTGGGAATTGGATTTCTAAATCTGGTGAAGCCAGCTAGAATGTGTTCCGTTAAGCGGTGAGCTTGTTGGACACAGGAGTGTTTGGCTCGGAAGCCGAATTGTGGGTCATTGAGAAGTTTCTTCTCGGAGACTACAGCCTTGAGTCTGTTTTGAATCAGAATCTCATACACCTTGGCGAGGGTGTTGAGAAGACTGATGGGGCGATAGCTAGTTGGGAGGTTGCGGGGCTTACCCGGCTTTGGAATGCCTATAACGGTGGCTTCCTTCCACTCTGGAGGGAAGGAGCAGTGGGCTAAAAACATGTTGAAGATTATAACTAATAGATTAATTAGTTGAACAGGGAGGAGCTTTAATGCTTTGTTGCTGATTTCGTCTGGGCCTGGGGCCTTCTTATTTTTTAACCCTTTGATAATCTTTGAGACTTCGTCGTAGGTCGTGGGGGGGATCTCATCTCCGTCGGGAGGGAGCGAGAGGATGGAGGCAAGTTCAGAGTGAACTTGGTGCACGTGAGTTGGATCTACGGAAGTGGTGCTTGGAGAGCATTGTGCTTCCAGACTATCTGCTAAGCACTCGGCCTTATCGATATCCTCGAACGCGGGCGGGAGGTCGGGGCGAAACAATATAGTTCCTTCGTTTTTATACTACTGCTGGCCAGCTGTCGACCAATCACAGACAACCGGAAATTACAACAACCAACCAATAATAAATAATTTTAGAAATAATGTGTTGATTATTTAAAAATCCTAATATTATTTGTAAGAATTTATACATATTTTTCTACACAAGAATTGTATACAGTTTATAAATTGTTCAGAAGACATTTATCAAAATAAATACAAATCAGCAACTGTTTAGTAAATAGTTCACAGATTATACTTAAAAACTATTATAGTTTTATTATATTAACAGCATTAACATTAAGTATATTCTGATACGGGCGTCCACTGGTATATAATAAATTCATAATGTAGTTACCATACCTCCTTCTTGAAAGTCAATTACAAAATTTCAATGTCCTGTGAAGTGATATACAGTATAAACAAATAGCGGTGGGCAGTTTGGCCGGTAGGGAAGTAACGTGACAGTATGTAAATAGTTAATATCTCCTTTTGGCGTGGCGCCAGGCGTCCCGTCCTACCGATTTAAAACGTCTGACACTTTTTTGGATCCTAGGACCCAACGCAGACCACTCCTTTGCTGTTTTTTTATTATTTAACCACAATGTAAAGATGGTCAGTCAAAGGATGAAACATAGTTGAGCTCACCACCTTCCCATGGCCCTGCCGACTTCACGGTCATGCAGGCCGAATCAATAGGAAGGTGGTTTTCCTCTTCTTCTCACGTTTTATCGCCGCTGTTGTTGCTGCTGTTTACAATTCAAAATTAACGAGTGGTTTCTCCTGCATAAACAGAATTAGAGTTGAAGTCGGAAAGTGATGTATATCATGACTAGTTAACTCGTTAGTCCTAGTGGCTTCAGATCATGAGTTCTCTTTCTCTTTTCCTTTCCTCTCCGAATCATCTCAGCTTGGAGCTTGTAAGTATATTTGTACCGCTCCTCGCCGCTTATTAACATACGAGAAACGAAGTTCCGTGCATTTAACTCTCCGCTCTCTGGGCCACTGCTCAGATATCTGCACTGCCAGGGCATTTTAACACAGCATGCCTCGGAGTGTCTTCCTCTCCGTAGAAGTAACAATATTCTCTGAGCGAAGAAAGAAAGAAGCCCCTATCGTGAACCAGTCCCCATTTATGTGTGTAGCCTGCAGTACGATGTGACACTTTTTTGGCCCTTACAGATAGGCCAAAAAAGTGTCACATCGTACTAGGGAGTAGCGAAGTATTTTACACCGGGCGCTATTGCGGGTGACGGGTTTAATATCGACTGTTGCTGGCTTTTCATATCCAATAATATTTACTCTTTGCAGTTTTTAACCTACTAAAAAAGGTGAGTTCGTGCTTAAGTGTTCCTATAATTTTTGGTAAGCGAGGATGCAATCTAAGATGGAAGCCTAACTTGCCTTGCCGCCTAATATTAGAAGCAGGATAAAATTCACTCCTCTTTCGGTTTATACACAACATTGTAAGTACCGAAACGCCAAATTGCAACAAGCCGAAGCCACCCACCGGTTAAGATTTTTTTAATCGACACATCCGGAATCAAAACCAGGCCCTCTGTTTTATGAGTCCAGTGCCATATCGCTTTGCTACGGATGCTGTTAAATGTAATGTTACTATGAATTTTAGAATATGTCCAACTAAAACGTGTTATGTAGAAATAATATAAGGTGAAGTAACAATGCTATTTCCACAGAATTGCGAACAGTTGGTACAAAGGTTTGCACCGCGCGCGCCGTCCCTGCATTCCCTGGAGACAATCTCTACATCGCTACAATAAATTTCACTTTGCAGTTGAAAATTAAATATATTATCAACGCCACCCGCTGCCAGGAGACTTAAATACATTGATGTTTCTTTTCAAACGACTTTTTGTGTCGAAGATGGGATATTGGGATATACTCGAGCGCCACAGGTGAATATAGAAAGGATACGTCGTATGATGTTCAGTATCTCCTCCTAGTATGTGCTCTTGAGATACGATCGCATGTTTAGGGCAACTCAAAATATAGATCGTCAGAAACAATGATAAAACGGGTTAGATGTTAGCTAAAAAGTAGACATTTCTGACGATATGAGCATCAGTTATGTGTATTTTCAAGCCACACTAGTAATTTTTTTAATTAGAAGAATTTCATGCCAAAATAATAATAAAAATATACACTTACAAATCTTCAATCACAAAATGAAATATACTCCTTTACGATGAAAAATGTGAATAATGTAGAAAACGAAAACCTTTACCTACATAAATAAATTTATCAAAATACATCTTGCTTTAAATCGTCGCACTATTTTCCTAAGCACACGATATACAAGTATTTGTATGGGCACGTATATCTACAAACATTTCTCCTTTAAAAAGATCAGACAGATAACTTTAACGTTAAACAATTTTCTGTACAATGCATCGCAGAAGAATACCGCACCGTATTAGTCTCATAAAATGTTATTAAAGCAACATTGTATCAAAATGTGACTAAAAGAAACACACTTACTTTTTTTTATCGACTACAAGTTGGCCCTTGACTGCTATCACACCTGATGTTAAGTGATGATGCAGTCTAAGATGGAAGCGTGCTAACTTGTTAGGAGTGTGACGAAAATCCACACGCCTTTCGGTTTCTACACGACATCGTACCAGAACGCTAAATTGCTTGGCGATACATCTTTGCCTGTAGGGTGGTAACTAGCCACGGCGAAAGCCTCCCACCAGCCAGACCAAGACAAATTAAAAAAAATCTCAATCTGCCTCGCCGGGAATCGAACCCAGGAACCTCTGTCTAATAAATCCACTGCGCATACCACTGCGCCACATATTTTAATATTTGCTTTACTTATTTATGAAATTAACTTACCATATTTTGATCAATTTATTAAAGCAACTTCTGTAAATTATTGTATTGTAATAACTCACATTTAAAGTAACTTCTGTAAAATCTTGTACTGATATAACTCATATTTAAAGTAACTTCTGTAAAAGAGCCTGCGCAAACAAGCGTTCTTGATTCTGCGTTCTATGTTCTGTATATTGTAAGTACTTGTAACTTCATTGTCCTAAATTCCATTAATTATCAAAATTTTAGAGCCCGCGCTGTCAAAAAATTCAGATTTTCTGAGTTCTGTTTTATACAATGTTTCTACACGTTTGTAACTTTATATCACCACGCAGAATTTTACCATATCACAATTTCATAAAAATAACAAATATCACATTTTACGAGAAACGTAAGCGATTATTATATTATGCGATCTTCCATCGTTCAAGGTCGCATTCTCACCTTCTTCGGGCATATTACTCGCCGAGGAGACACATCCATGGAACGTCTTGTGGTCCAGGGAAGGGTCGAAGGTACAAGAGCGCGCGGCAGGTCACCAATGCGCTGGACCGACCAAGTGAAGACTGCCCTAAATCGAAGCGTCCACGAATGCACAAGAAGCGCAGCAGTACGGGAGCAATGGCGACGGCTTGTGAAGCTTGCCACCACCCCTGATGTGACGACCACGACCACTCTGTCAAGAGTGTAACGACGGAGAAGAAGAAGAAGAAGAAGAAGTAAGCGATTGTTACAATATCACTACAATATATGTTCAGTAGATAATATAATTTAATGACTAGGTTATAAACAGTGTCAAATTGCGAAGGAAAGGGCGGTCGGACAGATATGACGAAATTGCAGACATGTCAATTCAATGCGTTTATAAATTTTAAGTTTCAATAGAAAATCTTGTGGTAAATAATAAAACTTCTATTATACTAAAGTTCCAAAAAAAATATTGTAACAAAAAATAGAACCGACTCAAATTGCACTAAAAAGTAAAAAATAACTGTGTCATTTAGTTGCTTTAATTTACTTAAGCATATCTATGAAGTCGGTGCCAGCCAAGTTTAAGGAACATTTATTTTACGTAGTAAAGCAGTTTGTGGGTTTTAGGTAACGTCCTTAAAGCAGAAACCTTGGCTGGCACCGTTGAGTCGGTTCTATTTTTTGTTAAAATTTTTTATTTCTTACTTTTTAGTGATTTATCGCCCTGTAACGTACTCGTACTATAATGTCATAGTATATTATACGGCACTTGTAGCCAAAAAGCTACCGATACCGAGACAAAAACCGAAATCGCTGTAAGCGTGTAATTTCAGGATATCATCATCAGATCCTAACATGATGACAATAGAACCACCTTGGAAGTATGCCCTTTCTAATATAAAAAGAATTATCAAAATCGGACAACTCTGTAAAAAGTTATGCGTGGTCATACAAAAATATACGTGTCGAATTGAGAACCTCCTCCGTTTTTTTTCGTCGGTTAAAAAATATTGACCAGCATTCATGAAAAGATAATACATTATAGCGATATAAAAAATTATTGCGATATTTAGTTATATTAATTTACTTAACCATATTTATGAAGGCGGTGCTATCCAAGTTTAAGTAACGTATTTAACCCCTGTGGGCCTGACATTCAAACCTTCTTTGAGGCCCGCGGCTACCCGGGTAGCGACGGAGCTATAATGACAGCTGTCATTATTTGCCTGACGGTTGCCAGGGGACCCCTCGGGGCTGTGAAACTTTAAAGTAGAAAGTGTCATCATCAGATCCTCACATAATGAATATGAGACCTATTCGGAAGTATACTCTTTCGAACACAAAAATAATTTTTCAAATCGGTCCAGCCATCTTTGAGTAATCGCGTAACATACATACAGACGAATTGAGAACCTCCTCCTTTTTTGAAGTCGGTCAATAACCATACCTATTAAAATTACTACACATTCAAATAATTAAATAAACTATTGTGAAACCGTTTCGTTTGTACTCGTAGTTCGAGCTTTATCATAACAATTTTTCTTTTTATTTTTGTATCTTTTTGCTGCTTTAAGTCTAGCTTTCGTTGTTTATATTTCTTGTTCTTTGTACTTGTAGTTGTTTATAATAATTGTAAATTGTATTTGAAGTCTCATTATAATAGCAAGCTTTTCATTGTTTTAATCTGTATTTATTCTCCGTTTGTATTGCTTCAAAAATGTAAGATTTCAAAGAAATACAATTAGTATTTGTACGTAGTCTCAAGTATACACGAACAATTATTATTCTGCGAAACTTTTGAAGGACAATAGTATAATACGAGTATTAGTCAAAAATATGCGCCAGTCTTGTGTATTGTTTTTCTTTTTAACCGACGAAAAAACGGAGGAGGTTCTCAATTTAACGCTTAAATATATTGTTTAAGTGTGACCACGCACATTTTTAAGAGAGTAGTCCTATTTTGATAATTTAGGAATGTAGTGATCCTTTTATATTTAGTTTAGTGCGTGTAGGTTCTCTTATGTAAACTGTCTATAAACACTAAAAAGTAAGAAAAAATGTTATTAATAAAAAAAATGAGCTGACTTTAAAATGCATTAAAGAGTAAAAAATAATTGCATAATTTTTTTGCCCTAACTTACTAGAGAATATCTATGAAGAATTAAATGAGTCATCACGTTGTTCCAGCTGGCTTAGAGTAATGTCTATACTATTGTAATCAGCGCAACCTAGACCGAGAACTTGACATGCTCTCTGTAGCACAAACAATATTTTAGAGTCCAGAACAAACAATATTCTCAATTCGATTATTTTATTGATATTGTAGCCAAGTTGAAGTGATTGTAATCGGCAACAAGTAAGTTTTTCCTTCGATAATGTGGTTGTTGTATGTGTTTATACACAAAGCAGCAAGTCGTAGCTGTAAGGAAGGTCAAAGGTACGGCGGTTGCGGCACCCTCAGGCGGTTCGCCGTAACAACATGTCAGACTGACGGGATCACGTCACATTCGTAAAAGTTTGCCAGCCATGAAACTGGCTGTTTGCTTGTTGAAATTATAATTTCGCTATTTTTATTAAATCTTTTTGAAGAACAATTTTATGTATTAGTAAGTAAGTAGAACAATAAAACTTTTCAACCTAAACTGTTTAATGATGCCATAAACAAATTCATGCAAAGTACCGACAGTTTTAAAGCAATGTTTTTTTTTATCTCTTCACTTGTTCATAAACTGGAGTAAAGGTTTAAAAGCATCAAGATGGTCCACATGGGGGTCGATAGCGCAAGTACATCGAGAGATGCTTGGCGCACTACGAGCGGCCGGGGACCTCGCGCGGGCTTCGTGTTGACTTGGCGCATTAGCCAACACAACTTTGTTGTTACTTACCTGTTGCGCGACAAACATTTTATGACACTAAACTAGATATCTACAGAATGGTGGCATGCGGAACCTTACGGAAGTTTATTATGAGCAACAAAATATGATATAAGTGACAGATAAGAAAAATGAGAGGATATATATATATTTTATACGCTTCTCCAATGTATCAATTCTGTATCGTAAAATTCCAACATCTAGGTTTAAAAACAAAGCCTATTATCTAAATATTCATACTTGTTTCTGCGATCGAGAAATAATACACCCATAATACAAAAAAAACTAGTAGCAAGTATTATTTATACAGTGGTTTCAATGTATTTTTTACCGGGGGCTATTTTCGTATGTCAGTAATATTTTCCTATTAGATATATGTATATTTATTTAAGTTTCACAGTGGAATTGTAAGACAGAGGTCCTGGGTTCGATTCCTACCTGGAACAATTAAGATTTTCTTCCCAAGATTTTAATTCATGCACATATCAGAAATATGCGAATGTATAGACTGTCCAATCCCCGCTAGGTTAGTGGTAGTCTTTGTCTCCGAGATAGTGGCTCAACGAATTTTGAATGGCATAATGTGGTTAAATCCTCTTCGCATATCTAGGCGATATCATCATCTTCATCATCATCATCATTATCAGCCTATTAACTGCCCGCTACAGGGCCAGGCCTCCCTCTTTATAGGAGGGGATATGGAGCGTACACCCACCACGCTGCTCCAATGCGGGTTGGCGGGCTTAGGGTAATAATGTTTCATTTATTAACGATCACTCTCAGATGTTGATGACAGTGACCGGGACCGACGGCTTAACGTGCTCTCCGAGGCACGGGGTGTAACACCACCAACTTTCAGACTCCGGGCTTGGAATGTACTGAACATTTCACAGAAGAATGAAAAAGCTCAGAATTATTCCGTGACCCGACCCAGGAATCGAACCCAGGACCTCGTGATCGAAGCCACATAGGCTAACCACTAGACCAACGAGACAGTCGAGGCAGATATTATCATAACATTTCGTATTTCCAATTGAAATGATCTTTGATTTCGATTTGCCATGTACTCGTAGTAATAAAACAAGCGGCCCCAATCCGCCACCAATGCGAATCAACTATAGAATGTCCGACGAGAGCGTGATCAAATTCGCTGCTCTTAACAGCGTGGTGCGTGACACAAGAGAACAACTTTTATATTTTTACAACTTTAATATTATAAATACTTTGTGCATTCGATATAGATCACTATTGCCCTTTTCAGTATGTAATACAATTGAATATTTTCTAAGATATATAAGATTCAAAATGCAGGGACATAGTGAGCGCTTGGGGCCGCGCAAGGCGTGCGTTCTTTAGTAGGTATAGGTACTTTAGAACCAGCATTGCACCGGGCAGTTCGCTAGTAATCTTATAAATTGACATGAAATGCTCAATGTTATTAACTGTTCAATGCTCGCATCAATTGATATGAAATGATCGCTTCTTACGGACAATTCAATATGAAACTTGGTATATGCATTGGTAATGAGGAAATACAATGATTTCTCAGACATGTCCCACTCTGCTTGCAAATGTTTGTGACACGTAATTATGAAAGAGACAAATTTTTGCAGATTAAATAATTCCTAACACACTCATCGCGTTACTATGAAAGAAGCTTTTCTTGCAATACACTCGTAGGACACAAGGGAGTAATTCGCCAAATACAGAAACAAATGTATCGGCATAGCTCTCTGACGTTAGTACAATAATCAGATAGCAGTGGGCCATGATTCTCGTCAGAATAAAGAGTGTAGGGGCACTCACTAAAGAAGCGATGTATCTCTGTGGGAAGGTAATATAGACGATTGCAACTGTACGTGTTCAAAGAACAAAAATCAAGTTTTTATCATAATGAAAAAATTTTGAATGATAACAAAATTACACTCTAACAAACTGTCAATTAATTACTGCCCTGAACTCGAAACTTGACTAAACTGAATCTCGGGTGTCAATGCTGATGAAGCAAAGTAGTAAACGTTGCTTGTGAGGTGAAGTTTCAGAAACGCTTTGCTCCTCACGCTTAGGCCGCACGGAAGCACTCACTTGAAGTAAATAAGATTTTCTATACAAAAGTCCCACGGGAATCTTTCTCGAATTAATCTTTTAATGCCCGCCCTACAGCACCGCCCGCCTATTCATTAAAGAGATGATCTGGCGTAATTAATCCTATATTTTTTGTATTATATTAAAAAAAAATATATTTACGAAGGGTTATTATAAGCGGATTACGTTTTCTTTTTATAATTTATTTTGATTGGCGAATGTACCAGCGCTTTATTACATGATGAATGTAAATTGAAACCTTTCAATTATATCACGTCATTAAGCGTATAAAGCGAGATATTAATAAGAAAGAGATTAATTGGCAAGTAATATGAGTAAAAAGGTTATGTAAAAAACATATATTGAACGTTTTTCTGCCTTGTTATCACAAACATCAAGTTTAAAAACCGGCCAAGTGCGAGTCGGACTCGCGCACCGAGGGTTCCGTAAATTTTAAGGTTTTCGGAATTATTCCTAAACATTGTTCATGCGAAATTTCAAGATTCTGGGACTAGCTGCGAGTAGTAGAGAGTTAAAAATATTCTTATTATATGATGTAACTAAAAATTTACAGATTTCTTAATTTCTCCATTATCTGTGCTACATAACGTTGCTTCGTACCAAATTTCAAGATTCTAAGTTTACGGGAATTACCCGTTAGATTTTGATTTAGTTGTGTCTAATTGTGAGTTAAATATGCGTCTTATATTGCTATATCCTTTGACTGTGTTGACTTAGAAGTTTGATTTTATTCCAGATTAAAGGCATTATAGAGCCAAGTATTTGAAATGAATTTCAATTTAATATCTTTTCGCGTTCATAAGAAAAGGGGGTAAGTGTAAATTATTAAAAATATTTTTTATTACATGATGTAACTAAAAATTTACAGATTTCCGTAATTTTTCCATTATCTATGTTATATGAAGTTACTTCGTACCAAATATCAAGATTCTAAGTTTATGGGAACTACCCGTTAGGTTTTGATTTAGTTATGTCTAATTGTGAGTTAAATATGCGGCTTATATTGCTATACCTTTTGACTGTGTTGACTTACATGTTTTATTTTGTTACAGCTTAAAGGTATTATAGAGCCAAGTATTCGATATGAATTTCAATTTCGTACCTTTACGGTTTTATGAGAAAAAATTATTAAAGCATTATTATATTCGATGCAACTAGAACTTTACAGTTTTCGTAATTTTTCCATTATTTATACTATATAACATTACTTTATACCAAATTTCAAGATCCTAAGCTTACGGGATCTGTCCGTTAGGTTTTGATTTACTTGACCGTGTCGAATATTGGAGAAATATTTGGTATCTTTTGATTGCTGTGACCTAGAAGCTTGATTTATTCACGACTCTAAGGGACAGCAGACTTGAGTATATGATATAAATTTCAGCTTGATACTTCCACGCGTTTCTGAGAAAAAGGGTCTTGACAGACAGACGGACGGACAACGAAGTGATCCTATAAGGGTTCCATTTTTTTCCTTTTTAGGTACGGAACCCTAAAAATCACATTAAAATTCAAGAATAGGAATTATGTAACAAGTTCCTCATAATATATAGAAAGTCATTGTCCTTCATGTTGTTACACACAGAATAATTAATTTTTATTTTTAGCTAGCTGATGCAAGCCGTCAAAGACAACTACATCTAGTCAGCGTGGAATTAAAATTTCTATAAAAAAATAGCCTAAGATACTTATAACATTAGTAGATAGATGAGTGTCTAAAAGTCTCATCTAATTTTTTTTAGTCTTTTTGGCGTGAATTGGTATGAATAAAAATATGGACAGACAAAAAAAAAATTCGTGTCCTCCAATAAATATTTCAAAAATATCTTCAATATTACAATTTTTGTTATAAGTATGTATTACTTGTTGACGATGTAATTTTATTGATTTTATGACCTGAATAAAAATATTCAAATATGTTTTCAGTTCACTTGGTAATTTAAAAGCATAAATCTAACATAGAATTGTAACATAATTTAGTATTATGCATAAAGCTCTCACAATACTTGTGAAGATCACTCAGCTTCGGCCTGACGAGGTAAAAGTATTGGAGTCGTCTGTAAGTGGACGAGTTTAAGACATTGTTCCCCTGCGCCCCCGCTCCCCCGCGGTGTAGCTCGTCCGCTTGTCCGCCCGTTCGCGGAAGCGGCTTCTCGAGTGTTTTCTTTCTTGTTTTACAAGAGACACCGAATTAAACTCAAGTTATTCCTGTAATAATGAAATTTTTAATTAATAAAAGCCACGGAAGAATTTTTCTATTGCATTCTCTAGTGACTTATTACCTTACTTTTAAACTTATTTGCGTTCCTGCTCTCAAGTAAGAGCTTTATAATTTAAAATACAAAATGGTGTAGTACTTTTGTATATTCTATACACCTTTTAAAAGGATGATTGACTGATTTATTCACATATATTACCAAAACTTCTGAATTTAGCAAACTCAATAAGGATTTTTATCTTTGGTTGAAAAAAAGGAAAGTAGAAATTCATAATGCAGTAAAAGCATTTTGGAAAGTTTAAAGAAGGAAAATATAAAAAACTAGCAGTCACCCGCGACTTCGTCCGCGTGAAAACAACTTGCCCTTCTATTTTTCTGTGACAGACTTTCACACATCTTACCTATTGCTCTCTCTATGTCTGCTACTGACAACACTGGATTCACTGAATATTTCCGGCAAGACGTTTCGTTTGACATATATGTTTGATGCATTGATTGGCGAGGCGTATCTAAGATGGCGACTGCGGTTTGTTTGGATAGCAACTACGGTTTGTTTGTCAGTGTTATTAGAATTTAACGAAATTCTCCTTGATCCTAATTTTACGGATTTTCATGTTTTGTTATATATATATATTCGCTAGCGCTTAGTAAAACCCAACACAAAGAAAAAAGAAATACACCATGAAATACACATAGAAATACACATCCTACGTGAATGATATTTTTAACTCAACGAGTAATGACTTATCAAGAATAGATACAATTCTGCAAATCAAAAATAAATCTTTGTCTGATTTCTTTCAAGAGTCTATAAATAAATCTATTATAGAAAAGAAAATTGAAGTTTTCGTATCTAATGATGTATTTATTTCAATAAAACCTTGAACATATTATTCCTTGAATAAAATAAATGTTTCACGTGTTGATATTATAAAAGTACCCGATATAATGGAACATACACGATATGAAAGGCGACCCCGCATCAGAATGGGCAATGTTAGTCGATAACCCACTATGTAGAAAACAGGCGGGTCAGGATCGTTGTGTTTGGAAGTCCCTGAAAGAAGCCTATATCCAGCAATGGGAACCCATCGGTTGATGTGATAATGTGTCCTGATAAACAGTAATTATTTGCGTTAACGACAAATATCGGATAAATATTTTAAGAGTAGTCTTACGTGTCAGTGAAAGCAGTCTCAAAAATTTCACCGACAAATACTCTACATTTGTCGGTGAAATACACAACCAAACCACCACCAACACCAACACACCAAACAACACCAAAACAGAGACAAGCCTCACGATTCAACTTCCTTCGACTTCTTCAGTCGTATTGTGTAATGTAAGTATATCAATGGCAACGCTTCAATGATTGACGTAAGTCGGCACGCGTATCTTTATTTACACCTTGTTATATCAACAAAGCCTCGGCGCTCGATTCAATACTTCCCACAATACTGCGTGATACGGTATATCGTATGGGACAGTGGTAATGATGCTAAACCCTTGCTTATTGTAATATTCTTCCTCAAAAAAAGAATGAGTTGTATTTTAATGTCCTTATAAGAACAAATTTTAAAAACATTTTCTATATCACTGATTCAGCTCGGACGAATGTAACGATATTCATCTTAAAATCCATATTCCTGTTATAATTTTTTCAATCGGATAAATACTACTACCAAAGTTTTTTTTTATCGACTGCAAGTTGGCCCTTGACTGCTATCACACCTGATGTTAAGTGATGATGTAGTCTAAGATGGAAGCGGGCTAACTTGTTAGGAGTGGGACGAAAATCCACACCCCTTTCGGTTTCTACACGATATCGTACCGGAACGCTAAATCGCTTGGCGGTACGTCTTTGTCGGTAGGGTGGTAACTAGCCACCGCGAAAGCCTCCCACCAGCCAGACCAAGACAAATTAAGAAAAATCTCAATCTGCCCCGCCGGGAATCGAACCCAGAACTCCTCTTATAAATCCACCGTGCATACCACTGCGCCACGGAAGACGTCAAAGTTGCTCATGTTCAGCGTAAGTAACTTTAGTATTCGTATTCATCGTATACTTTGTCAGTGACAGTAATTCACCTGAAGCTCTTTGATCCGTCCCGGAATATCTAAGTTAGTATGTTTGCGAGAATCTAGAATATAAGTTAGTTTTAGTTTCAATTCTCAAAGCGCCTATTTCTTGTGTCATTCAAGTTGTAGCTCCAAACTGAGCTGGTAACAATTTGCCGTTGTACATGTAAGAGCGGCACTATGACGTCACAAAGTGCATGGCACGACACAAAGATTTCACAGAATTGAACCGCAATAGATTTTATTTTTTGGCTAACGTACGATTACAAATTCAAATTCAAATTCAAATTAAAAATCATTTATTTCAAGTAGGCCAATTAAAAGCACTTTTGAAACGTCAAATTAGACTATTTGTAGTGACTCTACCACCGGCTCGGAAGGCAGGTCCTGTTGAGAAGAGCCGGCAAGAAACTCAACAGTTGCTCTTTTAAAATTATTAATTTTTATAATATTACTGTTTTGTTACATAAAATTATTTATTCTACTACTTGTGTGAAGTTGAAAGCTGATCCAATTGCCTCTCAATCTCTTTGTTATTTAAAAATTCATCTATAGTATAATAACCTTGACTCAGTAAGTGAGTTTTAATACATACATTTTAATACATACAGATCTAAAACTGAATTGGGCATCCTGTTGTAGAAGAGTACACCCAGTCCAACGAATGATTTTTCAAACAAAGTGCGTTTTTTTGTAAGCGTATACAGCTTTGGAACTTTAGGCCCTGGCTTCGGGTCCTAGGTTGGATTATAAAATATTGAGATTTTTGAGAAGGAATGTTTACATCTACTGCCTGGAGTACGATGGTGTCTTGCTGAGCGCGTTAAAGCGATTATGATACTGATAGCGACAGAGTCATCGTAACCTTACAACTCGCACAGTAGTGATCTCGTGAAACTTGTCTACGAATCCTTATGTTTACCGATGCTTAACTTTACAGTGGATCTTTAAAAATAATCTGATGATGATTACGGTGCTGTATTTACTGTGAAATTGTATTCGGACCATAATTTTAAATTTTGATTTCAGACCTAATTTTACTGGACTATTTCGTATGAATTGGATACTTAAATTAAATTTTTACAGCTAAGAGTGTGAAAAGATGATATAAACAGTCAATTATTAGTTGTGTGAGTTAATTTAAAATCTTTAAAATTGGAAGGAATGTAAAAGTCTATGTATATAAAAGCCTCAAAGTAAGAGAGGGTTACATCGACAAGCAAATTGAAATTGACTTCGCAACACATAAGAAAAGCTTGTTTATTTCATTCAATTCGCAAGAACTCGCGACCCGTATGTCAAGCGCATAAAGTACACTTTCCTATAACTCCAACCAAACATAGCCAAGTGGAATAGTGTTAGTTTAGGATCTGTTCTCGTGAGATTTGTAAATGGAGAAAATATTTCTTTTCTGTTCAAGGTGAACCGCAAAATTCAAATAAAACTACAATAGTTTTATAAGTAGTTGGAGAGTTATTTAAAAGCAATATTAATTAGCTTTATACGAAAAAATACAATTTGATGGTGATAATAAAAAAAATTGGTTGTCTGTAAAGTCGGTTTACTGACGATAGTTGAACGTGACAACGTCTGAATAAAATACTAATGGAATGGTAGCATTTAATTGGTTATTAAAATTTTTAATTTAAGTATATTTTTTTAAATTTTTATAAATATTAATTTAAATTATTAAAATAATTGATTTTGATTTTATAAATTTATAATAAATATATTAATTTTTTATAAATAAAAATATTAAATTTATAATAAATATTTTAATTAATATATTTAATAATTATATTTAATAGACGGATGTCGAACGCTGCCGAACGCAAAGGCCGATTGTGCTTCTTTGTCGCTCGTTCCGCGCTCTCGCTTGCACTTCAAGCCTTATATGGAACGCCTCAAAGCGAGGTAACGACGCATGACGTCATGTTTTTTCGTGCGTGCAGCCGGCTCTATCGAATTGTAAGACGTTGTCACGTCAATAAGTTCTTATTGAACCGAGGCGCTTCTGTAACCCGCGTAGCTTTAATTTTAATTAAATATTAAAAAACTCTACTTGAAATAAACAAACTACTGGAATCGGTTAACTTCATTTAATCTACTCTTCAACATGTGTGTGCGGTAATGCAAGGTGGATGTATAGAGGCAATATATTCTAATTAACCTTGCTACTGGAAGCTCAGTGTCTGACAGACACGAATTTGAGATTACATCAATCTCATCTCCGGATCATTCGGTCAACTTGTGCATAAATAACTACGTACAACAGAAGGGGTGTAAGACATTGTTAACTGCACTGCCTCGTTTGTTTAGTGGTTAACTTATGTGGCTTCAGTCACGAGTTCATGGGTTCAATCCTGGGTCTATAATTACTGAAATACTGATAGATATTTATAGATCGATGCCTTTTAATCAGTGAAAAATCGATAAGAACAAATAAATCGTTTCTTAATTAGTATTTGGCAACACAGATTTTCGAGTTTCAATTCTAAGTATGGGGTTCCAAAATTTATTCCTTTTTAGGGTTCCGTACTTGTAAAGGAAAAAACGGAACCCTTATAGGATCACTTCGTTGTCCGCCCATCTGTCTGCCAAGACCATTTTTCTCGTGGATTCAACGTTCAACGCGTGGAGGTATCAAGCTGAAATTTATATCAAATACTTCAAGTCTGCTGTCCCTTAGAACCAACCAAGCTTTTAGGCCAAGGCAATCAAAAGATACAGCCGTTTATGCAAAAAAAAATCCCCAATTTGCGACATGGTCAAGTAAATCAAAACCTAACGGGTAGTTTCCGTAAACTTAGGATCTTGAAATTTTGTACCAAGTAGCGTTATATAGTATAGATAATAGAAAAATTACGAAAATTGTATATTTTTAGTTGCATCATATAAAAATAAAGTTTTTAATAATTTTAAGCTTCTCATGAATATGTAAAGGTATTAAATTGAAATTCATATCAAATACTTGTAGATAAAAAAAAACATATGAAGGAATAATTCCGAAAACCTTAAAATTTACGGAACCCTCGGTGCGCGAGTCCTACTCGTACTTGGTCGGTTTATTTATTTTTATGTGAAAATTTAATGCGGTTTACAGATTACATCTACTATAACCAAGTTTCTACCGTATAATTATTACTGTTTCTGAGTCGTTTTTTTCCGAAAGTAAAAGATAAACGGACAGACAGACATAACGAATCCATGAGGTTCCATTTTTTATCATTATTTGCCACGGAAGGAGGAAATAAGGGGGATAAGGAGTTTATTTGCTTCAAAGCGAGATAGCTGGCTAAATGAGTAGGACGGAAAATAATTTGGGAAGCCGAATTAATCTAGGTCTACCCGTTATTCGTGTTAAAATTCTATTATATTTTTGCACTGGAACAATATGGTGGGTGTGAGCTCCATATTTCTTCTCCAATAGGAAAGGAGTCTGGATCTAGTTTGAATTATATTAATGCCATTAAAAAAAAATTTCAATCAGCCAAGGACTTTTCAATTAAGCAAAAGCTATACGAAGAATAAGATAATATGGCAACCGAAACAATTTATAATAATACAAAGATATGAAGTATGGATCGCATATAGATAAGGCGAAGGGATTTAATGAAAAAATAAAACCCGATATTAATAACGTAAGATACGGATTGTATCGGAGCAAGCGCGCGCTGCATACCAATGTGCGCGACCCCCGACCCCCTACTGCGGGGGTCTTCGATATTGTATCGCACTTTACGATCACATAAATCTCGCACGGCCAGCGAAAGAGGCCGACGAATTAGATCAGCAAGTTCTAGGCAACTAGCTTCCGCGTCCTTATTGAGTCGAGGTTACAATTGACGAGTTTCTGCATCATAGAGACTTAGAGATAAATTGCTTACAATAAACCATAAAGAAAATGTAATTTTTATAAGTATTGTTGAAAATCAAAAAATGGAAATAGAAGAAAGAGAAAAAAAAAATTAAGTTTTGTTCTTGTAATTCTTAGTAGATTGTATCGTTCAAACCGGTAGAGTACAAACAGGCAAAATTTATATTTCAAAGGTGCAATTTTAGCCTGCAATAGATAAAAAAAATTTAAATTTTTGCCCTAATAACTGGAAAATCGAGCAAGTTTGGAATATAATTATATATATTTTAGGTTTATTTTTGTATGTATGTATGTAAATATGTTTTAGTTGTGAATCGCTATTAGCGTAGACTAGATCTTGTAAATATCGACCAACAAATAAATAAATATGGAACAAAGCAAAGTTATCGCAGAGTCATAAGAATAAGACGCTCAACTAATATTGGATAAGTTAGTTTTTCGTCTGATTGGTGTAGAGACGGGCCCGATATATTGCATTGTTGGGCCGAATACTAATACTAATACATATCGCATTAGATACAGTCGCTATAGGCCCCGTCGGAGACTATGCGTGACTTACAACGTAATCAGAACGGGCTTTGTTTCGCGCACTGATCAATGCGTCCCACTCGCAACTTTGTTTATGAGTTTCACTTACGCAACTTTGGGAACTAGTGGAGATTTTTGTGACAAAGCTCGGCCGGGGCAGGTATAATTATTTTCTTATTATATTCATTAAAAGTTAGCCATTGACTGCAATTTCACCTGATGGTAAGCACCGGATGGCAGTCCAAGATGAAAGCCGGCTAACTCTTCTCCACGACATCGTTCCGGAACGCTTACTTAAATCGCTTGGCAGTGTGTCTTTGTTGGTAAGGTGGTAACTAGCCACCCACCAGCTAGACCTGAGTTAATTTAGAATAATCAGATATTCCACATTGTCTCAGGTCTAGCTGGTGGGTGGCTAGTTGCTGGTTATGGCTAGTGGGCCGATTAAATTGTCTGGCCGTTCCGGTACGATGTTATATATAAATCGAAAGGGCTGTGGATTTCATCCTACTAGTAACAAGTTAGCCCACTTCCATCTTAGAATTGATGGGCTGTGAATTACATTATCATTTAGCATCAGGTGTTATTGCAATCAAGGAATTTCAATGAATAAAAAAAGAACGAATTAAAAAAAGGGTTAATTTTAAGAAATTGTACGCACTATCAGACGTTGATAATATTGTTCTGTATTCGTATTATTCCGTAACCTGACCCAGGATTCAAAACGAGAACCTCGTGATCTTCGCTTTGATCACGAGGTTCTCGTTTTGAATTGAGGTCGCTAATTAGAGCCACGAGGCAGTCAGCCAGACAATATAATTAGGTATAATATCTAATACAACAGCAAATTGTGGGCCATTTAATTTCCATTTGTCAGTGTAATTAGTTGGTCTAATCTCATAGTTAATTGGGTAATCATTCGCGCTCAGTTCTACTCGTACGTTATCATTTGTACCTAATAATATATGTGTCGGTTTACATTCATTAACATTCACTTATCTCGCCTATGAGTGGAGTCAAATTGACAGAATTAAGAATAGTGTGATAAGAGAGCAGAGTGCTATAAAAGAAGATAATGACTAAAATCGGGAAAGGTATTCTGAGATGGTTTGGACATGTAGAGAGAATGAATGATAGTATAAGTAGCAAGTTAGTCAGTATTTTTCTACAGCATATGTTTCAGAGAATGTTCTCAGGAGTTATTGACCTCAAACCTCATGCACTTAGCAAGCAAGCGCGTTCTATTTTATTGTAAACACTTATTATCAGGTGAGATTGTGGTCAAGCGTAAGTTTATTGCATTTCAATAAATAGCCTGTATCAGACAGAGCACAAAAAAGGCTATCAAAAGTTTCATAAGTTGTCCACATCGCAGCTTTACAACACGACATGAACTGCGTGCTCGATATCACGCTAGCTCATTGTGTGCTCGAGTAGGGTGACCACTAACCATTGGTAAAGCATATCAAGCAAATCATCCCTCCAAGCATTATGTATTAGACCGAGCACACAAAGGGCTATCAAAAGTTTCATAAGTTGTCCACATCGCAGCTTTACAACACGACATGAACTGCGTGCGTGATATCACGCCAGCTTATTGTGAGCTCGAGTAGGGTGACCACTAACTATTGGTAAAGCATATCAAGCAAATCATCCCTCCAAGCAAGCAATTAGCCTGTATCAGACCGAGCACACAAAAGGATATCAAAAGTTTCATAAGTTGATCACATCGCAGCTTTACAACACGACATGAACTGCGTGCGCGATATCACGCCAGCTCATTGTGTGCTCGAGTAGGGTGACCACTAACTATTGGTAAAGCATATCAAGCAAATCATCCCTCCAAGCAAGCAATTAGCCTGTATCAGACCGAGCACACAAAAGGCTATCAAAAGTTTCATAAGTTGATCACATCGCAGCTTTACAACACGACATGAACTGCGTGCGCGATATCACGCCAGCTCATTGTGTGCTCGAGTAGGGTGACCACTAAATATTGGTAAAGCATATCAAGCAAATCATTCCTCCAAGCAAGCAATTAGCCTGTATCAGACCGAGCACACAAAAGGCTATCAAAAGTTTCATAAGTTGTTCACATCGCAGCTTTACAACACGACATGAACTGCGTGCGCGATATCACGCTAGCTCATTGTGTGCTCGAGTAGGGTGACCACTAATCATTGGTAAAGCATATCAAGCAAATCATCCCTCCAAGCAATTAGCCTGTATCAGACCGAGCACACAAAAGGCTATCAAAAGTTTCATAAGTTGTTCACATCGCAGCTTTACAACACGACATGAACTGCGTGCGCGATATCACGCCAGCTCATTGTGTGCTCGAGTAGGGTGACCACTAACCATTGGTAAAGCATATGAAGCAAATCATCCCTCCAAGCAATTAGCCTGTATCAGACCGAGCGCACAAAAGGCTGTGAAAAGTTTCATAAGTTGTCCACATCGCAGCTTTATAACACGACATGAACTGCGTGCGCGATATCACGCCAGCTCATTGTGTGCTCGAGTAGGGTGACCACCAACTATTGGTAAAGCATATCAAGCAAATCATCCCTCTAAGCAAGCAATTAGCCTGTATCAGACCGAGCACACAAAAGGCTATCAAAAGTTTCATAAGTTGTTCACATCGCAGCTTTACAACACGACATGAACTGCGTGCGCGATATCACGCCAGCTCATTGTGTGCTCGAGTAGGGTGACCACCCTCGTTCCGCTACGCTGAACTAGTTGGTTCCTTGTCTTTTGTTACCAATATGTAGATAAGTAATTGCTTCCTAGCAATACTATAGCTTTAATAGGTACTTCCATAATCTAGTTAGACAGGCAATATTAAATATTCATTGGTTTAGTGTACACGATTATCAAACAAACTAAATGAAACTCCACCAAATGGTGTACGTGAGGAAATTCATGAGATTTTCCCCTCGTAACTATTGCTAAACTATTAGAAATCACTAATGTTTCATTATTATGTATGACAGATAGATAAATAGACAGGTAAAAAATTATCTTTAGTGACATTTAACAATTCAGACTCGTCTATTTCTTAAGGGCCACAAATAAATAGGAAAGATTTTTTACAGAATTTATTAATAAGATAACAAGACATAATCATATTCTACGAGCTCCAGACTTCATAATCCTGAGTCGTCTGCGACATCTCTTCTTACGTCCACATACACAACCGGTACCTATAGTTTTTTTTTTATTTTAAAAATATATCGACAACTTTTTAAAATGTGTCTAATATGGGAAAAGGATCTACAGAGGCTATACATTAGTATTGATATCCTGATTTAGACATAATCCTCGTGGTAATCGCACATCCTCGCGAGTCCCCGCAGGCCACAGGCGGAACGATGTAACAAGTTCATTCAAGTTATGATAACTGTAAGACCATCAGAAAGTATGAAGCAAACCCAACTTCCTACTTCTGCTTAACGTTCGCATACGCCAAGAGATAGCGATACCTACCGACATTTCATCTCTGACATTACTTTAAAGATAAACAGTTTGTTATTTAATTGAACGCGCGAGTCTTAGGAATTACTACTGTTACTATTCCTTACTTAAAAAGGTGAAAGTTTGTAAGCGTGGTTTGATGGATGTTTGTTACTCTTTCACCTCCAACTGTGGATGTCCTCTAATTTATATTATTATTTCATTGAAAAAGTGCATACGCTAACTAAGATTAAGCTTATTGTTAAATAACATTAGCGTATAATTATTACATACGCATTACATACATGTCGGTGGAGTAGTATCATGACAGCCACTCGGCGAAATTCGGTGGTGGCGGGGATGACCGATCGATGCCCATATAAGGCAGCGGTCTGGAGAGACTAGGCTGATTTTCTTCGTGGCGTTCACTGCGACCACATCTCTCAGTCGTGACTCAGATCACGCCAGATTTATTAATCATTATTATTGATAGCTCAATTAGTTAATATTTTATTTAATGGTTATTCTTGTTCATCATTGTCATTATTCCTTAGTTAATTTGTCGGATTATTGATCGGATGTAACAAAAAAACATCCCGAAATTTGCCTGGTCAGGGAGAATAACTTGAACACAGGAGTCTTTGTACCTGCGTCGAAAAGATGTCGCCGCCATCCGACATACATTTAAACATAGATATTTTATTAGATAACTAATTAACATAGATAATATTATTCTTCGAAGCCTTTAAATGTACTCATATATTATAACTAAGCTTATTCTCAATTTGCAACAAATACTCGGAACCTGCCATCAAAAGCTTTTACAGTAATTAAATAGAGTGTGGATGCACAAAATCAATAGGGTATGATATATTTCATTTACGAATAAATATTATCCATAGCATTTCCATTTCCCCAATTCCCGTACTTGCTAGCACATACTGCATCGGAACATTTCGCCATCTACGAGTACATATCATATTGTCCATTAGGCAAATTAATCTTACACCATCACTGTATTTACCACGAGTGTATATATTACCTAGTTACAAATAGCAGATCTCAATGGGACAAAGGAGATTGTTACTGCAATTTCGTAATTGTTTGGTTTGTAAATATGCAAGTTGACATACCGATTTATTTAAAAGATTATCGAAATGTTCATGTGTTTTAGATAAACATTTGCTAAACACTTGAATCACACATCTCTAAATAAATTGCCACAGATAAAAAGAAATGCAACAATTACATTTCGTATTGCACACACGGCATCTAGTTATATATAAATCCTTGTTGTATCATCGCTAGTTTACAATTACATCACGCCAAAAGGCACTATCTCCGCGACTATGAAGTATCGGTGTCCCGGGAAATCTTTTATCGAGTTGCTCCATTACCCGCGTCCCGCGCCACGTTCCGTGCCACGTCCCGCGCCCCGCGTCCCGACGGCGCTGTGAATATGAAAGAATCCTCTCCTCCACAATCACAGAGCAAATTGATTTACTGCTCTATTCATTTTCATTTGGCGCCGACCCGATTGACTTGCTTACGAATGTTAAACTGGATATTTAAGATCTAGATCTAGACGATCTGGATAAGAAAAATATGCAGTACACTGCCTTCTCCATTAAATGTTTGACATCCCAAAGCTGCAAGTTATCATCTCATTAGAGCAGGTAGTACTTGCAGATGGGCTTGACGTTTGTGGGTGAGCAGGTGTTCTTGATGTTTTTCCCCTCACACTCTTATCTATATCAATGATATCGCTGCATAATCTGGTACAGATAGAGCTCGAGCTGAATATCTGCAGTCAAGTGTGAACTAGGATAGTCTGGAATAATTTTGTGGCAAATTTCGGCGAGCTCGAGTACGACGGTCTTATTTGAAATTCGATAGCTTGAAGCTTATGGCAAGAATTAGTATCTGAAAAACTATCCATGTGTGGAGAGATACTTTCGTTGAGTAGATACGTTGAGACTTATAGGCTATGGGACGCTTTGGCCGTGCCTAGTTACCACACTACCGACAAAGACGTACCGCCAAGCGATTTTGTACAGTATGATGTTGGGTAGAAACCGAAAAGGGGTGGGATTTCATTCTACTCCTAACAAGCTAGTCCGCATCCATCGTTGATTGCACCACCACTTACCATCTTGTGTAATTGCAGTCAAGGGCTAATTTGTAATAAATAAAAAAATGTTGTATGAGAATCATGTGAACGGGGCGCAAGTTTTTTTTTTATCGAGTGACCTTTAAAAGAGTTTTTTAATTGAAAGTTAGTGTGAAAGTGTTACTCAAATATAAGGGTCTAGAAAATTATTAACACCTAATCAACTATCGCATCCATATCTTGCACAAGTTACAGGAGAAGCAGGGTTTGTCATTTTTATGGTCTCAACTAATACTTACTTTTTTATAAATTAAGAAAATAGTTTGTTCAATAGCTTTTATACTTACATAAATAATAGTTATTGAGAAGGTATGACATTTGACGCGACACAATTATAATCTGTGGCTATTTTAATCCTTCATACCAATTTTCCGCAAATTTAATCCAGCATCACCAGTCGAAAACCGGATTGACAGCCAAGAATTGAAAAACTGGCGGGATTTTCTAACGGAATTTCCCAGCAATTTGTGCTGGAAGCGTACACGGACATCTGAAATGCTTTCAATAGAGCCTGGCTCTGATACCGAGGCTTTATGCGGTGTAAAAACTATTGTTTTCCAATCTTATTGTTAAACACAGTTATTTGTTAGGATTTTTTAAAAGAAAAATCTCACAAACTTAAAAAAATGGAAAATTTTGCAAGCATTGGTAAATACGTAATTAATTTAAGCGACTCTAATTTAAATTTATTTTTGAACAAATTATTCTATTAAACGGCCGTTATTGTTAGAAGTATTTCGGAGTATCATGTAATCGAATGTACACGAAAGGCCCCACAGCAGCCACAGCTCGCCGTATATCATGCGGAATATTTAAAAGCACATTATCCGTAAGTATAAATAACGGTAACAGATGTTTCGCGCTGAATTTAGCGCCGGGGAATAAAAACTCCAAGTGCACTTTATCAAAAGTTACATCGTAACTTGTCGCAACAAGTCTTGAACTTTGCACAATGGCTATCAGAACTGCGAGCGGGTAAACTCAGCTTAAGAGAACTGCTATATTGTTATTATCTGCGCAGAATATGCTCAGTAAGGGAATACGAGGTTATGGAATGACGGCAGATGATTTCGTTTTCGTGGATTGCTTTAGTATTTGAATTCGTTTATTTCATGTGGGTTTAATTTACAAATAACTTTTTAAACGTCAATTTTTTATTGTTTCTAATAACTCTACCACGATTCATAAGACAATTTTTGTGTGAAGATGAAAGCCGATCCAATTGCCTCTAAGCACCATTACTATTTATGGATTTTTTATTTGCGTAATAAAGTTGGTAAAAAATATTTTTTGGAGAAATATCTTAGCCACGACTAAATATTTCCCTTCCCTTCCTGTTAATCGTAGAGACTAATAAATCGTATGATTGTAATAGTACCTTTTTTAATCTAAGTACTGGAATTCTCTGTGGGAAAGTAGAAATTCAATGCGAACGAAGTCGTACAACACAATGACAGACAATTTAAGACAAGTTACATTCAGAAGTACGTACATTAGTGTCAAATAACATTCGTGTTAGCATAACTCCTCAAACGAGGAAACTATTCTCACCAAACTGCGCGAGTGCGGCGCCTGTAGCTGTACCGACTTGCTGCTGTACGTCATACGACTGGGTATTGTTTATTACTCTGATAAACAGCAGTGCAATGTGGTAAGTAAAACTTAAGCACTAGTCTATATTATAACCATACAGAGCTGTTTTCTAGTCACTGTTTTGAATTTAAAAAGTTATATCTAATATATAAAATTCTCGTGTCACAGTTTTCGTTGCCATACTCCTCCGAAACGGCTTTACCGATTTTTACCAAATTTTGTATGAGTATTCAGCAGGTCTGAGAATCGGCTACTATCTAATTTTCATCTAATTTTTTTTTTAATTTTTAAAGCAAAACAACGTTTGCCGGGTCAGCTAGAAGTGTTATATATTGAAAATTATGCTTCTATGATTTTAAATTTATAATAACTTGAAAAATTTATATTAAATCATTATTATTTTTAAAAAATCATGGGCACTCTGTATTGTTAAACATTTTTTATTCATTATTAAGTAGTCCTTGTGTGTAATCACACCACATGGTAACAGATAATGCCATCTAAGATCGGAGGGGGCTAATTCGTTAGTATAAATTCGGAGTAGGATAGTATCCACACCCCTTCCGTATCTACAACGAAACGGTAAATACTAGTCATCGCTTACGCCTCCCAGTTAAACTACCAGTTAAAGCTGAACTCACAATATCACAGAGACGAAAAATGGAAAATCAGGGGGTTTGCGCTGTGATCTATCTTATACAAAATTGACTTTGAAAATGATTATATCAGTTTTTTTTAATCACAGATCTATAGCATTACCGATTCTTTTCCGGTTTTCGGTTCATTCCGAAACCGAAACAGGAGTTGTTCAACAGGGTGTATCAGCAATAACTTTTTAATTTACAAAACTCAATTCAAGACCTGGACTTACAGACTAACAACTGGACCAATGAGATCAATAAGGTGAGATCACTTTCATTTATACAAAAGGTAATTTTATACTAGTAAGTGACAGCAATTGAAAATGCATTCTGAGTATTTTTCATATAAATTTGAAATTCCAATTGTTCGCTGTAATGAATTCCTTAGATCTCACTTCTAATAAATAATTATAACATCTAAATGGAAATGCTGAGTACATTACTTTGCTAGGGAAAGCTGAAAGGGCCAAATTAATTTCAATTTGCAAGTCTATTATTTATTTATACTAGCGGTTTGCACTAAAATAACTATTGGATTCTTCATTTAATTGGCTGACTATCAAAATATCTCCACCCTCCTACAAGCAAGGCACATGACCTCCCGAAAGTCATAACTTAGAGTTTATTAAAAAAAAATTATTTCATACTTTTTAGGGATTCATTGACAACGATCTTACATAAAACCTACTCGAACTAAACCATGAGTTCTAATATTCTCCAGCCACTTATAACATTCCGACGTCCCTGCAAATGTGCCTATACATTATGAAGAGTTTCCTCGACTTTTCCAAGATATTATCATCGGATCATAAAAGTCATCATCTGAACATTAAAGCACCTGGAACTACAACCTTTCAAACAAAAAATAATTTATCAAATCCAGCTGTCTTCGATTAGTAAGCTACACTTTAACCGTAAACAGTTAAAGAGTTCCCTTAACTGTACTTCGTCTTCATCACCAGACCCTTAATGACGGTCACAGCCCATCTAAATGTAAAGTTCTCATCGAGACAAATTGATCAAGCTCAATCACAAGGTAGCTACTGTAAACCGTTAAAGAGCTCCCTTAACTGTCCTTTGTTTTGATCACCAGACCCTTCAATGACGGGCACAGCCCATCTAAATGTGAAGTTTTCATCGAGACAAATTGATCAAGCTCAATCATAAGGTAGTTACTGTAAACCGTTATGGAGCTCCCTTAACTGTCATTCGTTTTCATCACCAGACCCTCAATGACATTCACACTCTCTGTTCTTACTAAGACACATTAATCGAGCCCAAACACTAGGTAACTGCAGTAAGTCGCTGAGGAATTTTAATATGTGTATTTCGGCTTCATCGTCAGATCGACTCCAGAACTTCATAAAATTGTAGTGATTTAAAGTTCTTAAGGGAAAAATTAACAAATGTACTAGTTGTCCCTACAATTTTTGAAAGTTCCCCTCGGCTTTTCCAGGATCCCATCATCAGATCCTGGTTTCCTGGTTATGGTACCACCACCGGACTATGTCGGTTCCAACAAAAAAAATTATCAAAATCGGTACATAAATGAACGAAGTTATGCGCGAACACACATAAAAAAATATATACGGTCGAATTGAGAAACTCCTTTTTTGAAGTCGTTTAAAAATACAATATGTTCTAAATTTGAATGTTTGGCAATTTTGTGTAATATATACGATCAGACTTTTAAATTGCTTATTATGTAATATTTATTTATTTATTACAAGTCTGCCTTTGATTGCTATCACATCTGATGTTAAGTAATGATATGCCAAGACCGAAGCGGGCCAACTTGTTAGGAGCAGGATGAAATCCAAACCCCTTTCGGTTTCTGCACAACATCGTGGCGGAACGTTTCACAGCCGAAGCCTCGTTTATTTTCATATTTGCCATTAAAACAAAATTTATTTCTGACCAAATCAAGTATTCTAACTTTAATCCCGAAGTTCAAATAAGATTTGAGAAAGCATTCAAGTTCAACTAATGTCCCGCATCGAAATCCGAACCCTTCAGGATCCGGCCCCAAACAACTATAATACATCAAACCGCGAATATAAAGTGCTTGAGTCGAGGGGAAAGTTGAGAGAATAAATTTGAGTTTAAAAGACTATTTATTATTCTGGAGTCATCACAGGGCGGTGCGCCGAAAACATGAGTTATGGTGTACTGTTTAAGAGAATGAAATATTTTAAAAGTTTTCCACTTAAAGGTTAGCGCACACCGAGACGAACGAGCACGCACACACACTTGCCGAGATGTCATGAGTTTGTTTTAGATATGTTTGTATGGCGGGCACGTCGTCAGACACGTACACTCTTATCAATAAAAAAAGCTTAATCTACCCATCGTCCTTCGTTACTCTCAGATTGGTAACTATCAGAGAAACGAAGTATTATCAGCGTTGAAAGATCGTTATTAATAAACATGGAGTTACTTCCGACTACTTTTCTTAAACCGGTATTAAGGCGTACAATATGGCAACCCACATTTTTTAGTAGTAAGTAAAAAGTGTGAGTCTATGAATGAATATGGAATGAATTTAAAGCTCAATTACCCTATTTTATCTGTGGTTATGACATAACTGACAAAAATATTTTTGATAAGTAGTTGAAACTTAAGGACGTGTTCTGTGTAGTGACTAATCGATTTATGATTTCCTTGTTTTGATTAACAATTTACATAGGTTTATAATTTAAAATTTATTTATACACATAGTCTATTATGTGTGGTGGTATGAAACCACCTCAGGAATATCCAACTAAATCGTTTTTGATCATGTCAATTATAAAAACTGTAGTTTCTTTATGGAATCAATATTTTGTTTTAAAATCGTCTTCTTGCAGTTCTTCAAATGGATTGAAGCGTATTTTGTATATATATAGTTTGACGCGCCTACTTAATATACTACGGTTTCTTATATTATTAATTTCATTTATCGCCCTCAAATCGTCCATATAATTATCCCTGTCCATCTTGTTATATGAATTTTCGATTTAATTCAGTTTTACTATAAAGAACCACATGTCATGTGTTTTGTTGATTATAGCAAGGCGTTTGACTGTGTCAACTGGAATTCTCTGTGGAGGGTGCTGAGAGAGCTAGGCGTACCAGACCATTTAACCGCATTAATCCAAACTCTTTACTGTAATAGTCAGGGATTAGTCAGAGTCGAGAACATGACGTCTGACTCTTTTAAATTTAGTAAAGGGGTGCGCTAGGGCTGCATTCTCTCACCAATTTTATTTAACGCCTATGGCGAGTATATTATGAGACAAACCTGCGATCAGTGGGAGGGAGGCGTACGCATCGGTGGACTAAAACTGAATAATCTCCGCTACGCTGACGATACCACACTCCTGGCTGCAGACGAAACCGAAATGTCCACGCTATTAAAGAGAATGGAACGAATCAGCAACAACTTGGGACTGTCTATTAATAAGCAGAAGACCAAAATTATGGTCATAGATAGAACAAGTTCACTAAATTTCACTGGCGCACTCAAATTACAGGCAGTAACAGAGATAGTTTACCTCGGATCAACTATAACAAATAATGGCTCATGTGAACCAGACGTCCGCAGAAGGATCGGAATGAGTGCCATGTTTCAGCTCCATAAAACATGGAAAGACAGGAGGATCTCTCTAAAAACAAAGATTAGACTAGTAAGAGCACTGGTCTTCTCCATTTTCTTGTATGGAGCTGAAACCTGGACCTTAAGATCCGCAGATCGCAAACGGATTGACGCTTTCGAAATGTGGTGCTGGAGAAAAATGCTCCGAATCCCGTGGACAGCATTTAGGACCAACGCATTCATTCTGACTAAACTAAAAATTAAAAAAAGGCTTTCAACCATTTGCCTGAAGCGAATCCTGGAGTACTTCGGACACATTGCCAGGAAACATGGAGATAACCTCGAGAAACTAATAGTTACTGGCAAAGTAGAAGGAAAAAGGCCGCGTGGCCGCAGCCCCATGCGTTGGTCTGATCAGATCCGCACCACACTCGACACCACCGTCTACGATGCTCTTCGGACAGCAGAGGACAGAGCAAAGTGGCGTCACATCTCTAATAAGATCAAAGATGGAGGACCACCTTGATGAGTCAATGAGGAAACGACTAGAGGAGGAGGATAAAGAACCACAACACATCGAGACAAATAACGGAAGACAAGACGCTGTGAGCGTCAAAAACTGCAATTATGTGAACTACTCATTCGCTAAACCATGTAGCACCAATGATTAAATTTTATTACGGTAGTAGAGGGTGACTTGCTTATTTGTTCATTTCTCTGCGTTTATTAATACAAAATTTTGTAAGTAGAGATTAAAAACTTGTATTAAAGTTAGTTTCGTTGTAGTCTACGTTTATTAATAGGGCTGACGTAGTTTAAGTCATTCACACGTGTGATATAGGAATTAACTTAATGAAATGAAAATTGTTAAAATAAATCTTTTTTACATTAATTTGTGCTAGGGACCTAAAGGAAGTTTTAAAAAACTCAGTGTCTCAGGATTCTTCTTCTCCTAATTCTCGTGTGTTATTTTAACAATTTAATATTGTGAAGTACCTACGTACGCTATGTAGCTTCAAAAATCATCCACAACTCACATCATTCTCATCACCAGGCCTGGCCTCTCTTCTTGTAGGAGAGAAGATATGGAGATTAGACCCAAAACGCTTCTCCAGTGCGAGTTAACATGTCAATATTTAGTTCATCAACGATCACTAACATGTTGAAAAGCTTCCAACTTTAGACTCTGAGCTTAACTGTAAATTTTCTTAGAAGAATGAAAATCTTATTCCACAACCCGACCCAGCTATGTACTATTAGACCAACGAGGCATATATCGTCAATATCCAGATATTGTAATATCTGTGTAAACGAATGTCAAATGTCAGACATCAATGTCAGTTGTCTTTGTCTATCTTATAGTACTAGAAAGGAAAGTCGTCAATTTAAAGGATAAACATAATCGTTAAGCATCCGCCGTTTGAATTAAACACCAAAGCCTTATTAGTAAGGTTTTCCAACCTTGACTACCGGATTGATGATATCGATAGGTAGGAGTTGCCAATGTAGCATCTTGGGACCGCACATCATTGCCATCTTACCTGATTGCGACTCGGTTACTTAGGTACTTATTCTCCTCATTTTCTGATTCGCTCATGCAGAAGTACAGTAGTGAGCAATGCTTGGAGCATTGCTCACTCTAGTATATCTTGAGGGATTCAAGGAAGGGAAGGATCAAAGTTTCTGTAAATCTAAAAAGTAAAACGACGCAACCAGAAGCTCAGCCCATGTAAGCTGTAAACAATAGTACCCATTCACCATAGTAACGCCATAAAAGCCCTAACTGACGTCCAACCCTCACAAGTTTGGTATGCACCTAATTATAATTTTACACATATGAACATGTCGCAACTTTCCAATTTGCAATCTTACTACAATTTAATAAAACCCATTTTCCTTTGTCGATATGGTTATTAAGTTTATATTTGACGGATTGAATGCTAAGCTAATATGAATCATGTGAGAAGAGCATAAGGTGTAAATTAGTTTGGAGTTTCCGCGCAGGGATTATAAATCGTGTGCGTCGCCGCTGGATGCCAGTTTCCAGTTCATTTCCAAATAAACTCGGGTAAAGTAATAACAAAGTTTGCTCCGAGTAATATTGGGTGCTGCGAGATAAGAATCGTATTGTGTGGATGCGGCACACTGTTCCAATACTTTGAAACTTTACGCAGAGCTGCTCCTGAACTTACTTATGTTGAGAAAATAGACTAGATATAGATATTTTTTATACACAAAAGTTATAGGTCATGTTTTTTTGCATTAGCTCTCTATCTAACATAAACTTGAGCTAGAAGTATATACAGATATTGAGCATAATTATGATTTTCTTTCAGGTAAGGAACGTACGTACCTATAACAATATTTTAAAATATTGAATAGTCAGAAGTTAAACTGAAAGAGTCAGCTAAAATACTTGAGATAACGACGTCACAAAAAGACCAATACACAAACACAAATTCATAGAATAAAGTATTCTTAAAACATCACTATTATGCATTATTGGAGTTAAAGAGCAACATGTAATGTTTCTAAAACATTTTATGTGCTAATTTAAGAGTTTGAGTTTATACCGTTTCACATTAAATCCATACCACATCCAAGCCGTAATTGACGCAATCATCATCAAAGGTTGTATAACAAAGCTGTATGTAACATTGCACACTGTTATATACATTGTTATACACGTAGAAACTCCCACACATTGCGCGGATCATAATTCATGAATGATCTTCATTATAAGTTGGCTCCTGTGCGACAAAGAAAATTAAAAGTTTAAAAAAGTAGAAGGTACACTTTTACGGGATACTTCGTGTTATATCTGCAGAGTTATGCATTGGACGAATACAGCACTTTTAGGGATTCGTACCCAAAAAGTAAAAACAGGACACTGTTACTAAAACTTCGCTGTCTGTCCGTCTGTCTATTACAAGGATGTATATCAAGAACTATTAGAACTATAGAACCGATAGCTAGATAGTTAAATTTTTCACAAATCGTTTTGCTACTAAAATAACTTAGCTTTTTGCTACTTAACAAAAAATACTAAAAACAAAATAAAATAAGGGAGGCTCCAAAATAAAATAAGAATACGAAAAGAATGACATCTTTTTGTCTAATTTTGTTCTGTAAATGGTAACCGACAGGCGTTTGAAATATTCACAAATTACTTAATAGTATAATTAATATTTACTTTAATTATAAAATTAAAATAAAAAATATTTAGGCCCCTTTCCTACAACAAAAGTAATTTTTTGTCGCTTGTTGACCCGATAAATACTTAGTCAATGGTACGGAACTGCGCGAGTCTGACTCGCACTTGTCCGGTTTTTAAAAACTATATGTGAGTTTTATAGTAACGTATTTTTTTGAAGTAAAACTAACATAATATGTGATCATATCCTATAATTCCTGTGGGTCCATCTAGAAAGATATAAAGTCTCCGAACAGAAACCGGGGCTTCTGACACGAGTGTAGGTATAAGAGGAGCTCTTTTGTGATGCTTCAACACTCACCTTCTCTGCTCGTATTGGTCTCCCTGCCCAGCTGTTGGTAGAAACTTGGATATACGTTCTAATATAGAACTTGCTGCAGTTGTAGTGTGGGCAAGGACTTTAAGCAAGATAAACGCAGTCTATTCCGAGCGGACAAGAAGTTTGTCGTAATTAATATTAAGCTTTCATATGCATCCAATTACGTCTGCTTGCAGTCTAGAAAAGTTAGTCTAGACATGTTGATGTTATAATCTTAAACTGATCTGACCAATTATTATCCTTGTTGCATAATGATGTAAAATGTTTGTGGAAACTGCAGCAATTTGTTTGTTCATGTTTTTATTACCATTGGTACTAAGAAACTGGCATGTAATAAAATTTAGAAATATGAAATGAATTGATGACATAATGTTGAATAAAAACAGGCGAAATTTATTATGATTAAAGAATAGTTTATGGATAATTTAATTCTTGAATCAACATCATCTGTTTCAGAGTAAAACTTACGTAGTAGATGTTTAAAATCCATTAGTTTCAGCTGCAAACAACAAAACAAATCAATTAATACATATCGCTAACTGCAGTTTTCATCAAAAGCTAACTTTTAAATCTGATTATCTTCGAACAAACGCTGAACGACATTGGACCAGTTCTGCTCAAGCGGCGACGATAGCATCAGCCGTTGTGCAGCAGTTAGAGAACTTTCATAACCGTTTAGATAAGAGTTCGAGTTCGCAAACAAACTTGCGGCCAGCTGTTAATTCGCAATAAACAATACGTATAATGAAACTATTTTCCTCGGAAAGCTCAGGAATTACACAATTTCCTCGCTTAAACTGTTTTAGCTCTCTAATGAATTGGATGGAGTTTTGCTTTTGTTTTGCTTGTCTATTTCATTTTTTACTTGATGACAACTTTAATGTGATAACAATCTGACTCTAAACAAAATGATTTTTTGATAATTTTATATTTTGAAAACTAAATTAAGGTTGCGCTGTGTGATGGACACGGTATTTAAGGTGCGCCTGATCGTGTGATTCGTCATACTTCTTTTTCACATGTAGATAAAAATTTTCCTTTAATGTAAAATTAACTTATAATAATTAATAACAGAACTTTATGTCTCGGTCACAGTCTTAATCAATACGCCTTATTAGAGTTTGCAAACAAATAACACCTTTTTAATGTGTCTTAAATTTCTTTGATATATTGCAATAGTTCAAAATTAAATTTAAAATTAGTTTATTTCGTTAAGGCTTTGCTACTTTATAAATATTTGATCAATTAAAAAAAATATACACATTCTCCCTTTCTTCCCCCATTTACAGGCAGCTTTTTGAAAATTTATAACTACCGCATCTCTGACTCATAATTATGTCAAAATACATCCAGCCGTTTAGGCGTGCCTAAGAAATAGACATACATTCCTACATACGGGTGTAAAAGATTATCCTCCTTCTGACGGGTAAAAAAAGAAGTAGCACGAAGCAGAAATCAAATCCAGTTTTTAAAGTAACATGCATATTAAATCTTTCGGTTATTTTCATAATATCAATAAATTAAAAAAGAAAGCTTTTTTATATTTTGTGAGTGAGAAATAGAGCACATTAGTTCACAGGCGGGTACGGGTACCGGGTACCGGGCGGCGTGCGTCAAGTGAAGGTAATATTTTAAACCCGACCGAGCAGAAACGTGACTGTCCTTTTTAATGTAAGCACAGATGATAAACGCGGGTAGTGAGAATTTATCTATGCTCACTTACCACTGAGTAAATAGCCTGTTTCTTCTTACCAGCGCTTATCGTGAAAATAATGCTGAATTTAATAAAAATGTAAAATTAATTCACTTGGGAACGATAATGCCATTTTGTTAATCTACTTTTAGCCTCACCGACGAGCGACACGATTTATATAATTCTCTTGAGCTGACCTTAATTCATAATATGGTTTACAATTTAATAGTATCAACACTTGAAGTTAATTCTATATTATTCTATTTAAGTTGTTGATGTGCAGACGACTTACACTGCTTAACAACAATTTGGATCGCATATTTGTGTTATACCAATTATTCAAGACTAGAGGACACCCGCTGTTTCACCCGCGAAGTTCTCGTTCCAGTGTCAATTTTGGGATAAAACTGTAGCATATGTGTTACTCTGATATGTAAGCTATATTATTGTGAAATTTCATCAAAATCCACTCAGTAGTTTTAGCGTGAAAAAGTAACAAACATCCATCCACATATACACACTTTCACCTTTATAATAATAGTTAGGATAAATGTTTTTTTTTATATTATAGGACAATTACACACATCACTATATAGCCCCAAAGTAAGCGTAAGTGCTTGTGTTATGGGTACTATGATAACTGATGAATATTTTTATATTTATAATACATAAATACTTATAATATATAGATAAACACCCAGACACTGGAAAACATCCAAGTTCATCACACAAACATTTTCCAGATGTGTGAATCGAACCCACAGCCTAGGACGCAGAAGCAGGGTCACTATCCACTGCGGCCACTCGGCCGTCTACTGTAAAAATGTATTTGACGGAAAAATGTAATAATCATGAAACACGAAGAAATCATCACTTTTCAATCAATATCGTACGTATAATAATTAAAAAGGACTCCGAGAGGTTAAGAGTTAGATCCTCACATAAGCTTGTAAAGCTTTTGTCTAAAATCAACCCATAATTACATTTATTCAATGTTAACATTCTTGCAACTAACTCTATTTATGAATGTTTGTATTTTCAAAGTCAATTGAAATGTTATAAACAAATGTAAAAAGCATCACTGTACATAGAAAACATTCGTTAATGTCAAAGAGCAATTGCTTTTGTTTGTACAACTACAATACCCTTCACTTGTAAAAGCTAAAATTGTTAAATAATTGAATACCGAAAGGTCAACGCGACGTAAACCAACAAATATTGATTGTATCAACACTGCTCCGATATGTAAAGCTCACAAAGTCGCCTCGTCTCTATACACCGTTACAAAGCTTCTAACTTCGCCCGTCATAAAACTATTTTGTAGCAAATAACTTATAAATTGTGACATTGATGGGCTCCTTGGCGCAGCGGTATGTGTAGAGGATGACGACGTTCCTGTGTTCCAATCAATCGGAGGGCTCGGTTCCGGCTGGGCTTATTGAGATGTTCTTCATTTGTCCTGGTTTGGCTGGAGACTTCAGCCGTGGTCAGTAAAGACGCATCGAAAAACTATTTAGTGGTATGGTACGAGTATGATGTCATGTTGATACCAACAGGGGTGTGGGTTTCAACACATTAGCCCGCTCTCATCTTAGATTGCATTATCACTTACAATTACATGTGTTTTCAGTTAAGGGCTACCATGCAGTGTATAAAAAAAATAGTACTAGCATTTTATATTTTACCGAAAATCTTTGGCCGAGAAGTTTTCGCTTAGCTTAATGAAGGATTTAATGCATAGGCAATAGTCCTTAAAGCCCTGATTGTCGGTTGCTTGAGCATTCAAAAACCCTGCAAACGGAGGAGCAGAGTTTAATTGTTTTTAATTGTCTTTTTATAATTTTTAGAAATTATTCAAGTAAATGTAGTAACAAAAATAACAGTAAAATTACATTTACAGTTATAAACAATCTGCACACAAAGGTCGTTGTACAGACAGACGCTGTTAAACACCAGATCTGGCCGCATCATAAATCACAACAAAAAGCGAAAGGCAAGAGTTGTGCGGTTGAAATATTGCGCCCGACACAAGATAACTGCAATTTTATATGAGCAAATATGACATTTTATTTTCATATACGCGGGCAGGTGACCCTAATGCCTACTACGTTTTATGACTCTTTCATACCTGCACATATCGCGTTTTACGTTTATCTCTTGTATTTATCTTGTTTTATTATTCTTTACAAGTTCCCTTTATTGATGCTGTAAATATGGCTTAGCGGGACGAGCGGCGAATGCTCTCCGCCTTTTATTTACTAAAAATACTCGTTTTTGATAAACTACACCTTTGTTGTTTGTTTAGAGAAACAGAACACACACACCTTACAGGTTGGGCGACATTCACTAACTTCTGTTCAGTAGAACGTAGGTTAATTTGCTAGGTATAGGCTCGTGTCGTATTTTTTTTCATCAAATCACATATAAGTAGGCTATAAGAATGTTTGGTTGGCGATAAGAATTGGAGGCCTATAACCACAGCTGGACATAGACCTGTTCGGGAGAGTACCGCACAATCTTCTAACTAATAATAATGTAAAACATTTTTTGGTTTTTATTTCATTAGTCATGTTCTTAATACTTATTTATCATAATTATCATTATCAGCCTGTTAAAGGTCTACTACAGGGCCAAGCCTCCCTTCTTATAGGACAGACGATATGGAACGTAGTCCCACAACGCTGCTCCTTTATGGGTTAGATATTATATTCCCTGATTCCTCTATAACTAAGCAAAGGAACTTCTAGTTTTAGGCACGACTTTTGACTATTATGCATCGAACAAACAGAACAAATAAGTATAAGTTTTTGAATTTCTTATTTTTGCCACTTTAATCATTAAACTAAAATAACAAAAACGAAATGACCACTATTAAGATTGTGATAACTTCAATAGCAAGAAGCACTTGTATGGAAATGAAAACGAGACGAAAGTGTAGAATAGTTCTCATCTCTCAACGACATCGAGGCCGAGTCCCGCGAGCCGAGCCGAGGCGAGCCGGCACAATGACAGCGCCATTGAATCGCTCCAACAATCGCAACAATATGAAAAGGTAATTTTTCCGGCGAGGGAGCAAAGTGAGTTATTGTAATAAAACAATATTCCTCCCGCAGACTAAATAATGGCACTCCTCTACTCATTAGGCGACGCAATAAAACGCTGAGCGCTGCGCCAATCTGCGCGCCCGGAGCCACTGCTTTTTATACCCAACTTTAACTACAGCTCATTTACTTTTCTTATTTAATTACGTACTGTAAAGTGTTATTTTCAGCGAAGCTCACTAAAACGTTATGTGTTTATATGTTCGTAATTATAACGTACCTACAACCCTAGTCTCGAACTGGTCCATGCTTTCCACCTGTTTCTGTTGGTAGCCATCTTAGCTAGCGTATAGAACGTGCTGTGCTTGGACTCGCTCAGCTGGTCAGCCCATCGAGTAGGTGAATGGCCTCAAGATTTGGTTTTGAAAAGCTAACGTCAGTTGTTATTTTTTCTATTCACAACAAATAATCTCTTGATTGCAATCAAACTTGCAGATAATACTGAAATATTCAATCTAGGATGGAAGCGAATTAACGTGTTAGAAATAAGGTCAAATCCATAATCCATCCCCATAAATGGTTTCTACACGACATCGTATCGGAACGCAAAGTCAATTTCAATAATTATTATTCCTACACAGACATTACAAAAATCATCTAACCAGAGATGGGACAGTGCCACCGGCCTGTATATCTGCAGTAATGAGAAGTGAGTTAACCCCGCCCCCCCCCCTGCTCGCTGCCCGCTACCACGGTTACATTGAAAATATTATTTTTGGGAGAATAATTTAAAAACGAGATGACAGTTCCTAGCCGTAGGACCGAGTTCCACCGAATAATGAACAATGTCTTCAGCAGGATAGCTGGGATACACTTATAAACAGATGCTTTTTTAAGAAATATTTCCAGTTGGAAATTGGAGAAGTATTTTATATCCGAATGCTTACATCAATAAAACAATCGTCCCATGTTGCGCGCAGCATGTTGGGTTTACGCTCAGATTGTATGTGTAAGAGACATAGGACTCTATGATGCGTGTAAAATTTTAATAGACCATCTTTAACTGGTCGCCCTGGCAACGATTATGTACAAATATTTTTATTGCATTTTGTTGAGTCAACTAAAAAAAAGAACAATATTGTTGTTAATAAATCTAAGTAATTCTAAATAAGTATCCAATGATGTAATTCGTAAAATGTTATTAAAGTTTCTCCAAAGAAAACGGAACGGGAAAACGAGGCAATTATTTATTTTCGTAAAGAAAATAATATCATCTGGCTCCCACAGGAACTGATGCCTTAAATTTTATTGTTTTATTTCGGTCCCAGTATTTTATTTCGACTGTTAATGTTTTCGGTTTTCTCATTGTTGAATTAAATTACAAATTCTTGACTTCATCTTGTCCTCCATTGTTCATGAGCTTTGAAACCTTTCCGTAGACAATAGCTTTACTTTTAATACAGATCCATTTTAAATATTGAAACGTTTCTTTATATTGTCAGTCTGTTCATTATTAAAATTAAGCAACAATAGCTCAATAGTTAGCCTGAACGTAAGTAAAATTGTCCCTAAAAAAATAAATTAAGTTGTGAATGAAATCTTATCTATGAAAAACATTTTTTTGTTTTCCAAACAAATCGCTTATATAAATATAATTGTTATAATTTATTTAAAACTACTGCAATTAAATAGATGAAACTGCGCACCTCCTAATTTTTTTTTTTTTATCGACTACAAGTTGGCCCTTGACTGCTATCACACCTGATGTTAAGTGATGATGCAGTCTAAGATGGAAACGGGCTAACCTGTTAGGAGTGGGACGAAAATCCACACCCCTTTCGGTTTCTACACGACATCGTACCGGAACGCTAAATCGCTTGGCGATACGTCTTTGTCGGTAGGGTGGTAACTAGCCACGGCGAAAGCCTCCCACCAGCCAGACCAAGACAAATTATGAAAAATCTCAATCTGCCCCACCGGGAATCGAACCCAGGACCTCCGTCTTATAAATCCACCGCGCATACCACTGCGCCACGGAGGTCGTCAAATTTTCGTCCTAATTGAGTAGTCTTTAAGAAAATTGCGGACAAACAAACTTGCGTACAAGGCATGCTACATTAACAAAGTCTTAATTTTTTTTATTTATTACAAGTTAGGCTGTGACTGCAACTACACCTGTTGGTAAGTGATTATGTAATCTAAGATGAAAGTAGGCAAATTTGTAGGATAAAATCCACACCCCTTTCGGTTTCTACATGACATCGGACCGGAACGAAAAATCGCTTGGCGGTCTCTGTCGGTAGGATGGTAACCAGCCACGGCCGAAGTCTCCCAAAGCCAGACCTGGACTAATTTCGAAAATCTTAATCGGCCCAGCTGAAAATCGATTCCTGGAATTGTCGTATAAATTCACTGTGCACCACAAAGGTGGTCAATAATTAATTTTAATATACTTGTAGCCTAACACCCAGTGTTTCAAATAATCACAATATTCTAACTATAACACTATATTTTATATCTCATATTAGCCAAGCAGGGTGGCGAGGTGCTTATAAAAGTTGATCGAAAAGGTTGTTTTATCTTATTTCCTACAAGTGCTACGATAATGCTACAGCGCGTTACGAACATGCTACGAACCTCTACACGTGACAGGACAGAAATAAGCTTCAACAAATACATGTTTGAATAAATTTCAATTGTTTACATCATTTAATAAAATTATTATTATAAAAACAAAAAACCCGACTGCTTAGAAGTTATGAACTGAAAAGAGAAAAACAAGGATCACTATATCTGTATAAAATTCTAAATACTTTATGGTGCTGCAAATAGGGACAAAATACTTTAACCTGCGGGGAAAGAAAGATCTACCAAAACTACGTTTGTCCCCGCTAATATAAACATGATATGATATTTATATTTTTGAAATGGTCTTTTTACGACCTTTCAATTGGTATCCATATTGCTAAGATAAGAGAAAAAAATACACACACCCCCCCTTTTTTCCGCCATTTTGAAAATTTATATAGCCTATGTCACTACCACAATTTTGACAAATTCAACGACACCTCACATGTCAAAATCCGTTCAGCCGTTTAGGCTGTAGCGCGTGCCGAAGAAATGGACATACATACATACATACATACATACATACATACATACATATATACATACATACATACATACATACATACATACATACATACATACATACATACATACATACATACATACATACATACATACATACATACATACATACATACATACATACATACATACATACATACATACATACATACATACATACATACATACGCTCGAAAAACATAACCCTCCTTCTGACGCAGTCGGGTAAAAAACAATTACACATTCTTTAAAATACACAAAAAATCCCTTTTATATTTTACATCATTGGAATCTTATAATATATATATAAAGAAGAAAAAAAATAAAAATAAATTAATATATATAAAGAGATACTAAAAAAATATTTAGGTGAGTATTTGTATAAAAAACAATAAGAATTACTTTTTAAAATTTATTTTCATAATACAAGGAAAAAGAGATTTTGTTAGATTTAGTTTGACCGCGCTATTATCAGAAACTACTGGTTCAAATTCAATCACTGCTACAATGTTAAGCATTGCTTGAGGGAGGCTAACTAACATAAGCTACATATTATATACGCCTTAATTAAATATCTGTTAATGTACTTAAGAAGTAAATTACTGCCAGCCCATAGGCCTTCCGAGAACGCGCTTTCACACACGATCCTCTGCCCATGTAGCTTCATCAAAAATAAATAATACGCATACATTTTAATTATGTTGTAGTTTATATATAAGTACAATTTTCGTTGTGTTATATTAAATGTAAAGCGGGCTAACTGCATTACGAGTGCACAACCAGTGAGGCTTCGCTGCTGCGGTTAGTTGGACAAACTTCCTAACTTCGTGTATTGGTTGCGGCCTTACAGTTATTGGAATATATCAAAAACGGATACGGGACGTGATATATGTTCCTTCGCAGTAGCTTCTGTTTTATTAAAGTACTTCTTGGTTTGTTTTTGTTGTCTCTCTTCTTGTCTCAAACATTTGAACAGATAGTATTAAAAGTTCTGCTTAATATTAAAATATCTAATCTATGGTATGGTACACTATGCAGGGCATTATTTCATAATTGTGTAAAATCTGGACTTCTTTAAGACAAGAGTAAATAGGCTTGCGTTTTACTTCAGGCCTCATCCAAAAAACGAGCGAACTTTATACAAGATTACATCTTTATTAGTATTTTGCCTATTAATAGCCTCATACAACGCCAAGGTTATGGAGTTTAGATCCATTACGTTGCTCCAATGGTGGTGGGTGGCCGGGTAAGCGTGACGTGATTTTTTGAACGATTACCATCATAATGTTATATAAGTATATATATTCTGAAGTAAAGGTAAAGTAACACTATTGACTTCCAAACTGTGGGCTAGGAATTTTCACTAAAAAATCGGAGGACAAAGAAATATATTACGGAGGTTCGATTCCTGGCTGAACAGATTAAGATTTTCTTAATTGGTTGAGGTCTGGCTGGTAGGAGACTTCGGCCGTGGCAAGTTACCATTCTACCAACAAAGACATACCGTCAAGTGATTTCGCGTTCCGGTTGTCATATAGAAAACGAAAGGGGTGTAGATTTCAGTTTATTCCTACTAAGTTAGCCATCCATCTTAGATTGCATATCACTTACCATCTTGACATTAGTCAAGGTCTTATTTTAGTAATAAGACACTAACTATAAATTAATTCACTTAGGTAATACCTAGAGAAAACGTGGCTAGCATTAAAATACGAATGTATCGCATATAGCACACGTGTCCAACAAAAGGGACTTTGTTATAGTTCCTTTCTCCTGATATTACCATATGCCAATCCGGTACAAAATCTCGCTCCAGTAAGCTCCGCTCTTTGACAATCTTTTGTGTGTGCGAGAGCTGGACGTGGGAGCGTCGCATGCCGATTCTTTGCCTGTCCCTGCTCGTGTCTATTGTACACCGTCTGTTGGACATCTTACAATTATCTATACCTAATGTTTTATATCTTTTAGGAATATCTAATGCCTCAATTGAAATATTAAAATTCGTTATTTATCTATTTATCTAGGCTACTAATACTTTTCAACGAGCAATTCTTATCGCCTAATCGATTTAACTAGGTTTTGAAGCTTGGTCAACCGAGTACTAGCATTTTAAGGCTCTTTAACATACTACTATTATGCAAATGAAAGTTTGTAAATTTTGGTTTATTGTGGACATTTAATTCTGGATTAAATTATAGGGTTTTTTTACCCTTATTTTTTTAGGAACGGGAACTGCACGGTTTTAACCGTTGGTGTTCTCTAGTCTTTACATATAGTCGGATATATTGCGTATAGATATTGAATATTTTGACAGGCTGTTTTTATTGATATTCTTTTTACTTTAACTTAGTGAATACATTCTATTATGGCGATGGTTTTTCAGTTACCAACAAGTATAGTGTCTGCTTATTTCTATTATGAATAGAGAAACAAGCAGAGTCATCAATTAAAAGTGTCATACATGCCTCACGTACTCAAACGCCGTTTGTCATCAAAAGCCGAAGGTCGTCCGATGTGCGAAGGTCGTGTAAACTACAGGCACTACCCTCGGCCAACCCTCATTATCGTCACAATGGCGGCGGGGCCCGGAACCACGTGACACTATTATCGGAATGACTCGGTACTTCCCCGAAATGTCTTACGCGATTAAATTGGAAATTGTTCTGGTGAAGAAATCCTTCGCACATGTTACTCGGCGTTTTACACAAAAAACAGTAATGCCTTTCGATCTAATTTCAGCTAGAGAGGCCAATTTTATGATTGTTGAGACTAACCAGATACTTACGCAGGAGGTATCTATTATAGTGCATAAGTGTTTCCTCATCCATAGCTATCATATTTTGTACCAATTTTCGAGTCGACTCTGGACTCGAGACACTCTAAAAATTGTTTTTGTGGTACAATGCAGTTACTAGCGCCTTTTTATTTTTTTTGACGGACTCCGTGGCGCAGTGGTATATGCGGTAGATTTATAAAACGGAGGTCCTGGGTTCGATTCCCGGCGGGGCAGATTGAGGTTTCTTAATTTGTCTTGGTCTGGTTGGTGGGAGGCTTTCGCCGTGGCTAACCAACCCTACCGACAAAGACGTACCGCCAAGCCATTTAGCGTTCCGCTACGATGTCGTGTAGAAACCGAAAGGGGTGTGGATTGTCATCCTACTCTTAACGAAGCCTTCTTCCATCTTAGATTGCATCATCACTTTAACATACACGTGATAGCTGTCAAAGGCCAACTTGTAATTGATAAAAAAACGCCGTCATGACTTGCGCAGAGCGGTTTGTTCCAACTTCAGAGGGGACTCGAAAATTAATAAGATCTATACCTATATTTATATAGTATAAGACTCTTCTTCTAATAGATTATTTTTTAGGCGAAATGGTTTGTATACCAAAACTATTGAATATAGGACGAAAAACATTAGTATATCACAAATCATAGGAATTTATGATTAGACTAGCTTTGAATGCAGTAAACAATATTTTAATGGACACTAGGACTTTTTGTATCTTAGCTAGACCTGGCCAAGGTCAGGTCTGAACTTAAGCCACCTTTTTGGGGATAGTGAGGTTAGACAAAAGATGTTGTTGGATGGATCAATAAGATAATGTTAACTCGCTCTCACCGAGCTCGTGGTAGAGTCACTGCAAATAGTCATAACATGACGTTCAAAAATTCTTTAAAAGTAAGCCTACTTGCAATAACCGAATTTTTAGTTTGATTCTTACAACGACTAGCGGTAGTCATTAAGGCCTCCTATTTCCTGCTGTAAATTTTCATGGCTATTTATCTAAAAGATTTCAGCAGGCTTGTTTGATTTGAGGTTATTTTCGAAGCACAAAACAAGACAAAAGTTTTTGTGCACAAAAAGGTCTATTGTCGGGGATAGCTATAAAAAGGATGGGAAAGGAAGCTCGGAGGATAAGGGTAGACTTATGTGTCACCCTCGTTACGGGCGGTGTTGAAGGGATTGGAACATGGCGCAATTATAACGATTCCGTTACCATTCACTGTACAGTGCTGTTAGCGACCACTATATATATATGCTGTAGATAAGAATTATTTCAATTTTGACTGTAACTTTAAATTTCACATTAACAATAATGTATATATAACATTAACATATTATCATATAACACATTAACATATATATATGTATATACATATATACATATATAGATTTATATATGTATATATATATATATATATATATATATATATATATATATATTTCAGCAATTGTACGTTTACGTGCAAGTAACACAATCAGGGGGCAGATTATCGTCATGCGAAACAGAAATATATTAATTATCATTAACGTTGCATCAATTCAGCTCACGTAGTACCGATTCCCCACATTGGTCCGTGTATCCATCAATTCCCAGCGGATGAAAGTTGTTTTACTGCCTGCGCGGTGATTGCGAGCGATTTATTGTCAACTCTTGATTTGAATTATAACGATGACAAAGGGATTTGTTAGATTGGAATGGCTCGTCAAAACCCTCGTTAAAAACGTCAGTTATTAACGAGCTTGATCTAAGCTCCGTATTTTTTTAAAGCTACGATAACAAGTTACGCTTATTAATTAGGCTTTATTTACTGAATTACTGGCAAGTACAATTTCTTTCGCACCGGACAGCGCAGTCAGTGTTGGTTGACTCTACCGCTAGGCTGACTGGGGACATTAAGCGTGTTGTAGCAAGTTTGCTGGCGCGGTCACAGATGGCTCAGGATTGACGTCTGTCCATACCTAGTGACTCTACCTGTTTGGAAAGCAGATTCTACCGAGAAAGGCCGGTAAAAAACTTACCTGTAACTTATGTTTACAAATCCCTACCACAAAGCCTACTTCCAGCAGTGGACGTCCGTCGATTGACTTAATGTTGATTACGTTACGATTAAGTACAAATAGCAAGTGTTAATGGTCACTCTCGGGACTAATGACAATAATATACTCACATATGTTATGTACCTATGACAAAAATGGATAAACTTTTGTTATATTTCGTTTTTCGCCTAAAACCAATTTGCCTCAGTCCTATATATTGATTTTGGATTAGCTTAATCTGTCGCACGTAATCCATTTAGAGATAAAAGTTAAAATACTAACATGACATATAAAACTTTTATTTTTTAATGTAATATTTAATGGCTTTCTATATTTTATTGGTAATTATACAAATTACTTTGCAGTATAAGTCACAGGCGTCTACTAGTAAAAACTAATTTAGCTAGTAAGCGTGTTTGAAGTACACACACACTTAGTGTGAGTGACACTGCACACACAGTGAACTGCGACCTGCCCAGATTAATCGTCGGCATCCTTTGATGTTGCCGCTACAAGTTGTGCGAGCGTGAACCCGCCTGTAAAGGCCTAAAGGAATTCACAATTAAGTATTTATATTCATTATATGCAAGGCTTAAAATTCACTTTTATATGAAAGGCGAGCTTACGCTCGTTTAGAAGGTATTGTGTTAATTTGGGTTCATTTTATTTGTGAGTACATATTTTTTTTTTCAAACTTAATTCGTTAACGAGTAAATTAAGTTGTGTCTGTATAAGTTGCATTTATTTAATGTTATTAGACATACATACAATAATATAAAAAAAGTTGTGTTTGATTTTTAAAATAATTACTTTTATTTGAAGGCCTCCGTAGCGCTACAGTAGTCGTGGTGGATTTATTACCTGAGGTCCTGGGTTCGATTCCCGATTGGGCCGATTAATTTGGTGAGGTGAGGCCACAGGGCCTGTTATAACCCAACCGGCAAAGACGTTTCAACAAGTGATCAGCGTTAGGGCACGATGTCGTGTAAAGCTGAAAGGGTGACATGAAGTTGAGTTAGATGCAGTTAGATTGCTTTTATCTTAGATTGTATTATCACTTACCATCAAATGTGATTGCAGTCTGTAGGAAATGAATAAAAAATAAAGGTTTGTATTAATTAGAGAATTTAAAAGTAATTACATTTATATAAACACAAGGAATATAATTTCCTCGTGTCGGATATTTGTTTATATTGACGCAAACGGCTCCATGTCATGTTCCTCGGCTCGCCCTCGACAATATGTCGCCGAAGTTTCTTTTATAAATAAACTTGTGTTTTCTTTTCATTTCCCGGCGCGAGTTGGGGCGCTCAAAAACTGAACCAGAGTGCGATAACACGGGGCGCGTGGCGACATGCTTACAAACTTGTCTACTTGTCGTTTATATTATTAATTTTGAACCCCCGACACAAAAAGAGAGGTGAAATAAATTTGACTTTGATGTCTGTATCTGTGTGTCTGTGTGTAGCATCGTAGCACTCAAGCGGATGGACCGATATCAGTGCGTTTTTAAATATGGATATCAGTTATCTGGTAGTGATTTTAGCTACGTTTGATCCTTCCAAAATGGCCAAGGCTACAAAATTGTGAAATATAAATTTTTCATAACTCTCTCAATATGAATCGGCTTGACGAGCAGAATACTATATCTACTAAAAAGTTTCAAATCTAAGATGGCTGCCACGGCAAAATGTCAAATTATAATTTTATCGGGTTTTTTTTTTTAATTTTCACGTTCAATTTGTCGATTTATCGTGGTAAACAGCAAAATCCGCGCCACTTCAGCGCCAGGCCTCCCTCCTTGTAGCGGATAATTAAAATGGGTCCAGGGATTCATCGAATGTATATATTAAAATGAATCCCTATTTATTCTTCCCAACAAGGAGCTACCTCGAGGTTCGGAACTTTCTTACGAACCCTGGTGGAATCGTGCAGAAGAACCGTACGACGAATGGTAACTATCACTATCCGATATTGATGATAGTGCTCGGAACCGACGGTTTAACGTGCTCTTCTAGCACGGAGTGTAACACTACTAACTTTTCGATTCTGGTCTCAGAATTTACTGAAAATTTCTAAGAAGAAAGAAAGGGTCAGAATTGTTTCACACAATCCGACCTAGGATTCGAATTACCTTTACGAGAGTAAACTTAAACCTGCTTGTATTTTATTGTTAATTGGTTAATGAGGTCATATTAATATAAATTAAATTTCAACTAATTCCCAATAATCAAGTTTCATTTGGTTATTTTTTCTGGAATTTGCTCGATAGCATATTCTAGGAAAGCGGTTGAAATTGCAGTTTCATTTTGATGGCTACCGAATATTTCGCTTTAATTGGTTATACGTTTACACTCGACTAAAACACATCTTGCAAATATTCATCAGGCAGGCTCTACGAGTGAAATAATAAAACTCACCAATTTATGTACTTGTATATAGATACTTTTTATTACCATGTTTTTTTATTTTAATTTGTAGGTTAACTACAGCTAGAACCAAAACTATTATATATATATATATATATATATATATATATATATATATTAATTAAAAATGAAGTATACTTCCTTTATCAAGAGTTTTCTACTTGTGCATTTATAAGATATCAGTACAATTTCATACTTTGTGTTTATGGTTAATTTTATAAATATTATACAAATATTACAAAAAGTAAACTACTATTTACTCTGCGAAATCAGCAAGTACTTATTTGCTATGATATTAAACAGCAATATAAAATGATTTGTGTATTTTATGACGTTTTCCTTTCATCTGAATATAGGATTGTATTTTTTATACTCAGAGATACTTTGGATACCGTAATTTAAGAGAGGAAAGGGATATTTTTATTGTATTATTTACAATGAAAATGGTATCTTTATGTTTATAAAGAGTTCCCTATTTCCTGACGTTTTCCGCATTTGAATTTCCCGTACCATTCATGTCCCAATATGTCTCGATGTTTAGTGTCGGTTGTGGTAAACCTTTTGACCCTTGGTCTAAAACCAATCTTACTCCCTACTTTTTACTAATAATATAAATGAAACCGAAACCGAAAGTAACTCTATGGAAAGTAACGACAGATTGAAAATTTTGTTAATAAAATAAAGGGGTAAAAATGGGAGTTAATTACGCAGGCTTTATGATACGGACGGGCCAACACATTGCCTGACGGAAAACTATATACAATTTTAACTTGAAAGAGGAAAGCGTGAATAGTCGGTCCTTAAAATTAGAAAGGTACCTAAAGATTTTCCACGTGGACGAAAGGGCTATCGTGCAAAATATACTTGAAAAACTATTCATGTAGTCAGACCATTTCTGTCAGAGAAGCGATACTACCACATTTTTTTCTGTCACAAAAAATCTTTGCATATTTTCAGAGTAACAGAACTGAAATAACAGGCCCTTGATACTAGTTTACCGCGATGTACTCGTATCTATGATGAAGTGGTGCAAACCAATGCATATTTAAAATCAATCAAGTCATCAGAAATTACGGTATTTCAATGCAATAATAATTTGATAGATATATATTTTTATAACTCTATTAAGCAGAAGTACACGACACTCCTTTGTAAACTAATGAACCTACTTAAATGCAGAGATAACAAAATAACAAGTTTATTTTACACAAAACAAAAACCTATGAAAAAAAATCTTAGAAAAAAGCCAAATCGTACGTTTATTTATAAAAATTAGTCACATATTTCCTTGTTGGCAATTTTCCGTTGGCACGGAGTGGATATCTCTCACAGTAGCCATTAGCCAGAAGAATTGGCATTATATTCCAACTCCAGCTCGGTGCCATTTTGTTTTGTGTGAGGTGGTGTTTAAATCACTTAAATGGACACGTGGGTTTCCTTATTGCGAGGAATCAAAATTTACAGCCGCGCTACAGTGTGCTTGCCTTGCGAACACATTCTGCGTCGATTTGCAACATAACGACCGTTACAGATTCGGTTTAGTGAAACAAAGTCGACACAGAACTTTTGTCGTGTTGCCCATTTACTTCTAATTCTATTTATGTTAGAAACTCTTAAATTGTTGCGATTTAAGTATTTCTTTTATGTATCGTACACTATTTCTTTCATTCATTACAAGTAGTCTCTTGACTGCAATTACTCCTGATCGTAAGTGGTGTTGCAATCTAAGATGGAAGCGGGCAAACTTGTTAGGAGTAGGATGAAATCCACACCTCTTTCGGTTTCTACTCGACATCGTATCGGAACGTTAAGTCGCTTGGCGGTACTACTAGCCACGGCCAAAGCGTCCCACTAGTCAGACCTAGACCAATTTAGAAAATCTTAATCGGCCCGGCCAAGAGTCGAACCCAGGACCTGGGTTTTATAAATCCACTGCACATACCACTGCGCCACGGTGGCCGTCAAGAGTTTTATTATAAAATCAGTTCGTGGTTATATTACCTATACCTGTGCAGTTTGCTACCACAAGTACAGCAAAACTTTTCGTTTGATACCCTAGGTTCCAGGTATTAACGATCATAATTCTAGTTCACTGGCACGGGCCGGGAACGAAGTCAATACGTTTTACGATGTAAACGTAGACTTCGTTCCCCGTTCCAGCTTCATAATCCTACCTTTTAGTGTTCTCTGGGCCCATGATGAGTTACTGTTACTGGCAAGCAAAAATTTAAAGCTTTAATAAAATTTACTTTTTAAACATGTCGCATTACAGTGGAGTTTCCATTCTTTTTTCATTAACTTTGGAGCTCGTAATCCTAAATGATGGGCTTACATCCTTACGCAGTTGTTTAGTAATACAAGCAGCGGGGCGTCGACCGCGGAAGACAACATCAAAGCCTCCCCGGAGTGGGGGGAGGGAGTATCAGCGAATTTAATTACGACTTGATTTAAATCCGGCACGAATAAACAGTCTCGTGACACGATTAATGGCGTCGAGATTGGAGCCAACAATTAGGGTTTATTTGCAAAAATTTTTTCGAGTAAATAAACTGTAATTGTTGACTCTATCAGGGCAAGTATTAGTCGCTGGCTTCACTGAGGTTTTGAACTTTGTAAGTATAGTCTGATAAAAAAGTCTTCAATTTGTTGCAAATAATAAAAGGGAGTAATTTCTTCTATAAAGTACTGTTCAAAAGAACTTAATTCTTAGCGGAATTTTATATTCCTGTTCAGACTGAACAAGCGTAGAATAAGCGAAGTTTTCATTAACTATGAAAATTAAAAATTGCTGCTAAGAAACGCCTTGCAATAAAATCAATAATTATAGACACAGGCTTAACTTCACAACAGGGAAGTATTTGGACGAAAACTATTAAACAATCTTACAATTATTATTTTCGAAACTAACTTGGTGTTTTATTTGCTTGTTTCTTATGGAATTTCATGTACCCATGTCAACGCAAAGAACATTATATATTTTTTAAAACCACCTTTTTCTGTAATTCTACCAAAATTTCGATAAAAAGTTGTAGGTATATACTAATATACCAAAAAAATTATTTAAAAAAGACTTTTCTCTTTATGTATTATTTTCTATATGTGTTTATTATCTATATTACTTTAAACCATCCCTATGGAAACCGAATTTAAAATATTAGACTACTACTAGTAGTAGTCTAACATTTTTAATTTAGTTAAAAATTTGGTTTGGTTAAAAATTAAAAAAAAACGCGCTGGTAATTACTGTGGTACCTACTACAGTAATTACCAGGGCGTTTTTTGACAAGCGATAAATGAAATTTCTTGAACAATATAATAAAGTATAAACAGGTATATGAAGGTATACCTGAATCATAACACAGCGGCTGCTCTGACATACAATACCTCAGCAGCAGCACTCCTGCGTCCCAGGGGCGACGTGGGCCGAACTCTGTAAAAGCTTTGTCCTTTATGCTTTCCCGGGGATTAATATTCATCCGCCTTAAAAGCTAATAAAATGATTGCAAAGTTTGCGGCCCTGAGTTACTTCAAATGTGTGCTATAACAACCAGGATCTACAATTTCTGGATCTTACCTTATATCTTATTTATCATATAATATTTTATGAACCTTACAAATAAAATAGAACTACTTAAATTTCACAAAAAAAATATTTTCGCTCGGGTGCTACAGCAACCGAATCATACTGACTACTTCATTATGATTCGCGTCATTTTAAGAATTACGTATCCGACTCATGATTCAACACCAAAACGAAACCTAATTAAAATGTTGGTCGAAGTCATATACCAAGAAATAATATGCTTGGAGATTTTTTTAAAAAACCATTGACGGAAACAAAGTTATCACTTTTGTATTTTTGTCTCGTAAGTCCACATATCGGTAATCGCGTAAGCAAGCTCCCAGTATTGATAAATACATTTCCATTTCATCTTTCGATCGATCGATTAGCACTGTAATCAGATCTATTGGCTACAACTTGTCAGTGTTAACAGCGTCGTCATTAATTGCCGTTAGCCTGAGTAACGACTGCTTCTTCAAGAATAAAATTTATTTACGTTAAAAATCCGTAACATGCAGTTGAAATGAAATAAAAATACATCTAAATCATAACCTCTACTTCCTTTGATAAAATGTACGAGCATTAAATAGAGGCTTGCACAAAACACGAAATATCTAAGTTATTAATCTTCCTCTTATAAAATGGAGAAATGAGGAAAAATAAAGCCCTACATTTCAGACTTTGACTCAAAGAAATTTAAATCCGAAAAATGCCGTGGAAAGTTTTTAATCATGGTAATGGTGGGCTTCCGCTCCGCTCTCTAATATAATATCGAGTTCGGAATTGATTGCGTTCAAGCGATCAAACGTTACTTGTACTCGTTATTAGTATAATTCATTTACTGACTTTCACAGAGACATTTCAATATTGATTTAAAAATAAAGTTACTTCCGACTTTTTAACTCTTAACTAAAATATACTTTTTTTATAACATAGGCGATGGAAAATTTTGTTTGTTAACGTACTCGTAGGTACAAATTTCCTCACTCCTATATATGAAGGCCTGGCCGTGCTGTGGGCTGTGGGCCGTTAATAGGCTGTAATGATGATGATAAAACGTCAGTACCTGTCAGGTCAATAAAAAATCTTTTAATCGTTATTATATCAGTCAATAGACGTCCACTGGTAAACACCGTTTGTAGAAAGTTCCAAATACAATGATCCTGCGCCGCCTGTGCCCAGCGGCTACCTTGTCGTCATTCCACCTAGTGGGAGGTCGACCAACACTGCGCACTCTGGTGTGGGGTCGCCATACCTTTAATAGTATAAAAAGTATAAAAAGGTTCGTCGTGTATACGTTTAAATCTTTCAAACTACGTAAAGGGTAAAAATTCATAAATTCTTTTAGTTACATCTAAGAAAACGAATTTCTACATTTAAATTTCAAAATGCCGTTATCATATTCTTAAGCCATAAAATTAATCCTCTGAAAGGTTTACATTGTACAGAGCTCTTATAGGGGACATTGCTCTCGGGAGAAAAACTTTCAAGCGCGCATACCATTATTATATATTGCAAACGCGACAAGGATTTCGGTGTTCAAGCGAGATATGCGACTGAATTAATGTTGGAGAATAACTTGTTTATTGTGGAATAGCTAGATGCAGTTAGTTTATTTAAAGGGTAGTAAAGTGGACGTGAAAATGAGCTAAAAGTTTCTTTATTCGTTGACTTTAAGGAAAGCCTCCAGTAATCTTGGTGAAAGTAAATACCTGTACGAGCTTTATCGCAATGATCTCTAATACTAATAAATTTTCGAAGGTTTGATACAGGAGTTCTTTGCAGAGGTTTAATAAATAAGTAAACACGTATATAACTACTTCGTTGGTTCAGTAGATAATCCATGGTTACGGATTATGAGGTGCTGTGTTCGTTTCCTCGGTCAGGAATGGAATGGATGAAGGATTATGAAATGTTGAGTATCATTTTCCTCCAAGGGATTCTAGCTAACTGTTGTCGGAAAGTTGTTTGTGTTACATCCCTGAATAGAGTAAACGTGTAAGTATATAGCGATTGATTAATTTTAATACACTACTTCTTGGATTATCTTAAAAGAACTCTTAAATTGTAACCTCAACCCGATGACTGCTTTCCGAACTGGTGGTAGAGTCACTAAAACAGATGAATTTGACGTCTCACAAGTGCTTGAAAACTAAGTCTACTACAATAAACTAACACTAATTTGACGACCTCCTTGGAGCAATGGCATGCGCGGTGGATTTATAAGACGGAGTTTCTGGTTTCGATTCCCGGCGAGGCAGATGGAGATTTTTCTTACTTAGTCTCGGTCTGGCTGGTGGGAGGCTTTCGCCATGGCTAGTTACCACCCTACCAACAAAGACGTATCGCCTAGCCATTTAGCGTTCCGGTACGATATCGTGTAGAAATCGAAAGAGAAGAAATAACACTTTATTGCACATAAAAATAGATATAACAGAAACATGAAAAAAAGGATTAAAATAAACATGCAAAGGCGGCCTTATTACTATTAGCAATCTCTTACAGGCAACCTATTGAAAAGACATTTGAGTATCGTAAGCGGAGTGGTGCAATGAGAAAATTTATTATTTTAAAAAAATTTACTTAAATTTATTATAAATATAATATTTAAAAATAAATACATAAACTACATGAAAACTAAACATAATATATAAGTGTATATAAACAATATCAATATACATAAAAAAATACATATAATTAATAAAAAGAGGTGTGGATTTCATCCAACTCCTAACAAGTTAGCCCACCTCCTTCTTTGATTGCATCATCACTTAACATCAGGTGTGATAGCAGTAAAGGGCCAACTTGTAGTCGATAAATTAATTAATTAATTTATCGACTGCATTTATGATGCTGCATCTTCACTTGGTAAGTATATACTATTAGATACTTAACTTATGGAGCAAACCAAACACTTTAGGGTATTTAGTCAGTTTTTATTTCTTTTTAGCATATTGAATAACTTTTTGGTCTTCGCATGAAACAATTGCCTACAAATATGTGTAAAATGCTATTATCGAGGATGTAACGAGTAGTGAGTAAGTTCAAAGTAAGATACTAAACCCGCGCTAGTCGACCGCCAACACAATTACTTCACCAACTCCCCGCGGTCCTATCGAGTGCAGTCTTTACGTTACTACTAGTACTACAGCTAACACTACCCAGGGTACTCTTTGAGAGTGTACTTATTATTCATAATTTTTTAATTATTATATTATACTAGCTGACCCGGCAAACGTTGTTTTGCATTAAAAATTAAAAAAAAATTAGATGAAAATTAGATAGTAGCCGATTCTCAGACTTGCTGAATACGCATACAAAATTTGGTAAAAATCGGTCAAGCCGTTTCGGAGGAGGCAACGAAAACTGTGACACGAGAATTTTATATATGAGATTTCAGAGTCCAGCACCGTCAGACCGCTCTATTTATAACATTGGGAGCTGAGACCCATCATGCTGCTGCAATACAAGTCAAACTTAACGTGCTGTTGGTGCTGTTTGGGTTGAGAAGATGGCTTCACTGCCATCGCTGTACCTAGCAACAGTACCCAGTAGATGCAGCAAAATTTCAGTAGCACTAATGAATTTTTTTTAATTCAATTCAAATTATTTATTTTTGTTGGTTTAGTTTGAAAATACTTGAAACATCATTTTAGTAACTCTATCACTGAATCGGAAAGCAAGTTCTGAAGGAGCGGTTTTGTATTGAAGGAGCAGAGACACAGACCAACCAACGAGACGATAACACGATAATCCAAGTCTCGTACGATACGGGCTTACCTAGTTTAGAGGCAGAGATTCATTGTATAAGCTAATATTTAACTTTTAAATAAATGTATGCTTATTTTTAATTAGTTTTTTACAAGATCTATTATTGATTTGTTAACATTTTTTTTTATTTATAGTACAACAAATATTTTAATAATAGCTATTTGTAAAAGATTCTGTCTTTGAAAAGCACCAGATATTTGAAAATTAATAAAATTGTTACTTTGTGGTAATTAAAGTATTTATTTGTAACAAACAAACTTAAATGTGACTGTATCAAATGTGCACAGTGACTCATGAACAGGGTAACAGACACTAGACACAGAAGTCACATTTGACTTGTAGTTAACCTTGTAAAAATGTAAATTACCAAAATGTAAATTTAATTCCACAATAAGGCCGCCGCACGGAGTAAAATAAACACAAAGGGCCAACGCAAAGTGCTTAACTAAATAACATTGTTGAAAAGTCACGGGTGGTAACTGAATCAGCACTAATTTCTTTTGCAAAGAGCATAATCAAAATCTGTTGCTCAAACTATGAATATTTGGTTCGTTACTTACAGTTTATTGCCTTGACAAATATAAATGACTAGTTTTTTTTATAGTTTTGAACTTACTATGTAAAAGAAATCCGTAGGCGTTTTTGTTATTTAGACAGCTGCCTAAGTAGTACGTTCTGTGCGGTTCTAGGTCAATTATTCAGTTAATCTTTAAAATATTTTGATAAATCCGCTATTTTAATGTAAAAATACCTTATAATCTATCTGTAATCAATAACATAATAAATTTTGTATATCTTGAAAACGAGTCTTCCGATTGTAAGGTTTTGCTACATAACTTAAATTTTTATAAACTTAATACCGGTATTTAAAAAAAAGAAACAAATGCAAGCTCATTTGCTGGGTTGGTTTTTTTTTATCGACTACAAGTTGGCCCTTGACTGCTATCACACCTGATGTTAAGTGATGATGCAGTCTAAGATGGAAGCGGGCTAACTTGTTAGGAGTGGGACGAAAATCCACACACCTTTCGGTTTCTACACGACATCGTACCGGAACGCTAAATCGCTTGGCGATACGTCTTTGTCGGTAGGGTGGTAACTAGCCACGGCGAAAGCCTCCCACCAGCCAGACCAAGACAAATTAAGAAAAATCTCAATCTGCCCCGCCGGGAATCGAACCCAGGACCTCCGTCTTATAAATCCACCGCGCATACCACTGCGCCACGGAGGTCGTCAAACGAATATTGTCATCTGACCTCATACATAGATAGCTTTTGAGACAAATATCTATGGATTCACCGTGCGGATGCCGGATCCATTGTGTGGCTGAGAGAAAATGGCAAACAGAGTCCGAAACTTGCGACACGGATGCAGGCTTAAGAGCAGTATTTATGATCTATCAACGCTAGCCCGCTCAAATTGTTCTCCCTGCCCAGCCAAGTCTGGTAGGATTCTGCTAGAGTTGGATACTTGTTCTAGAATAGAGCTCACTGCAGTTCTAGTCTGGCCAAGGTGTTTGAGCAGGCTGTAGAGAGATTTTGCTTTTGTTGTATAACCAACAGCACAATACGAATATTTGACTAGTGACAAGTGTCCAGATATAGTAAATAAAGTAATGGTACAGAAATAAATGCTAATCAGGCCACCGCTCACGTTTCACTGTGATCGTGATCGAATCGGAAGTTGATGTATGGCCGAGGACATCCAATTACAATTATCGGAAAATTTACATCGCTTTTTGCTGCATTTAAATTGCTTCATCTCCCAGTTTTCCAGCCTTTTGATAAATTCGCTGAAAATTAGTTGATTGTATTCATTCCCATCATCATTATCAGCCGATGGATGATTACTGCTGGGTGATATCCTAGTGAGGCCAGTGATGATTTTTTCAGAACGGGGTCGTCATTTCAGCGCCTGGAAACTTCAACTATGTACTCATGATTCGGTCATAATATACGCATGATTAATTCTTTCACCTGCTAATTGGTTCTAAGGCCTTTACCAGCTTACATGAATAGTCAACTGTATTAGTATTATAGAGTATTGTAAGACTTGTACAGAAGTTTTAAATTGACATTTTATTGGTTTGTTTGGATTTAACTTGTTTCAAACATGCAGTCAGAATTAAAGTAGATAATATTTAACTCTGATTTGATGGTACAACTGCTCATTATCTATACTTCTGTTAAATTAGAAGATAAAATTGAAAATTAAAAAAAAACCAATGAAATTGTAATTCGACATTTTTTCGTGACGGCCATCTTGAAGTTGATAATTTTTCATATTGTTTAGCATTTTACTTGTCAGACCAATCAATCATTTGACATCGCTGTAGAGCCCCAGTAGAGCAAATAGAAATAACCATTACATATTAACATCAGCAGTGTTTTGGACAGTGTACAGCATCAACACAAACTGCTCCTGACGCAGACTGACTGTAACATACAATAAAGTTACTTTCCGCGATACGAGAGGCGAAAACTTTTTAATCATGTTATTAGCTTTCAGAATATTATGGGCGGCAAGAGCGTATAAAAGACAAAGCTTTTACCGAGTTGAGCTCACGTCACCCGAGGGACGCGGCTGCAGAGCTCTCCGACGCTGGATGTGCTTTTATCGGCAAAACAGTGGAAACTCACTACGACTACTTGCACTTATTGGTGGTGGTAAATGATGGAGTGAGATTGTCAGAAATTACTTAGTTATTTATATAAAAACGAATGTAAAGCAAATATCTAGACAGAAAGTTTATTTATTAACAAATCTCTATGTTATAGACCAAACAAATTTTAAAAATTTTTAATAATTTCTGGATATTATGAACATGCCCAAATTTTCATATGCTGAAGTCAGATGATTCGGATTTGTAACACCTGATGACTCTGACGAGAGTTCATTAATTTCTTTCGTGTAAAGATCCAAGTATTCATTGAAGTATTTGTAGCGCAAGCCAAGGTTGTATTACACAAAATGGAATCAAGATTTTACACACGTCTGTGTCATTATTGTATGACACAACTTTGTACCTTAATGATTTGAAAAAGTAGAGATATATATTATAATTTATAGAAAACAAACTGGACACTATGCATCGGTTTCAATATGTGAGCTTTACCCGCCAATGTCATTCAGATGGTCAGAAAAACGCGTGGCAATATAATCATAAGAGAGGCACGCGCCGACATTACAGCTCATTTAGAGACTGACCCCCGTACCACGACACTTTGCCACGTCTCGTACATAACGACCAGCCTCACACACTAGGGTTACATTACTGCTCACTTAGAGACCGACCCCCGTACCAGGACTCTTAGTCACGTCTTATGCACTTCGACCAACATCTTAAACTTCAGTTACATTACTGCTCAGTTAGAGACCGAGCTCTGTAACTTCCCCATGTTACGATTACTTTGAATGTAAGTTTAATTAATTAGTGCTTTGAGTTAATTAGTGCTTGGTACATTGCTGCTTATAACTTTGGAATCCATGCACTCGTGTCTGTTTGTGAAGGAATTACTATAGCATACCTATTCATTTCTGATTCCAAATAACTTTGATATGTCTCCGTCTAAATGGGTATGGTTAAAGCTGGTAATGCCGATTTTGAATTGCAATATTGGCAGCCTATTTCTCACAAATAAAAGTTAAAATCATAAACTTAGTACACCGTAAGTGGAAAATATGTATTTAAAATATACTGACGTAATATTTTGTACCCCAATCATTGTTCGATGAAGTTGCAATAATTTACTTGTATAATAACTAGCAATGTAACACAATAAGTCATACAAGAAAATAGCAACGAATAAGTGGTCGGTGGGTATTTCTTTATCTGTTCTTTTTGTTTCGCACATATCTCGGTAATCCGGGAGATAAGCCGGGATGGATCGGGATCAAACAGAGGGGAGGGGGTAACTGCCCCGTTCGTCCCCTGATATCTATGAATATGCCACTACATATTGAGTTTTATAAGAACGACACACAATATGGTCCAAGCTGGGGTCAACGCCAACTGAACTGCAAATAAGCAATATGTTTTGTGTTATTTTATTATAACAATCTAGTTTCAAATTTTTCTTTTGGTATTTGAACATAGTCCAGTACTTATTGTCTTTTTATTTTGATTTTTATTTTATTCATTTTATCTAATGACGTTTAAATTTCGGGGTAAAATGTGTGAATGTCAGATCAGTGTTTTAGGTTTTTTAAAATAAGCGAAAGAATTTGAAATACACTTTAAGTATTGTAGAGACTCGCGGTATAATCGAAATGATGAGCAGTGTTTTCAGATGTTGGATTCTTCATTCTTCAAGCAAAGGTTCAGCATGTCCTTTCAGCAACATTGTTGCTTAACACTGAGTATATTCAAGTCAAGTCATAGGCTGCACCATCGATTACTATCAGTCGCAATGTCAAAAGCATGAGGGCACGCATAAAAATAATTTTATTTTATGCATTCGTGATAAAAGAGACAACTACTATGACACTAAAGCTAGAAATGTTCTAATCGAAACTTTTCTACGTAAGAACAACAATTATTTTGATTAGTTGATTTTCTATAATATTTTATATTATTGTAAAGTAATGTAATAAAGTAGAAAAAAAAATAAAACTATGAAGTTTCCAGTAATTGGTTATATTTCCTCAGTGCATAACGTCAGAGAGTTCATCAAAACGTTATATGACGAGATAATATCACAGATCAAAACGACGAGTCAAACGCAGACAGGCGAGTACTTTCATCGAGACATCCGCAATTTTGTTATCAGGCGCTCGGCGGGTATAAATCTAGACCTCATCCAATTACGCGTGACCCCGCGCGACCCCCGCCGCCCCGCTGAGCAAGCTCAAGTTGCATTTGACGTAATTCGCTTGTCATTCCCTCGATTTGGCGTCCCATTACTGGAGTTATTTGTTTTCCGCTTGGAATGATGGCCAAAGATTATGTTTGTTCAATGTGTGCGCAGATATGACACTTATTTATTAAAAGTTGCCTTTCGAATACGACTACATAAGCCTCTCCTGAGACAAATGCCTTATTTAGTAAGCCTTGAGGTAATTTTGTTGTGCAATATTGTAAATAAGGGAAAAATAATTTTATACTTTGAAGAATGTAATGTCGGCTGTGGAAAATATACACAACTTGTGTATATTTTTCACAGCCGACATCCTTGTTCAATTTACTTTAATAAAAATCATGTGCTCTATGTTGTTGCTGTGTTCCGACTAGTAACCAGAAGATAATTAAATATAAAAGTAGTTTTATAATAAATAAATATAATAAATAAATTATCAGTTATTGTCTGTTTGCACAAATACAATAGAGAAGATTTTGAGTTTTTGTTTAAGTTTGAAATGACTACGTGGCATGTCTGTGAATTGAATCTTTGTCCTTATAATAGGTTCTCGTGTTCTCAGTAAACGGAAGAAATGACACCGCGGTTGGTATCCGACGGAGCCGAGACGGGAACAAACAGCATCTCTAATTGCTCCTCGAGATATATCATAACTAGCTCCTGGCCGCTACTTCGCCCGCGATAGAGAACATGGTGTCAATTCATTCGCAAACGAGTGTTGAACTGGAGAATTGTCCATAAATAGGTAAAATTTTAATTTTGATAAGTGTTCTTTTGGGTGAATGTATCATCATTAACAGCCAATTGACGTTTACTGAACGGACTAGGTAGAACGGTCTTAGAGATCATCTAGGGATTACGGTGATTAATATTGTCGGTCCACATTGTGAGGAATCGACTAACAACTAATTACATGGCGCAGGCTCGCCATTGTAATGGCTTGGGACTCTTTGAGTATTAAAATTCGCTGATAAAGAACTTTTAAATATTGTAATTAAAATCGTTACTTTGATTTTAAAAAGAGCCTTATATAGTGATCACTGCTTCTACATTTGAAGACCTCCGTAATGCAGTACTAGGTGGTTGGCGGATAAATTAGACGAAGATCCTTGGCTCGATTCTCCGACCAATTAAGATTTATTAAATTGCTCCATGTCTGACTTCGGGCCGTGACTAGTCGATCAAGTCGTACCGCTAAGAAAAAAAGCTTTTTGCTTAAAATTATGTTTGTTAGATGGTTAGCTTATAAAATGGTTCCAAAGTTACAAAGTTCATAGTATCATCGCTATAGCTGGCGGCGATTTCAAAGAAGTCTTGAAAGTAGCTTGTTACATGTCCCGGTGCACAGCTTTACGGTGTTGCAGCGAAGCTTGGAAACAATGCACATTGTGAAATATCTGGTTATTTTGACACCTAAGATACGGGCTTTCCTAGTTTACGGGCCTGGAATTCATTGTGAAAGCTAATCTTTCACTTTTTAAATGATTATATTCTTATTCATTTATTTTTTTAAACTTTATGCAATTAACTTTGACCGTATAGAGATCTAAAAATCATTTTTTTTTAAACGGCCACGATCTCGTTCTTAGTGGATTAAGACGTGGCCTAAGCTAGCTGGAATGCGTTTTAGAAAATGCATTTTTATTTCTTATACCCAAATTTTTATGTATATTTCATTTTTGTGCCTTTTTCTTTATCGACTACAGGTTGGCCCTTGACTGCTATCACACCTGATGTTATGTGATGATGCAGTCTAAGATGGAAGCGGGCTAACTTGTTAGGAGTGAGACGAAAATCCACACCCCTTTCGGTTTCTACACGACATCGTACCGGAACGCTAAATCGCTTGGCGATACGTCTTTGTCGGTAGGGTGGTAACTAGCCACGGCGAAAGCCTCCCACCAGCCAGACCAAGACAAATTAAGAAAAATCTCAATCTGCCCCGCTTGGAATCGAACCCAGGACCTCCGTCTTATAAATCCACCGCGCATACCACTGCGCCACGGAGGTCGTTAAAACGTCGTCGGGCCTACAAGTATTTCGCCCATCTTTGCTTTGCAATAGATGGATTTTCTTCCTTAACATAATACAATTTCACTAGGATTCAGATAAAACTTTGTTGGTCTTCATTTGTTACAGTCATAGACCCTAGTAGTCTGGACGGGTCTCTCGAAGTCTATTTTTTTCTAATTTTCACAACTTATTTTTGAAACATTGTTGTTTGAAAACAAGTTCCATTTTTTATACTATATATAGGCTAGCGCTACGATCACTTCCAGCTAAATTAACATCTAATATAAAAATAATGAAACTCTATAGCTAGTTAACACGATAAATTTGATCTTTATGGCATATTTTGAATAAATTAAGCGATAGATAGTACCGCGCTCCGGCCGAACGCCGGCGGAGTCATAAAAAACCACCGCCGCGTATAAATATGGATATAATCTTATATTACTTCGTAATTTCGACATAAAAATGCACATACATCATCATTATTGGTTACACGATTCGATAATATATTTTACCAGCGATGAAAGCGCCCTGTGAATATTAATAGGCCGCTATCTGACGTGAGCGGGGTACATCAGGTGCGCGGTGACGCGGCCAGAAGCACACAACTGTGCATTTAACTGCCAATTTACATACAAAAACTGTGCCTTTCCCACTATGACGTCATTCTACTCCTGTTCTACACTGGCGTGATGGCCTTGATCTTGTGTTCTAAGCCAAACTTGCGTCAAATCAGTCTATTCAGGCTAGTATAATATATACATTTTAATATTTGTTGTCGTTGTTGTTGCCGGCTATCCCTATTCACTTCTATTCAATTCTATTATGGATGAGGACGCTCCATCGTCCCATTTATCACTATACCAAAGTTATAATCGGTTCAGCGGTTTAGCTGTGATCCCAGGCAACCTGATTGAGCGGATGCTCTACGAGGTTGCTCCAGATAATAATCATGACGAGAGAGGAAAGGGAACGGGAAAATAAAACAAAAACAACTTAAAGGCATCCAGCACGATAAAATATTTTGCGGTACCGTACTGACTCGAAGTTTAGCTGTGATAGTACTATTATGGGTAGGCTTTATCTGCAATCATACCGACTGAAAAGGTCATTTAATTATAGTTACGTTTGATTTTGACTTATGTCACCTACCTTATAAAATTCATGCATAAACTCCATTTATGTTGATTTGTTATTTACATTTCTGTGGACGTACATTATTATCCTCTGCCCGGGGCGCTGGGTACTCAGTCTCTAACTAAATGTATCGTTTGCGTGTATGTGCCGCCATCTTTGTGACGTCACTGCATGTGTGTTTGTGTGTGTGTGTAGTGCAGTTTACACATTTTGATATTAATAAACTTCGTGTAATATTAGTACTAGCCAAGTCTGTTTGTTTAGAGACTGTAATTAAGATTATGACATATTCGTATAATGCCCGCGCTTCATAGATTCAAACATTCGTATATTTAAGGGACGGTCTTGGTAGTGACTGCTTAGACTGCTTTGCAAAAATCTTTCTATAGTACATAGACTAATCACAATCATAATGACAGTGTGCACTTTGCCCTCATGTCCTGTAAGCACGTGGTAAGGACAACAATTATTTTTTTTCTAAAACTATTTGTTTTCCTATAGTTTCAGGGTTATTAGGGAGAAATTTTGTAATGGTACCTACTCGTATTTTTTATGTCTAAAATTTGAACGTGGCGAGGCTGAGGAACTTTGTCCTTATTATAGTTTCTCGTGATTTCAATACTTTACACAACACATTTCGCAGGAAACTAAGCCCTTGAACACTATCTGTACATGTTAGATACGTCAACAGTCGGCTATTAGTTGTTAGATAGTACTCTGTACAATGTCAATTTGTAATTTGAGTCTGTCTATGTTCGGCTGTTAGTTTGTTTACCGAAGCATTGTTCAAGTGCTCCAATTTTACCTACCTAGAGGGACCTACACCTAACATATCCATGTGGATTTATAACTTGCACTCAAATGTATGGTAAACTAGAGGACGCCCGCGGATCACCCGCAAAGTTCTCGTTACCGTCAGTTTGGGGATAAAATGTGACATATGTGTTATTCTAATATGTAAGCTATATTATTCTTGACTGCCTCGTTGGTCTAGTGGTTAGCCTATGTGGCATCGATCACGAGGTCCTGGGTTCGATTTACGGAATAATTCAGAGCTTTTAAGTTGGCGGAGTTACACCCCCGTGCCTCGGAGAGCACGTTAAGCCGTCGGTCCCGGTCACTATCATCAACATCTGATAGTGATCAGTAATAAATGAAACATTATCACCCTAAGCCCGCCAACCCGCATTGCAGCAACGTGGTGGGTGTACGCTCCATATCCCCTCTTCTATAAAGGACGGCCTAGCCCTATAGTGGGCCTTTGATAGGCTGATAATGATGATGACGATTATTATTCTAAGGTTTTGCCAAAATCTGTTTAGTAGTTTTTCGTGAAAGCGTAACAAACATCCATTCATTCATACATATAAACTTTTAGTAAGGATTAATGTGGTTGCTTTGGCGATACGTGTACTTAGCATATGATTTTTTATCGAATTTTACAATATCTCATAATGTCGAAATTCATGAAACTCACTATTATATATGTCGTTGATATAATGTGGCAAAACACAAATATACCTGACCTGAGGCCGGAAAAAGGTCTCCTTCGGAAGGTTACACAAACTTACAATAAAAACACACACATAAGAAATATTCCCACAAAGTAAAAATATTTATTAGAAAGAAAACTAACTGAGGTATAAGTATAACAATGTAGAGCAATGTTATAATATACGGTAACTCCGTGAAAGCTACGTGTCATATAACTACGGGACCTCAAGCCAAAGGTCTGGAAAAGATAACACCCGCAGCCATGTTGCCGCGACCTCAACAACGGACCTCAAACGCTCCGAGCGCGTCCCTGCCTCACACCCGCACACTCACACCTCGTTTACTGGACTCTACCCTGCACTGCATCATATACGTATTTAAGCTTAAAACATGTAATCAGTAGAGTTTACTATACAATTGTAATTTAAAATAAAAAAATTGGTTGTCTGTAAAGTCGGTTTACTGACGATAGTTGAACGTGACAAAGTCTTAAGAAAATACTGATGGAATGGTAGCATTTAATTGGTTATTAAAACTTTTAATTTATGTATATTTTTATAAATATTAATTTAAATTAATAAAATTATTGATTTTGATTTTATAAATTTATATATTAAATTTATAATAAATATATTAATTTTAAATTTAAAATTAATATATTTAATAGACGGATGTCGAACGCTGCCGAACGCAAAGGCTGATTGTGCTTCTTTGTCGCTCGTTCCGCGCTCTCGCTTGCACTTCAAGCCTAACGCCTCAAAGCGAGATAACGCCGCATGAGTCATGTTTTTTCGTGCGTGCAGCCGGCTCTATCGAATTATAAGACGTTGTCACGTCAATAATTAATCAATGTAAATCAGAAGACAATATATCATTTTTTTAAAAAGTAGCGGTTGAATTTCTTTTCGGCTTTCTGATGACTGCCTTCCAAGCCGGTGGTAGAGTCAAACACAAATAAATGAACCAGACGTTTCAAAAGTGCTTGTAAACTAAGCCAACTTGAAATAACTTACAACTAAAGCTATGATGGTTTCAATTGCTGAGAAGGGCCCAAGACAAACTATTAAAATGATCACACAATATTTTATAAAATTTCATTCGAATTAGTTTCTTACAGCAATTTATTCAAACGCCTTTATATCGTGTTTATTTTTTTATTTAAGGTTTATTAGAGAAGCTTGTGTTTAAAAAGAACCTTGAATTCATTGAGAGACATAAGCAATTGGATCAATAAAATTATTATTATAAAAACAAAAAACCTGACTGCTTAGAAGTTATGAACTGAAAAGAGAAAAACAAGGATCACTATATCTATATAAAGTTCTAAATACCTTATGGAGATGCAAGCGGGGACAAAACACTTTATTTCTGCGGGGAAAGAAAGATCTACCAAAACTAAGTTTGTCCCCGCCTGCATCACCATAAAGTATTTAGATATAGTGATCCTTGTTTTTCTCTTTTCAGTTCATAACTTCTAAGCAGTCAGGTTTTTGTTTTTATAATAATAATTTTATTTGTGACTTTTTAGTTTTAGCTTATGATATAGAAATAAGACTGTACACTTGGTACACTTTTTGCCATTTTTTGTTAAAACGGCAATAAAAACATGATATGATATTTATATTTTTGAAATGGTCTTTTTACGACCTTTCATTTGACATCCACATTCCTAAGATAAGAGAAATAAATACACACGTCCCCCCCTTTTCCTCCCATTTACGGCCGCTATTTTGAAAATTTATATAGCCTATGTCACTGCCATAATTTTTACAAATTCAACGACACCTCACATGTCAAAATCCGTTCAGCCGTTTAGGCTGTAGCGCGTGCCGAAGAAATGGACATACATACATACATACATACATACGCTCGAAAAACATAACCCTCCTTGTGACGCAGTCGGGTAAAAAGGGAAATTACGCACACAAGTTAAGCGAACTAACATCGGCGCAACAAACGGAAAACAATAAATCAAATTATCTAGGGACACGATTCACACTTTAACTGATTTTCAATATTGAAATCGTGACGCGTTCACCGATGCCAATCAATCCACCGACCACACAACTACCGACGGTACGTACGACGGTACGATATCGTTCAACCGACCGTTGGTAATACGCTCGCGAATCCAATCGCATAGATTTCCTTCCTGTGTAATACAAATCAGCCTATGGTACATACTTTTTATAATATTAGCTCTCTGCAGTGAATTCCCGTCAAAATCGGTTTCATTGTTGCAGATAGCTGGAACAAACCACCAGAGAGAAAGAGAAAAATTTTAAAATCGATTTGATAATATATACAGTATATTTTTATATGCAATTAATGAAAGCTTATAAACTTGAAATTACTAATTATTATCATTATCAGCCTATTAACGACGCACTATAAGGCCAGGCCTCCCTCCAAATAGGAGTGGGGATATTTATTTATTTGTATAGATTCAAGTTGTTACTGTAAACTTGAGTATGAGAATACTGAATATCGTAACACATTCGCCTCGGAAGCTTCTCCAGCAGCTAATTGTCGCAGCCCGTCTATTCCGAGCTGGTGTTTGTGCAGCAACTATTGCGAACATAAAATTGCAAACAACTCATTTACATTGAACGACACGACATTTTATTTATGTACGTAACGTGATTATAGGTACATTGCTGACCAGCAATATTTTGGCTGTGTCTCAAACTATCATATTTTTGTGCGTCAAATAGATTATTGTGCCACTTAACATAATTATTTATGTTATAATCTATAAAAATTACGCTGTCAAATTGATTTAACAACTCAGTGACAACACTGTTAACACTGTTAAGCACAACTGTTTGTACGAAACTGTTAGAAAATTTGTTAACGATATTACCATTGTCGGCCGCCAGAGCAAAGTCATTGATCAAGTTCAACAACGCGTGCTTTTCCGGCTTCCTGTTACACACTTCCGTGTATTTCCACGAAATTACTAGTATGAGAGTAAAATCAAATAAAAAGAATAAACTAGTCATCAGATATATCGCATAGCACAAAGGGCAGTCGCAGAAACACTTAGAACGTTAGTAGCAAACAGCCCGCATCCAGCGCCCACACAGTGCACAGCAGTAGGTAACCATAGTGCTACAGTGCACAAGACGCAGTCTGTGTCGAGCTACAGCGTTTGCTCCTTGGCGTTGCGTTGCATTTGCAGGTAGGATCGCTATAATACAGTCGACTCTCGTTAATTCAAAACTCGAGGGACTCTTAAAATATTTCGAATTATCGAGTGTTTGAAATATCAAATGGTTCGAAATTTTTGAGAGAAAACAAATAAAACTTTGAGTTAATAATTGTTGTTCAATTATTATTTGTTAACTATTCTATGACAATGTCAAAAGTTTAGGTGTACACGAGTACAGAAAAAGTGTGAAAAGCTTTTACTCTGAATACAAACGAAAGAGTAACAGTAACTGAATGATAACTAAACAAACTAATTGGTAAGGTGAGAAATGTGTGTCAAATAGTCAAACTAATCATAACAAAAATAAAAATGTGTGCGTGTACTAGCGTACACTCGTAAGAAGTGAAACTAACTAACTAACTTATCAACATTCAAGTATTAGAAAAAATTGATACCATAATTACACCCACGTGTTAGTGTATTGAAAAATACAATCAAAAACTGAGGTTAATTTTAAATAACGTGGAAAAATAAATACCATAATTACACCTACGTATTAGAAAAAGAGATGCAATTACTTACTTTTTTTAGAAATTTACTGGAATTAGAATTAAAATAAGCCCATTGATTTTGCTGATCACTTCAATATAACATATATATATATATATTTATCACGTCACTTCCATAAGTCAAAGATGGCGCGTAACGGAAAAATGTGGCGCATAACGAAAAACTGTTACACTAAATTTTTTTCCAACCCCGATAAAGAAGTTTCACTTCAAAAATTTAATAAAAATTAAACCAATTTCAAAACATACTGAAAAGTAAAAAATAAATGGGTCATTTAGTTACTTTAATTTACTTAGTTACTTTACTATAAACTCGGTGCCATCCAAGTTTAAGGAAAGTTTATTTAACAAAGTAGCAAAGCACTTTGTGTGAATTGGGTATCGTCTTTAAAGTACAAAACTTGCAGATGGCATCAACTTTATATATATGGTTAAGTAAATTAAAGTAACTTAATAACGCATTTATTTTTTACGTTTAATTTTTTAATACATTTTTTTTTATAATTTTTAGTGGTTTATCAACGAACGAACATACGTAAAACCTGCTCGTTTTAAACTATGAGTACCAATATTCGCCAGCCACTTATAAACTACCGACATCGCTGCAAATGTGCCTATGAAGTTTGAAGAGTTCCTTCGATTTAAGCTAGATTTCATTATCAGATTCTAACATGATGACTGAGGGACCATTTTGGAGATGTACCCTTCCTAATAAAAAATGAATTATCAAAATCGGACTATTCTGTGAAAAGTTATGCATGGTCATGCATACAAACATCCGTATCTGAAAAACTACTGAACCGATTTTAATGAAACTTGCAGTATTCCCTAAGTTGAACAAGACGTAGTACAACAAAAAAGAATTACTTAAATCGGACCTGTAGTTCCGGAGATATGCAAACACAAATATAAAAACATAAGAATTCCCTATCTCAAAATCTACTGAACCAATATTGACAAAACTTGCAGTATTCCCTAAGTTGAACAATACCTAGTACAACAAAAAAAGAATTACTTAAATCGGACTTGTAGTTCCGGAGATATGCCTTCACAAACACTAACGAGAGTCGACTGTACTGAATTTTATTTATGACCTGGCGTTATAGCATGCGCGGTAATTACATTTGACGGTGGTTCTGGATTCGATTCACAGCTGGAACGGTTGAGGTAATTGGTTCAGATCTGGCTGGGAGGCTTTGACATTGGTCAGAACGACTAGATATAATGTCGTGTACAAACCGAAAAGGGTATAGATTTTGTACGCTAGTACATAAATAAAACAGTAGATTACTTTTACTATGTATTATATTAATTGATTTAAATTATTATTAACAATTTTTCCGAATAAGGTGTCAGTCGCGTATGTATGTAGATCGGGAATTGACAATTCGTCGGTGTCGCCCTCAAGCGGTTGGCGTTGGTTGCGTGGCGCGCCGCTCCGTTTTAGGTGAACGCCGCGCGCGAACAGATTTCATCCTACTCCTAACAAATTAGCCCACTTCGATGCAACAATAATCGTCGACTTAACATTCCACATGACAGTAATCTCGTGATCCAGGTCTAAGTATTTTTTCTTTTCGGCTTTTGCCATACCGGATATACCTATATGTTGCTTATTGTAATTGAAGCGACAGTTCGTTATTATTTAAAAAAAATGTTTTCGATTTAAATTATTTTTGTTTTGATTGCTATTTGATTAAGTTTGATAAACTACTACATTATATATAAGGCCAGCACAAAAACGCTGCTACAGTACTAATAAAAGATATATCCACGGAATTTCAACGAGCAGCGAGCAGCGCTACCGGGCCACACGTCCGTCAGTCACTCTGCACAAAGCCTTTCACAATTACAGATATGACGTGGGCGAGCATAAATCTGCGCGGCGAACAAGCGCTCGACACTGCCGATCATCAGCCCGCCGACCGCAGAGAGCAGCCAATAAATCCGCACAATACAGTTAGATTTTATTTACGGCTGCGGACAGGAGCAACGCTACGCTCAATTTTACAGTACGCTATAAATACCGACCAATAAAGTTTTCAAATTTAATTCAGCGCTTGATCGCTATAAATTGACCTTGTGACATCGGTTAGTACTGCAAATTAATATGTACCATTGCGATGGAAACGAGTTAATTACTAAAACCAGAAATTGGAAAAAATATTTTTATGTAGTAGTAAGTAATATTTCATGGCGTACCTGATGTTAAATTGAAAATCCATGTTTAGGCATATAGCATAATATTAAATACATAAACTAACATCGAGTATTATTATATATCGAGTGAGAGTGGATCAGGTCCTTTAGTATAGAAATTGAGAACGTATTAGCAGCAGTTTCAGTTTACAAAACGCAACATAAAAAACTCATGTAACGTATTATGGTGGTAAAGCTTATAACATGAGCGAAGTTTAAACAAAATAAAATTAAGTTAAATGAACAAGGAAACAAGAACTTATTCCTGATCCCTTAGCTTTATTAAATATGGCATAGCTGAGTGAAAAGCCGGACATGTCTCATTTTGAAACGCAATTCGATAAAGAGCATCTCAAAGGTGAAGATTCCTCAATATCAATTTGAGTACAGTGCGGCTCGCGCACTCCGCCGGGCAAATAACTGAAGTCTCAATATCCTAAAGGTTCGCATAAATCAATGAAGGGCCATCGTAGTCACGCCTTCATCTCTAGATAATGCATTTCGATGGCTTTTTGAAATTCATGAGTTGATCTTGAGAGAAGAGCGTCTTGATATTACTGCTACAGAGCGCAGCTTTTCTTGCTAAAAGGTACACACAAATGAGGAAATAATTATGCGCGCACGAAAGTGTTTTGAGGTAAAACCTTTTTAGCACATAATCCTTTAGAGACGGTAATTATTTATAGGCCACAAATATAAATGAAAAAAGGAAGAAAACAGTGTATTTAAGCTCGTGGTCTTGGTGGTAGTACACACCTCGAAGAGCACGTTAAGCCACCGGTCCGGATCACTATCATCAATATCTGACATCTGATAGTGTTCATTGTTGATTTAAACATTATTACACTAAGCCCACCATTCGCATTGGAGAAGTTTGTTGGGTCTGCGCTTCATATCCCCTGAAAAAGAGGGAAGCCTGGCCCAGTGGTGGGCTGTTAATGGGCTGATGACGATGATGATAACACATATAGTATAAAAAATATACGTGAAAATACGTAGCAAACAATTTTGTAGCACAAATAATGCGCAAAGACGACCTTAACGGATAAGAAACGTGATGATGAGTCGACAATGACGTCTACTCTACTTATTTCACTTATATGAATCGTATTACTAATGTATTTAAACCAAATCCAATACACGGATAGCCTATTTTAAAATCAATTACTTCTCGAGAAAAACACTTTCCAAGAAACGACCTAACGTAGAGCCTGCGAAGTAATTACCTTAAAAAATTCCCTCTGCGTGCAAGCCCACTAAAAGCGTTTCCAAATCCTCCCTCGGCTGGCGGTATTGTGTTCTGACTCAAAATAAAAGCATTCTTTCTTACCTGTCTGACGCGGCGGCTTCATTAATAAGATTAATCGCGGGCTGAATTCAAACCCGCGAACTGAAGGAACGTGGACTAGTTTATTTTGAGCTTTCACAAAATAATAACTAATATTAAATATTTTTTGTAAAATGTTGCATATTTTTGTTTACAACTTTGTATATTAAGAGTTTCTTTTTAATGACCAATAGAGGCTGGATTTATTAAAAGATTTTTTAATTACTAACAAACGCTCTTGACTTTGATATTACCTTTTTTTCCGAGGGGGTAAAACCCTCTTCTTTTGACTGAGGCATTGCCTGGCATTTCATATTCTCTTTTCTTTCGCTCTCCTTTTTCTCTTTCTCTCTTGATCGTAATTTTTCTGTACTGAGAATCATCCCATTCGTCTTCACCGCAGAGCATATACAGAGCACGCAGACGCAGAACGCAGAGCTCAATCAGGTTTCCGGAGTAACCAGCACTGTAAACTCCCTGTGCCGCTGCTCTTAAGTCATTGCAGGCAGGGTATTCGAATAGCGTGTTGCAGAGTGCCCTGTTTTCTATAGAGGTAGTAATTTTCAGTAGGTGCTTTACCGATTGCGAACAGATAATAAGGGTAGGTTTAGAGCTGACGAACCGCATAATAAGCCATTTATAATTTTTTTGCATAATAAGCCAATTATTATTTCCCCACAATCGATGTATGTAACATAAGCATATGTAACAATAGCGTTTTGTCTGGCCAAGAGTGATGTTAGCTCTTTACTGATTACTGTAAGCTGTAAATGATAATAGCTAACTCTCTAAGGCACAAAAGGCTGTAACATAAATTTCTGACTCCGAAAATTCCTTGGTGTTAATAAAGCTCAATATGTCGGAATCCTACCCAGTCATCCATAATCTCATAATATACTTACATACATACATACATACAGAGTACTAAATTATACTTGAAAAATAAAATAAAAATATCTCGACGAACAATAGCAAATCATTCGCTATCGCTTCAAACCAGCTTCATTGCAAGTGTTTTGTATTCAGAATGATAAAATTATTTCGTATCTATTCAGTTTTAACCGAATATATTATAAAGTGTAAAATCGTAAGCGTTGAATTTATTATCGATTCTCTTTATAACTGAGCCCAAAAATAATAGCAGATTATGATGGGATTGCATAATATTATTTCAAAAACTTACATCAAACTTAATCCGAACAAAATCTGGCTTATATTAAAATTATAAGAGTGCCTTAGAACGTAATTATTTCACATAATTTATGCGCAATGACGAAAAAAAATCTTCAACAAGTTTTTGAAGAGTGGCGAAATATGTCAGTCAAAACAATGGACAACGGGTGAAATAGGTACTGCTAGCATTAAGACGTCAATTTTCTGCAAATGGAAAAGCTCATATAGTTTCGTCTGTTACAAGAAATAATACTTTTAACAAAAAAATTAATTATATAATATATATCTTGCGAGAAAATTGTCTAATCTGTGACTTTAAATAAATTGATTGGAAAACTTTTATAAACGCTTTCAATATAATTATTTAGCGAGTTAAATACACGAAGAGTATTAACTATTAAAGAGTGTTAAAGTTCTCTCGGTGTCGTCTAGTAAAAAAGCTTTTATAACCATCTGAACCTCGATATTATAAAAGGTTTTTTGCTGCAAAACTGTGCAATATAGAGACAGTTTGTACAGGTATTAGTTCCCTCCTCCTCTTAGTGTTGCCAGTATTAAATATTCATTAGATGAGTAAATACTCGCTCAGACGGCACAGTAAGCATCGGCTAGCAACACTAGCGATTTATAAATAATCATTCCCCATTATTCAGATTCATTTGAGACCTTAATTCGCATTAGAGTTTGGAGCAACGTGATAAATGCTGAATTTTCTGTAGGTGTGTTTTATTATTGACTAGCGGGCTCCCACGGCTTCACTCGTGTTCGCGTTCCTGTGAGAATATCAGGATACAAATTTGCCTATGTCACTCTTTATGATCTGTTTATATAGTCGATATCTTTTGGACGCGTACTAATTGGTTTGGTTTTTCCCTTTAAGTTTCGTTTTGCCTACTTCTTACTTCTTTTATATATTCTCAGCTTACTTCTTTTATATGGTTAAAAAAATCAGTACTGATCTAAGGATCTGAGTAAGGTGATCAGGCCTTTTAAAGAGGTATTTAATTATGAAGTACAAATGTATATCTGTCCGCGGGCGGAAATGACGTCACGGCGGCCACTAGCGCGCTTTTAATGATAGACGAGAACCACTCTCGCGAGGCCACGAGCTGCGCGGGATATTGCATAAAAAATAATGTAAAACTACCATCACAACAGATACACAGCATTGCTTATGTATCCGCTTCAATATGTCGTATCATTTTTAAATCCCGATAAAAAATAGGCGTACTATAAGTTTGACGTCGATGTTTGTCTGTCTATTTGTATGACCGCTATAGATGTTTTTTTTTCTTATTTGAAAATCATTTCCTTGCAGTGGTTCGTCTGGTAAAAATGGCGGCCGCTACAAAATGGCTGGTTTCAACTTCTTCAATGCGGGTATTAATTGAAAGGGGATGACCAAATAGTATACACTATAAAAAATTTAAATCCAAGATAGCTGATACGAATAATGGTGAATTACATTTTCACCGATAGTTTGTTAAATTTTTAATTTAACTTGTTATTGATAGGCGTAGTCAGGGTATTGAGTATCATATGCCTGTTATTTTTTTATCGGCATCAATGCCCTTCTTTTAGAAAAACAGCAAAGCTGCTTAGTGATAGAAGTATGCATAGTAGAAAGAATTTCCTGGATGAGGTTTCAACAACAAAGAGGAAAAACAAAATTATTAACATAAGCAATTTATATAAGCATAGTTAATAAAGCAATCTTTTAAAATATTTATTCATTTATATTACCATATTCCTCAAAATAAGTAAATAGCTCAAAGAGGTGTGAGTTTTATCCTACTCCTACTAAATGAGCCCATTTCCATCTTAGATAACATCATCAGTTACGACGGCCTTCGTGGCGCAATGGAATGCGTGGTGGATTTATAAGATGTCCTAGATTCAATTCCCGGTGGGGCAGATTAAGATTTTTTTAGTCTTGGTCTGGCTGGTGGGAGGTTTTCGCTGTGGCTAGTTACCACCTTACCGACAAAGACGTACCGCCAAGCGATAACCCTAATAACTTAGCCTTCTTTTATCTTAGATTGCATTATCACTTAACATCAGGTGTGATAGCAGTCAAGGGCCTTCTTTCAGTAAATTAAAAAAACTCAGCATCATGATACCTACCCACTTTACTAAACTTATTACCCTAAAGTTTATCTTATTTGAGGAGAAACAAACTTATAAACACACAAACTTTCGCTTTGATAATATTAATGCGATACACCTGTTTCGTGGCCCGCTGTGATTCTTAGCGGTCAGGAAATGGAATATAAAGTGCAGGCGGCGCCACGAAACACGCGTTTCGTGTTACGAGCGCCGAGCGCCCGCACTCAGGGGTCAGTGTTGCCATTAGCGGCTAGCTCGCGAAATAGAGTGTAAAGAATCATTCATTTCCTTCCACTTCCTTTTTAAGTGAAACAAGAGCGGAGCACCAAACGCGCGCACTTGTAGTTCCAGTCGATTGTCAGTATCAAAACCATAAAATAAATCATTTTTATTTTCTATATTCTGCCAATTCGTAAGCCGTTGAATACTGTCGAGTAAACTCCAAATTCCCTCTCTTACAGAAAAAGCTGGATTCTGGACCATAAAAAAACCGACCTACTAGCTCCATAAACAGCTATTACAATACAAAAAATAATACAAAAGTGACTATTAGACGGTCCACAAATGGGCTTGTAAGGATATTTATAAGAGCATTATTATTGTTGAACAATGTCCCGGAGCACATGCTCAGTTAATAATTCAGTCGCACTCCGCGGGAATAGGTAACAGAGAACACACAAAAAGGTTTCCTTTTAACGAAATCATAAAAACAATTCACTCACATACTAATAACTAGAGAATGGCCAACGTTAAGTGTACACCCGCCACACAATACCTTCAATGTTCGAGCACACAATTCTAGGACTTATAACTGAGCTAAAGAGGTCGTTTTAGTTTGTTATTACAGTGGTGTAGTGGTCCTTTTGCGGGGTGTACGTGCGGAATAAGTTGTCATAATAAAACATGGCGTGTAAGTGTTTTGTGTGCGCGCCCACTAATGTGGAATATACGGAGCCATTCTCTGCCGACGCGGGGCGAGTGCTTGCTAAAATATCATTAGTGACTAGTATAATGTAGTAGTTATTTCATTTTTATATATGATGTATTAAACTACCTCAGAAGTTACATGCGGAGTATTACAAGGTCACAAAGGTTCGGGTTCAAGTTCTGGGACGAGCTATAATATAAATTAAGCTTTTAGTTGTTACTAGCCGTTCACAGACTTCGTCCGCGTAAAAACCCCCACCAATTCCATTCATCCCCTTATAATAATTACACGTCAAGCAATGAAGCATATTGCCTATACTCCAATTGCTGTAAGAAAGTGCGGGTGACAGTTGTCAGTATGACGTTGACGTCAGTGACTAGGGATGTGACGCTTAGAAATTCATGTTTATCGCTGACGATACTCGCAGCATAAATCTAGCTCTTTTTAATGTTGTAAAAAAAATAGCTTAAAAGGCAAATTATTATTTGATCGTTATTTATGAGGAGACTTTGTTATCGCGGTTATAGTAATGCATAGTTTCTAGGGATTAAACTTTTATTGACTATAGTCTCTGCGATAATTTTTTTAACAACTACAAGTTGGCAATTGACTGCTACCACTCCTGATGTATGATTCAGTCTAAGATGGATGCGGGCTAACTTGTTAGGTGTAGAATGAAACAACATCGTACCGGAACACTAAATCGCTTGGCGGTACGTCTTTGTCGGTAGGGTGGTAACTAGCCACGGCGATAGCCTTCCTCCAGCCAGACCAAGACAAATTAAGAAAATCTCAATCTGCCCCGCTTTACCATTTGGTACAGGTTAATAAACCTCAAACCGATCCAACCGCAACAGCCAGTTGATGAACTGGAAAACGGAGTAGATATAAAAATGTTAAAGTTGGAGCTTATTGCCTTAGTCCGGCGTCAAAAGGCACCAACTCTACCTATGCTCTAGAAGAGATGACAATAGGTCTGACCTCGGTCCTTAGATATAATGTTATTGGGCCCAAATAACATGTATGCTTTTATTTTAAATCCTGTTTTGAAGCTTTATAAAATCAGCATTTATAACATCAGCGCTGCGAACGCAGCATTACCTATGAATTAATTGATTATTTGATTGAATGATTTGATTGATTTAATTTAAATACTTTTTTCCATATTCCCATTTAATTTTCAGTCACGCCGCAAAAATTAATACCTACTTCACCGCCATTAACGGCAAATAACATGTTGGCACTGTTACAAGAGGCCATCAACAAAGATTAACCTGAAGGCTGGTCGAAGGTCGTGAATAAAACAAAAAGGGATATTATGACTGGTTGGGATCGTGACGTCCATATTAACAACATAATTAATTCATCTATACATATAAATAAAATTGCAGTGTCTGTTTGTGCATATATGCATACCGTACATACACCAAAATAACATCTTTTTTTCAATTATTGTCTGTCTGTCTGTTTATTTGTTCTGGCTAATCTCTGAAACTACATCAGTCATCAGTCGGATTATAAAAAACCTTTTGTATATGATAGCTCGACTCATAAGGGGTGACATAAGGTAATTTGTATCCAGATATTACCACGGGACCAGGAACTACGCGGGTGAAATACCGGGAGACCGCTAGTTGTTAATAATATTCGTCATAGATTCAGATGATGAATTTAGTGACAACTCAAATGTTCCTAATTCTGATATAAGTTAGGACGAATAAAATATATTTCTTCTTTGCAACCTTTTAAGTAAACTTTCCCTGATGTTCTGTTGTTGTATAAAATTATAGACTTTTTAAAAATAAAAATTGTACTACAATATACGTTTATTATTAAAAAAAATATCGACTATTCATCGTAGAAGTACGTCCCATCACTAGACACGTCTATGGCGTTACGTTATACGTTACAACACATTGCTTAATTTTTCTTTCAATTTGATTTTATTTGTAGACTAGAACATTCTGGCTGGGTTTAACGGTTTTAAATTTAAGTTACTACAGCTATTAACGATTTAATATATTAAGAATTTGGACCAGCTGAAATACTAAGTCATAATTTGTAAATCGCTTCAACTTTCAAGAGTGAAACGGAAAGTTAATGACATATGTCACAGGCACCTTGTTAGAGCGCAGGCACTATACATAGGTGTTTATTTACGCGACATAATAAAATATTTTAGAAGGCTTCATCAATGTTTTATTAAGTTATACTTTATATCTTAATAAAATATTGATGAAATCTTGATGTTCGTAGATATTAATGTGCCATGCCTAATAATATCGCTCATAAATCACATTAATTGTCAGCATGACATAGGTATACTAATAGTATTATTTTCAGCTGTACTGAGGATCTAAATTTTTATAAAACCTTGAATTAACGTGACAATAACCATTACTCCGGCGCACGCAGATACACCTCGGGCTCAGCAGATAGTAGTAGCTTAACATTTTTCTTAATGCCTTGATTTTGCTATTACTATTATACATATTTTGATCATGCTATTACACCCGCTTATTTTCCGTTCCCATGAGATTATCGGGATAAAAAGAAGCCTTTATTTTAATCTAGGTTATAATATATTTCTAAAATTGTATCCTTTCAATTTTAGTCAATTGCGGCGTGAAAGAGTAACTACCATCCATTTATAGTTAAGTTTATAATTATAGTAAAGCTAAGCTGTTGTTATATAAAAGCTCTTACTCATAACTACTCGTACAAAAGATGAGTTTAACTTGCTCTACGATGTATGGCGCTACTGTCATGTATGTGCGACAGGGAAACTCGTATTAAACAAATTAAAAGCGATGTCCTTGTCAACAGATGCTTGCTCAACTTTTGTTTAAGTTTTAACCCTCTTCGGAGGCAAGTTGTTTACTTTGGACGTGTTCCCTGTACCAATACTGAGGTTGTATTTTATTTTTTATGTTTAATATTTTAGTAATAGTAGAGCTTTCTGTGATAAAGCTCTGTAAGTAAAGTAAGTTACTACTAGTATAGTAGTGAGGTTATTACTGTAAGATTGAACATGACTGATATCAAAATACTGGTCTAACTAATATTACAAGTGCAAAAGTTTGTAAGTATGGGTATGTGGGTGGATGTTTGGTGCTCTTTCACGCCAAAATTAATGGATGGATTTTAATGAAACTTCGCAATAATTATAGCTTACATATCAGAGTAACAAATAACCCTTATTTAATCCAGTAATTCCCACGAGAACGGGAGCTACGCGTAATACTAATAAAAACATGGTATTAATGTAACAATCATTGGTATATATGCGACAGCGTTTAGAAAAATCGCCCACTACTGCCACAGACGAAAATTGATAACCTTTGTACTAAGTATCTTCTGCTTGAACTTCTCTCACAATCATCTTAGTCAATCAACACAACGTGATGATGATAATGACGGCAGCTGTAACGCACCGTGCACGTAATAACGAAATATCTCCACGTATATTTGTACGCAGTGTCGGAGTGTCGGCTCACATTTGCTTCAAACTAAAAAGCCATTTATTTACGCAATATAAGTAAACAGATCCGACAAAAATACCCCGACCCCCTGGGGCGTTGGCACTGCACGATAACTCATAGCTCCAGAGCTCGTGGCGACAAATCTAATTCAAAAATTCAGACAAATAATTGTTATTTATTAATGAGCACTAATATACAGTTTATTTATTTTATTTAAACAACTTTATTGCATTAAACATAAAAAGAAGGTACAATACAACTTACACTACAATTTCTAGTTTAATTATTAATTTCAAGTTTAGTATAGTGAATATGGTTTACTACGCTTCATAGCGTGAAAAAGCTTGTGATTCATCAACATCATTATCAGCCTAATAAAGGCCCACTACAGGGCTAGGCTCTATCCTTTTAGGAGGGGAAGCTTGTGATTTTTTCAAGCTTTTTCATGCCACCACCGAAATAGTTAAATTTAAAAAAAAATCTGTTTACTTATATTGCGTAAATAAATGGCTTTTTAGTTTGAAGCAAATGTGAGCCGACACGCCGACACTGCGTACAAATATACGTGGAGATATTTTGTTATTACGTGCACGGTGCGTTACAGCTGCCGTCATTATCATCATCAGGTTGTGTTGATTTTCCTAAGCCCAAGATTGCCTGGAAGAAATCGCTATTAAGCGATAAGGCCGCCTTTTGTACCTCTACTTCCTCCATAATATTGTTTCTGTATGTTTTTTATGTTATCTTATGTGGTGTACAAATAAAGAATAAATAATAATAATAATAATAGGTGAAAATTCAGACTATTTACACCATTTTTCTATTACCTACAGCAGTATGTTTGCAAGTTTTAAATACCTTTCGTTAAGTTCAAAATTAACACTCATTAATTATGACTTCTATAAATTAACTATAATTGATTGTTTTAATTGTAGTTTCAATTGTTTTTCGTGCAACTAAGTGAAAAGTTAAATCACCGTAAGAAAATATGAAAAGATGCTCCTTATAACGTTGTACAAGCTCTCGGTGTAGCGATGAAGCAACAACTATACGCTGGAAATGAAAACCATTTGCATCTGTCGTCCATTTTGTTTTTGATTTTACGTATTTTTGTGACAGTTAGTTACGGCCCGGTCGCCGCCCGGTCGCCGCCCGGGGGACGAACCACAAATTTTCTAGTTTGCCGTTTTTAACAATCTGAACAGCTTTAAATAAAACTGCGTGAAAAATGTATGCTAACTCTTCACCGCCGAGTTGTGTAAAAACTTTTAATGAAGTGTGTTCTGATTGCAACACGTTCTTTCATTTCTTTTTTATTTTTTATACCGCTTGAAGTTAGCCCTTACACCTGATGGTAATTGACAATGCAATCTAAGATGGAGTGGAGTGGAGTAGGGTTCCACACCCGGAACACACACAAGAACCGGAATGCTTATATTTACTTTGCGGTACGTTTTTGCTGGCAGGTTGATATTTATCTACGGCGAAGTCTCCCACCAGCTCGACTGGGTCAGTTAAGAAAATGCAATCGGAAAACGATTCCAGGACCTTATAAGTCCACCGCGCATACTACTGTGCCACGAAGGCCGTCAAACCTACACCTATTCGTCAAGTCCCACTATGTCATTGGTGCTACAAAGGCCATACCACTGAGATATCTTACCTCGCGTACATTCCTGGCGCGCGCACCGCTTCTGGCAAATATTTCTGATCTCACTTTTCTTTCACTAGAGGCATTTTGTTGCAACACATTTTGTCTTAACGTACATACACATAAATAACAAGCTGACCACATAGGTACATTTTCATACCTATTTAGTTTGTAATAACTTTGGTTGAAATAAAATATCCCAAAATTGTGTGATATTAAATCAATGATATTATTTAAACTGTTACCCATCTACATGGATAGCACTTTAATTAGGAATAATAATTATTCAATCTTAAAATTAAGAACAGAACATCAACAATTTAGAAAAACCCTTTAGAAGAAAACTAAACCATTTATAAAAAAACTTTCTAAGCAAAATCGTTACGTTTTTCTTTCGCAGCACTAATAAGTGATATTCTTGTCACTGCGACAGTCGGACGACATGTCGCTAGTGTGGCCGCGAGGCGTCGACGGTTGACTCGGATTCCCAAAAGATATTGCAATGAAAATTCCTTACGTTTCCTTTTCATCTCGATTCTTTCGTATTTCAATGCCGTGTTATTAAATCTTCCGCGATATTGAAATTTGAAGCTTAAGGAATATATTTTATACATTTCGCATGTGCTCGTATTATTTTTGGATTATTATATTATAACGTTTGTAGATCCCGGCATTTGCGAAATGCGACAAGACAAGTAAAATGTTTTTTATAGGATTCATATTTCCTATATTTGTCTTATCTCTTTGTTACTAGGGAGAAATATAAAGTTTGGGTATATTTTAAGTTATTGTAATAAATAAAATAAAAATATCCGTTGGTCAAAGGCAAGTCTTGACATGGCCAGACATATTGAGGAATAGGTGTTAAGTTACTGTTTTTTCTTTTATATTAAGACCGAAACACAGCAATACTGCATAGCAGAAATTAATATAGCAGTGACACTTTCCTCCATTATTGCAAACTAGTGGACGCCTACGGTTTCTCTCGCGTAGTTCCCGATCCCGTAAACATTTCGGGATAAAAGTAGTTTATGTGTTATTCTGATTGAATGTTTCATCAAAATCCATTTAGTAGATTTTGCGTGAAAGAGTAACAAACATCCATCCATACATACTTACAAACGTTTGCGTTTGTAATATTAATAGTAGTATAGATGTTAAGTCAATATTTTTCTTTATATTTATCACCGAAACACAGTAAAGCTGTATAGCAAAAATTAGTATAGCAGTGGTACTTTAGTTCATAACTCCAAATAAAACATATTTAAGTAATAATATTGATTAGTGTCTTGAATTTCAGTCAGAAATACATGCATGTAGTTAATAAAAAAATCCATTAATAAATTTTTTTTAAGAAAAACAATCTGTTTTGTAAACAGTTCTTTTCGTACAACATATTCTGTTATTATCAAATTAAAATTAATTAGAAACACTTTTGAAAACATTAAAGAAAAATATCAAAGGCCCGTCGTTGGAACATTATCAAAGCGATTTCGCGAGTCAATTAAATTCACGTGAAAATAAAAATAATTTCCAAACAAAACAAGGAAATCACGACTCGTGAAAAGGTTTTTTTGATAAAGGCGGCATTCCATCGCCGCATGAGCGCACGCCTCAGTGGACGCAACAGCCTGCCCGGTTGCATTCAACAAATTATTATTATTTTTTTTTTCATTTTTATAGTCTTCCTGACTTTCTACATACTTGTAGGTATATTTGTTATTCGCTTTAGTTTTGAAAGTTAGTTCGAGTAAGCACTTTGCGCTCCATTGTCTGTCGCTTTGCTGAAATAATTGCATAATTTATGTGGCTCAATTTGAAGCTATTATATAAGCTAAGCTATAATATAAAAAACGTATTATGCAAATGTGCGATGTTATAAAGAAGCGAAAAATTTAACATGTTTCGATAAATTAGGCACCGCTCTGTTTATGTCTTTGAACGCACCGTATGACATTAATTGTAAAGGTACCGATATAACTATTAATCTAAAATAATTACATGATTTATTAGTGTTATAGCTTAGCTTAGCGTAGTGTGGCAACTTGGTGATGAGTGGAAGAGCGGTTTTACGATCGACTATTGAACAATGTTTCAGTATCTTAACAAAGCAAATTAGGAGAACAATAATTTATTTAGCACACAGCCAAACAATAATCTGAAGTTTTCCGAATTCAGACAAATAAATAAGAGCGAAATCGAGCTATTTGCTGCTGCTTATAAAAACTAATCTCCGCGGCGCAGTGGTTTTATACTTGTAAGTAATAAGGTCTTGGATTTAATTCCCGTATTTACTAAATTACCGTACCGATTTTCTTAATCGGTCCAGGTAATTTTCTAAAAAGTTCCAAGTTGGAAGTTACCTAATTAAACTAAAAAGATCTTTTTTAATTTGAATAATTACTTTTGAAATACACTTAGACAAACATACATAATAGACGCACATATACTTATGAAACACATATTACATAGAAGTTAATAAGCTCTCTTTTTTGAAGTCGGTTAGAACTAACATATAAACCATCGAGGGAGAAAAGATCGGGCCAAGTTAAGTGTTACTTGCAGTACCGTGGACACCGAGAGCGTATAATTTCATCATCATCATCATCATTATCAGCCAATAGACGTCCACTGCTGGACATAGGCCTTTTTTAGGGACTTCCAAACACAACGATCCTGAGCCGCATGTGCCCAGCGGCTCCCTGCGACCCGTTTGATGTCATCAGTCCACCTGGTGGGGGGTCGACCAACACTGCGCTTTCCGGTGCGGGGTCGCCATTCTAGCACCTTCGGCCCCCAACGTCCATCAGCTGTTCGAACCACGTGCCCCGCCCATTGCCACTTCAGTTCTGCGACTCGCTGAGCTATGTCGGTTATTTTGGTTCTTCTGCGGATCTCCTCATTTCTGATTCGATCACGCAGAGATACTCCGAGCATTGCTCTTTCCATCGCCCGCTGAGTGACTCTGAGCCTTCTTATGAAGCCCGCAGTTAGCGACCAAGTCTCGGATCCGTATGTCATCACTGGCAACACGCACTGTTCGAAGACCTTCGTCTTCAGGCACTGAGGAATTTTGGACGAAAAGATGTCACGCAGTTTCCCGAACGCTGCCCAACCGAGTTGGATTCGGCGGTTCACCTCTTTCTCGAAATTGGACCTACCTAACTGGACCATATGCCCTAGGTATATATACTCGTCTACAATTTCGAGTGCAGAATTTTCAACAATAACTGGGTGGAGCGAAACATGAGCATTACACATGATCTTTGTCTTGCTCATGTTCATTTTAAGGCCCACCTGTTGAGAAACTCTGCTGAGGTCATTGAGCATATTATTAAGGTCATCTAGAGATTCTGCCATTATCACTACATCGTCGGCAAACCGCAGTTGAGTGAGGTACTCGCCATTGATGTTGATGCCAAGTCCGTTCCAGTCCAAGAGCTTAAAGACGTCTTCCAATGCGGCGGTAAATAGCTTCGGGGAGATAACATCTCCCTGTCGCACTCCTCGCTGCAATTGGATTGGCCTCGTAGTCTCATCCTGTATACGGACTGACATGGTGGCGTTTTCGTACAGGCACTGCAACGCTTGGATGTACCGGTAGTCGATTCGGCACCTCTGCAATGACCTTAACACAGCCCAGGTTTCCACCGAATCAAAGGCTTTCTCATAGTCCACAAACGCCAAGCAAAGTGGCCGGTTATACTCTTCGGTCTTTTGTATAACCTGCCGCAGCGTATGGATGTGGTCTATGGTACTAAAGCCTTGTCGGAAACCGGCTTGTTCGGGAGGCTGGAAGTCATCAAACCTACGAGCGAGACGATTCGTGATGACTCTGGAGAACAACTTGTAGACATGACTCAGCAGCGAGATTGGTCTGTAATTCTTCAGCAAGGTATTGTCACCCTTTTTGAAGAACAGAACAACCACGCTCCTGTGCCACGCCTGAGGCGTCTTGCCCTCGTGAATGACGGAATTGAACAATCGCTGAAGGACTTCAAGTATCGGTTTACCACCCGCTTTCAGGAGTTCTGCTGTGATTCCGTCATCACCTGGCGCCTTGTTGTTCTTTAGGTGTTCGAGAGCCATACTAATCTCGTCTAGGCTGACGTCCGGGATATCTTCGGTATAGTGTCGGGTCAATTTGGCTCTGGGGTCTTCAGCCAAATTGTCAACAGGCTTTTGAGTTGACGTGTATAACTGTCCATAGAACTTCTCGACCTCACCCAAGATCTCGGGCTTGGAAGAAATGAGATTACCGTCATCGGTCTTCAGACGCGTCAACTGACTGCGTCCAATAGACAGATCTTTCGCGAACACTTTCGAGCCACGGTTGTGTTTTATTGTATCTATGATACGCTCGGTGTTGTAGCGGCGTAAGTCACATTTCTGCGACTTAGAGATCTGTCTATTGATACGTCGGTAGTTCAGAGCGTCCCCTGAAGACTGTAATCGCATTCCTTGTCTTTCCTCCATGAGCTTGAGTGTTTGGTCAGAGAATTTCTTGTTGGTTTTTGGGCGGTGGGTCTTATAGAACTTAGACCCAACCGAATGGACAGTTTCCACTAGCCTGTTGTTCAGATCGTCCACATCAACACAATGTGCTAGGCAATCGAAGCGGTTCTGGAGTTCCAGTTGAAAGCTTTCGGGGTTTTGGATGTGGGCACGAGTAGGTCGGAGCGTTGACTTCACCAGTCGGTACCGTTCAAGCTGTACATTGATATTCAACGTGCCTCTTACCAGTCGGTGATCACTGCCGGTTTTGACCCTATTGATCACAGAGACATCGTTGAATATATGCCGTCTGGTCGACAAGATGAAGTCAATCTCATTTCTCGTGGAACCATCGGGGCTCAACCAGGTCCATTTCCTATGTGGTGGCTTCTTGAAGAAGGAGTTCATCATAAAGAGGCCCTCCTTCTCCATGAAGTCAGCCAACATTTGGCCCCTGTGGTTCCGTTGCCCATAGCCAAATTGCCCCACTCTCAACTCTGAACCACTCCTCTCGCCCAGCTTTGCATTGAAATCCCCCATAACAACATTGTAGTAGGAGTTCGAAGCATGCAGGGCTCTTGAAATATCCTCATACAATACCTCTACCTCCTCGTCGGGTTGTGCCGAGGTCGGTGCGTAAACCTGTATAACCTTCAACGAATACCGTTTGGTAATTCGGAGGACAAGGAACGCTACCCTGCTCGACACACTCTCGACTCGTACAACATTGTTAACGAGGGACTTGTGAACGATAAACCCAACACCACCTTGGGACAGATGTTCGCCCTCCCGGTAGTATAGTAAATTGCCGGAATTCAGGATTATCGAGTCCTCGCCCTCTCTTCGGACTTCAGACAATCCTATAATGCTCCAGCGCAACTTACTTAATACTTCTTCCAGTTCGATCACCTTTTCGTCAGTCCTCAAAGTGCGTGCGTTGAATGTTGCCAGGTCCAGTCGTCGGGGTTGGCAGCGGAATCTCTGCCGGAGATTCTTGACACCCCTTGCCCCGCCGTTACCATGACCGCTGCCAGAGCCAGGAATAGCGGGGCTGCCGGGGACTAGGGGCTGTTTCCTTGGTCCGTCTCCCATAAAAGAAATGCCCTATAGTGACCACGCTGGGCAGGCGGGTTGGTCACCGCAGAGCTGGACTATTCGAACCAGTGTCACTGCTGCCTGACACTGGCCTCATTTTGTAGTCCAGCCTATTTGGAATGGTTATACCGCCATTCATCGGTCGCCAGAGCCTCGTCGGTCCATCTGCAGGGTGCACCGCGAGCAGGTGAGGTTGACATTTGGGGAGGCCGACTGGAACTATCATCCCCCTTACACCCCGCGTATAATTTACACCGGAGAAAATCTGCTAGTTTTTGTAAAAATATATTTTTACTGAGAAAGGAATAATTTCGTTCCGTAAATATTCATTTATGTACTTAATTTAAAATACGTCTCTCGTCTGTCTGCTCATTTATTATGCAACAGATTCTTTCATTAGTAATTCATTCGTTAATGTTCTCCTTAAGGCCGCACTACACTGCGAGGGTTTTATATGCGTAAAAAAGCGCGTCGAAATCCGATACCGTTTTAAGATTTGGCACATCACTAATAATTTCTAATAGGATTTTTATTAATAAAAATTAATAGCATAAGTAAGTAGTTATTTTTTTAAGTAATTATGTACCTAACTGACAATTGGGTCTTAATAAAAAACATATATTATTTATTATAAATATTAAATTTTCGGAACTTTACAAATAAACGGTCTTTTTACTTTCGTATCTCGGGAAAGATTAAAAAAGACAAGTTATTATTTCCTCTGAAAGGTTTATTTAACTCTCAAAATTAACAAATAGTCTTTCACTACGCTGCGATATCTCTTGCCCTTGCTTATAATATATCTTGCTCTGAATATATAGATTTTTTTTTCATTAATTATAGTTAGCCCTTGACTACAATTACTTCTGATGATAAGCGATGATGCAATCTAACATAGAAATAAGGTAAACTGTTGTGAGTAGGGTACACGACACGCTGAAGTCTCCTATCAGGCCTGGACCAATTTTAATTGAATTCCAGAAAATCTTAATCAGGCCAGCCGGAAATCAAACCCAGGACGTGTCTTATAAATCCACTGCGCATACCGCTGTACACTTGTAGCATGAGTATCTCCTGTGTTACTATATAATACGGATCAGTTTCACACTTTACTGGTATAATATGAAGGCGGTAAATCGTACAACTAAAAGCAATAAAAGCTTATTCGCATTAGCAGCAGGTGGCCCGCGACACCCGCTAATAGCTCCTCTACACGATCGGCCGCGATAGACTGAGATCAGCCATCCGAAGCGTTATTTTACACCAGGTATTATAAGAGTCAGTTAAGAGCCTATATGAGAAGTTGGTCAGGTTATAGGAGAGGGTGTGTTAATGACAACGATCGGGACTGACGGTTTCACGTGCTCTCCAAGACACGTTAACGCAACATAATCGTCTTCTTAGCTCCAGGCTGCTAACGAGAATGTCTTGGAAGAAAGAAAAACTTTATTTTACATAGCCTGTCTTAGGACTCGGCAACGGAGGACACCATGATCCGAATTCATTACAGAGTGGGAAGGCAGATTTGATCGAAACGATTTAAGGTAAGTTAAATTAATACCTACGGGTTTTAGTTTAGCCCATCTTAGTCATAAAGAGTTCAACGAGATAAACAATTAGATTAAAATTATAACGAGAAATGTAGACAGTAATTAAACTCATACATAATTTATACTTATATTATAAATGCGAAAGTAACTATGTCTGTCTGTCTGCCTCGCTTTCATGCTAAAACTACTGATCCAATTTAAATGAAATTTGGCACAGAAATAGTTTAGAGCATAAGAAATAACATAGGCTACTTTTTATCAAATTATCAAAAAACAGAATTTTACGCAGACGGGGTTGCGGGCGTCCGCTAGTACTATAATATACGAATACTATATATTTATAAATTGACTCCGACAGGAATCTAGCCCCTATGGTTGAATATCAAGCCAACTCTTAATGACAACACACATAGAATATAATATTGTACCTATTTATAAAGTAGTACCTACGTACAACTACATATATACTTCTCTTCTAATAATACAAATGCGAAAGTTACTGTGTTTGTTTGTCACTCAATCGCGGCTAATGTACTTTTACTACTATTTAAATGAAATTTGGTACACAGATAGTCTAAAACCCGAAAGAGGACATAGGCTACTTTTTCGAACTACCACAAAACAGATTTTATTTTGCGGACGGAGTCGCGGGCATCCTCTAGTTAGTTGTAAAGCATAAAACTCCCTCACAGTAAAAGGATGAAACTGGATATTATGAGTGAAATAAATTAAACTTTATAATATCAGTCCACTTAAGCTGTAAACACTCTCACAGCGAGTTCAGACATTTTTCCTCGAATTTGTCCGTTTACAGCTCTTGTTGCTAATGAACGCAATTCGCGGTTGCAATTTATAACATTTCCCCCCGACCACTTCGGTAATTAAGGCCGCAGACCCTCTGCGAGATATAAGCTCATTGTAAAATATATTCTTTAACAGATATATTTCAAAAGACGCGATTATGGTTACAGTGCTGGAGACTGGTACCTGCGCTATTGAGAGAACATCGTAAAGTTGTAAGTCCAAGTATTTACATCAAAGTCAAATTCGTTTATTTCAAGTGGGCATAGATTACTAGGATTTTTTAAATGTCACATAATTATCAAGCGGAGGAAACTGAGCCTATTTGTACATCTGCACAGGGGTGCTCAGTTCGCCATTCCAAGAGTAATCTTGGAAGGAAATATACTGGGCAAGAGAGCACTTGGTCATCAAAGAACGAATTGGGTGGACGACATAAGAGAGTGGTCCGACATACTCGTAAGAGACATAAGAGAGTGAAGAGAGCCCGACTCGGTTACCCACAATTAAAATGACACGAAGTGGTAATGATGATTATTAAAAGGTAATTGAAATAAATTAAAGTCTTAAACTTAACTAAAGTTATTTCTCAGTAGCTTCATAGTTAAGGGGATTTAATAATAATAATAAATACAAGAAATCTTGGATTTTAACCAGCTCATGGATTGTTTAGTTTACTTACTGTAGCGTCGCTAGAAGGAAATTTTGTAAATAATGTAATAATAGGAAAATTATGCTTAAAAACATGGTTTAAGGCCAGTTCGACCGTGCCGTATGTATGTATTTCTATGAAATAATATTTGTGGCGAGCGACACGTCGTTTTTGTGTAAATAAATAGAAATATCCAAGCGGTCAGCTACGAAACGGCAACCTAGAAATAAAATTATTACACCTCGGTTTCACTGCGGTCGTAAGGCGGAAATAAGGAGGGCATAGCATTGCAAGTCGTGTGTCTCGGCGTTATAAAAGCATTTCTTTCAGTAGCAGTGAGCAGATCTTAGCGCCGGATGTTATTTTATTGTACGAGAGTGGCGGGGCGGGGCAGCGGGGTAGCGGCGCGGCAGCGGGGCAAAAGCGGGGCACTTTATGCACTTGTGCACATTCTGTTCGTTCTCTTTGCTCTATCCATTCATCAGATCAGGTTGATATGGTCGTGCTTTTTTTAACAACAAACAAACTACTGTGAAAATGAATTAATAATTGTAATAGTAGAGCTTTAAAGCAAAGCTGAGGAAGTACTAGTGCCAGGTTTGTGTTGGTTGTTGACGTAATTAAAAACACATAAGGTTTAACTCAGAAGGCAGGCAAAGTGTTGCCATGTTTATATGGAATAGTTCTCCCCTTAGTATCAGGTGAAGAAAACCTAACTTGGTCATTAACTCCTTGGTCTCTTGATTTGGTAAAACTATAAAAAGAAAAAAAGTAATAGAAAACTTAAGACGTCTCATGCTTTAAAATGTATTTAAGAAGAAACTAAAATAAACTAGAATTAGAGACTATCTGTATTCCTTAATTTGATACTCAAAGCAATTATTTTTATAATATATCAGATAACAATTTCTGAACGAAGACTCGAACAAAGAGCATTTTTATTTTAAAATTATATCTCGCACCGTAGTATCGCGACGACCGTTATATTAACTCTTACGCCAATCGCCATAGATACAGCAGATTTACTTTTATTTGTGCAATAAGGCCACGTGCACACCAGACGTGCTGTCAGACTAGAGTGACGTAGCGACCAATGTTCAACTAGACTGACACTACGATATAGATAATAGCAATGACAACGATTAAACAAGTTTATTAACATAATTGTGGTGAATCTGTGTTTTTTATATTTATTACAAGTTAGCCCTTGACTGCAATCTCACTTTGTGGTAAGTGATGATGCGACCTAAGATAGAGGCGGGCTAACTTGTTATGTGTAGGAAGAAATTATACCCCTTTCGGTTTCGACATCCTACCGGAACGCTAAGTACTAGTATTGGCCGAAGCCTCCCACCAGTCACCTTAATCAATTAAGAAAATCTATCAACCCTGTCAGAAATTGAACCTAGGATTTCCGTCTCATAAATCAATTTATTTTGCTTGGTCTGTCAATACGCAATTCACACTGCATTCCTTTACTTTAACTACTCCCTAACCGTGCAAGTATAATAGCGCCCTTTCGCCCGGAATCCAAAGTAGGTACGACTCGAACAATGCACTACACCACCTTTATTCAAAGTTGACCACATCATTATACTACATGAAGCGAACAATAAGGGTGATTTTACGTCAGTCAGTCGCCCGACGACGTTGCGCCATACGTGGACGGAGCCTAAGTGGCACAGATAATATAAAGTTGGAATATCGCGTGCATAATATAATAAAGTGAGGCCAATAAATCTGATGCGCGCGCGTTTACGATTTTTATTGTATCTTTAGTTTATGCGAATGGACTGAAATATGTTTGTTCGAACTTTTTATTGTTAAAACTGCGCAAGTTGTGATAAAACTTTGTGTGACGGAAGAGTATAAAAATGTTTTATACGACATGGGAACTTTATACGGAGCGGGCGGCGGTGGGTTCGAAACCAAAATTTTTGGCACGAGTCCTTAGAGTTTTAACTATTTTGATTTTCCTTGATCGAGTTTAGGCAGGCTTAGGGTGATAATATTTACTAACGATCACTATCAGATGTTGATGATAGTGACGGGGACCGACGGCTTTTAAGTGCTTTCCAAGGCATAGGGCGGTAACACTACTAATTTCCCGACTCCGAGCTTGAAACGCCGAATTTACTGAAAATGTCATAAATGAATGAAAAACTCTGAATTCGAACAAAACATAGAGGATAAAAACTAGACCAACGACGCAGTCAGTTTAGTCAAGGCAGTTTCGCAATCGCGGCGTGCAAAATGGATGTTACAAGTTAATCAAGTGATTCGTTTTGAATGTTTTAAAAATAAATAATGACGATGGAGAGATCATGAAAACCAATCTAAGATAATATACGACGTAGGTATCATCAATATAATTATAATGTAAGCGTTTCAGAGTACATAACCGTAGCTTGCTGACTTTCATTAGAGCATCGTTATAACCTCCAAATCCCTCTTATTACGATAGAGAACCGTAGACTCTCTAGAGTATTAAAATAGGCAGACGATAATGTACAGTACCCTTATCAAAACGGTATCCATAACGATCATGAAAGCTTAATAAATTACAGTCGAGTCCAACCATTGAGGGACCTTTGACAAGCAATTAAGACTATAAAGACAGGATGCGGCGGAGTCGCGGATCAGATGGCGGGCGTTGACCCGGCGGCACCTCATAAAGCGCAGTTAGAAGTAACGGCGTTAGTGAGTAGCGCCTGGAGGCTCGACGCAAGCTGTGCACTAGAGCAATCGCCCGACGCGGTCCGCGGGGAACATTTGCGATGGATTCAATTCGCAATCTTGGATGATATTGTAATTTTTATGTACAGATTGGCATTACTTTTGTAAAAGCGTAAGTTGGTATGTATGGATGGATTTTTGATCCTCATACACGCAAAAACTACAGAATAGATTATAATAAACCGTACAATAATATAGCTGTATAACTATATTTGTCTATCAATCAAATAAAAAATCCATATTTTTTTAAAATATCACACTGCAACGAGTTGCACCAAGCTCACTCGACGCGCGGGCCGTTACCGACAAAACTTGGCATAAAACTATTTAACTAAAAGGTACATCGTTTGAAAACATTTCCTTGAAGGAATTATTAACTACTTAGTTCGCAAGTATGAGACGCTCTTTGACATTAAAGCTGGTAATAGGCAATTTCACGAACTTCCTCTGTCGCTTAGAACAACTTGGCGACTCGCCGCCGCCGACTACAAAACACAACTACTTCTCTTTATAAGCGACATGATATTTACGGGTTCTGATTTCTAATAGACTGCATTAATTACTTTATAAGGGTATTAAATTTTAGTAACTATAGAAAAGTTTAAAGTATTTTCTATAAGATTAACATTAAAAAACAATTATGCAAGCTTAGATAATTAACAGTCATAATTATTATGACTAAATTATTAGGGCAAATCAAAATTATAAAATGTCTTTTACTTTTCATCACACTGACGAGGAAATTCGGAGGGAATATAAAAGTAATAATTAAAATCGAATTCATTAAAATACATTAAATACATTAGGTACGTACAGCCAAGAGCATAAAACTAAAATGAACTCACTAAAATTTAGTCTCAAGATATTTTATTTGAAATCACTATAATAAAGTAATTAAGGAACTCGCAATCAGCCGGTCTCTGATACCCGCTAAACTAAAAGTAAATGAACTGATAATCGTCGGCCACCTGTGGCGCCGGGGATTCCCCTGGAGGCTTCTCATTACTGTCGGTTACTCGCACACTTTGCTTCTCCCTTCGAACTTATCTTTGCAATAAAGCTATTAACGAAAAGTAAATAAACTAAAAGTAAATGAATTGATAATCGCCGGCCACCTGTGGCGCCGGGGATTCCCCTGGAGGCTGCTCATTACTGTCGCTTACTCGGACACTTTGCTTCTCGCTTGGAACTTATCTTTGCAATAAAGCTATGAACGAAAAGTAAATAAACGAAAAGTAAATGAACTGATAATCGTCGGCCACCTGTAACGTCGGGAATTCCTCTGGAGCCGTCTCAATGCTGTCGCTTACTCGCACACTTTGCTTCTCCCTTCGACTTTATCTTTGCAATAAAGCTATTAACGAAAAGTAAATAAACTAAAAGTAAATGAACTGATAATCGTCGGCCACCTGTGGCGCCGGGGATTCCCCTGGAGGCTGCTCATTACTGTCGCTTACTCGGACACTTTGCTTCTCGCTTGGAACTTATCTTTGCAATAAAGCTATGAACGAAAAGTAAATAAACGAAAAGTAAATGAACTGATAATCGTCGGCCACCTGTAACGTCGGGAATTCCTCTGGAGCCGTCTCAATGCTGTCGCTTACTCGCACACTTTGCTTCTCCTATCGAACTTATCTTTACAATAAATTTGAACTAGAAGTAAATAAATTTATAATAGTCGTGTCCACCTGTGGCATCGGGGATTTCCTTGGAGCCGGCTCATTACTGTTGCAAGTTCTCGTATATATTGCTTCTCCCTTTGTAATTTACTTTGACAAAAAAGTCAAGAACTCCATCATAATTAACATAAAAATAAAGAAAAGTCCTAATATTGACAGAAATTAATTTAAATAGGATAGCTAGGATTACTAGGACGAATATTAAGCTAGCGGGGCAAAACCAAAGTTTTCTGTCATAGCAGCATTTAGCTGAGAAGATTTCGATCGCTCAGATATTTTTCATTAAAAAGGCTTGGTGTTTATGCTAATACAAAACTATACATAAAGTGCAAAAAACTAATTGAAACGTATGCGCTGTTGTAAAAAACGTAACCTATGATTTTCTTGTATAATAAAAATACGTTGTCCCCCCTCCTAGCGGCGCGTGGCCGAGGTGTCGGATATAAGTGTTTTTCTTTGTAAATATTACATTTATGGCGGCCATTCTGTGTCGCTAAGCTTTTAGCAGCGCGGCAATGGCTGTTTTTTAATTTGCCCGCCGCCTCTGCTGGCAGTTTAAATGCTTTTGAGAGTTTTTAACAATTAGGTGCTTGACTAAGAGCGTTTAACACTTGGATCCATTTCACAAGATAATGTAAAGCTTTCTTTAAGTTGAAGGAAGATGATTCGTGTTAATCGATTTGTGTGAAAGAAATACTTATGTGTACCTAAGCTTTTTTTTTTCTTTATTTGGTCTACCAACAGTTTTACAGATAATACATTGCAATAAAAAATAAAACAAAATCTACGAGTAACATGTTAAAATGTAAAACTAATTATGGGTAACAAAAAATATTTAAACTAATTACTATTAAGTGCTTTGATTTCCAACTTAACAGATTTACTAAATTTCGAGAATGAACCAATAAAAATATCTGTAGCACTTAGTTTATTCAGTAGCTTACACAGCCTCGGGATTGGCGAGTTTCTACCCTTAACTGTGGACCGATGAGGGAAACATAGAAAAGTATTTTTTGGTTTTTTTGGGCATCTTAACGGAACTCTGATGTGAGCTGATGATGAAGCTTTAATGATACTCAATTTTCATATTTGTCTGTCCCTCTCTTTCAGCACTGAATGTATTTGGATGTAGGTTTATAAGGAGTTCCTCTGTGGTGCGTCAACCATCTACGCTGTTGTAATTTTTTTGTTCATTCATTAGGTTGTCCTAGGTCTAGAGCATCTTTGGGCTGGGTTGATGAAAATTTTTTAGAAAAACCCAATATTTTTTTACAACTCATATCAGGGCCTCATGATAATACATTCAGCCAGATTGCCAATTGCTGAACGAATGAGGAAGTTATATTTATATGTATGCATAAAGCACATCGCCACCCCAGTGGTAGGAGCATGGTTCGGAAGGCGACGCTGCACTTAATGTTGACTTCATATAAACAGAACAAAAGAGTTATGATTTATATGCCATGGTTAAGGTCTCGTTCCGTAAACACTTTTTGAGATAGATTGAAACCGCCATTTTATGTATTGATGACTTAAACACCTGTGTTAGGGATGGCTATGAATTTGCGGTTGTGTGCGAGGTGTATAAGCTACGGGTTGTTAAACTGTGGGATTTTAGTCGGAAGGAGTCCGACTTAACCTGTTTGACCAGCATGGCAAGCGCGTATCTATGAGGATTTCCCCATGTTAAACATGACTATGAAAATATCACTGGTATGAGTTTAGCCTTAGAACCTAGAGAAATAAATATATGAAAGGCTTGTGATAAACTTTTTAAGTATTAATATTGGAATACAATATTTATCTTCTTCTGACTCTTTTATTAACATTAATAATTGATCACCAAAATGTAAAAATGTTTATTCTTACCAGTTTTTTGCCTACAAATCACAATTCCGTTGTCACAAACAACTGGAGTATGATTTTGTGTAACAACTAAGGTATGTACACTGCGTCTGATGTCAAGACACTTCAGTCGCAGTGTCTGTGCAGTGCTACAGCACTGTCGCGCGATGTCTGCCACCCGCGGACACTGCGTGTGACAGCACAACGGATTGCCGACACAACGGCTGGGGTTAATTATCTCTTTGTTTAGAGCGCGTCAAAAATATACAATACCAATGTCTGCTCTCGACTGAGCACCTGAGACTAACGAATGACTTTATATATTGTTTTACATAATATTTATAATCTAATGACATTCGTTTATTACGATTGTAAAATATTTTCAGTAACACAACTACAAGTATTTATTTCTTCTAATTTCTTTTAATTCTCTAGTACAACCTTTTTTACTTAGTTTTATTTATATAAATTATCATCATCATCATCACATCAACTGATGGACGTCCACTGCTATATATAGGCCTTTATAGGGTTCCAAAAACAACGATACGATTAATGTCATTTCCAGTGCGGGGTTGCCATTCTAGTACCTTGGGCCCCCAACGTCTGTCAGTTCTTCGAACCACGTGCCCCTCCTACTGCCACTTCTGCAACTCGAGAAATGTCGGTCGGTACTTTAGTTCTACTACGGATCCCCTCATTTCTGGTTCGATGACGTAGATACTCCGAGTATTGCAATCATCAACAGCCTCAGTCTGCCAACTCGCATTGCAGCAGGAAGATGGGACTGAACTCTAATAATAAGTTCTCTAACTCTGAAGTAGGCTAACGGCTGTTAAAATGTCACATTCACCATGATGTAACTTGAAAACGGATTGAGAATAAGATAATTATAATACTCGTGCATCGGTGTTGTACAGGGAGGACTCACATCCCCACAACTTTACCAAATATTCAAGCTTCGCAGTTGTCAAAGTTGGCAAAGGGAATAAGTATGAAGCAAAACTTTTAATAGTTCAGGAAACTCACCTGCACTGATCTTTGCTTGAGCTTTACTCTGAATTCGTTATCTATTTTCAGATAATAAACATAAGTGAGGATAAAGATAAATAATACTTTTAAATTGTCTCAGATATAAAACAAAGTAGGGAAAGTTATACAAGTTATGACTCTAGAGCAGTGGAAATAATTAAGCTAAAAATTTGGTAGAGATTATAAAGTAGTACATAGGTAGGCCACTACAATAATAAATTAAATTAAATAATATTTTAAAGAATATTTTTTTCATATCTTAAAATCAATATAATTTTACATTCTACAGGGCGTCCCACGGCTATGCCACATGGAGAGAAAGTACCTTATTTATTGTAGATGGAACATTTATTGAAAGAAGACTTTATTTTATTTTTAAAAACAATTTAAACTGCATTCATACATTTTTGAATAATTGCCTGATTGAACTGGGATTCGAACCCGGTACCTAGACAAGAAAAAATCATACTGTAGTTTTTTAAGTTAGTTTACTGGTCTCTGGCGCTGCAGTTGGTATGCGTGGTGGATTTATAAAAGGGTCTTGGAACCGATTGCTTGGTGGGTGGGAGGCTTCAACCGTGGCTAATTAACATTCTATCGACAAAGAGGTACTGTCAAGTAATTTAGCCAGGAAATGTCGTGCATAATTTTCATCCTACTCATAAAAAGTTAGATTGTATCATCACTTACCAACAGGTGTGACTGCAGTCAAGTGCTAACTTATAATAAATAAAAAATCTTTCACGCTTATCTGAATTCTGTTGGATGTCTTTATCTTCGAAAGGGGAAAGTCGTTCCCTATACGGCTTCTTTCAATCAACGCGTATCGGTGATGTCGGAGCCGCCGCCAGTGTGAAAGTCCTTTAAAGTGCGCGAGCCTCTGGTGAGCGGAGATGAGTTTTTCCAAGCAAATCCTTCGCTGTCTGTCCCCGGCGGCGGGTACAGGTGTCCGTTAATCGGTTAATTACTCCGCCTCCGCTCGTTAAGCGGTTTGAGCTCCGATGAACTTTGATAGGACTTTAATTACTTCGAGGTCTTTGCATTTTTTTGCGTTATTCTAACCCATTTTATCTTTATTTTTAATATTGTTCAGTAAATACTGAAATATAAATTTATTAAGCTATTGTATAGCTTTTATCGCGGGCCTTGAGCGTGGAGACCGAATACAGAAATGCCTAACACCCCCTGAGTACCAATAACATAATATCAAAAGCACAATTTCGGCAACAACGTGGCTTGCAATATCACACTAAAAAAAAATTGCGGAACCGACGGGATTCGAACCCGCGTCTCTCTGGCAATCCGAGCACTTAGAGCGCCTCACCGCTAGGCCACAGTCCCGATGACGTCGGTAGGTAAACATAAGTTGATAAAAAATGCTATGCAATAGCTTTACCGCGGTAGTCTCCGAGTGCCACGCGTATTTTTTTTATTTTTTCGTTTGTCCTTCAATTAAGCCTTGTCCACAACATCATCATCAGCCAGTGGATAAAGATATCAAATCAAACATCACGGCCTTAAGTCCATTGCATACAATGGCTCCCTGTGACCCACTCGATACCATTGCTTCACGTAGTGGGTGTTATTGTATTTTACAGGCATTTATTTTTTTGGGTAACGTTTTTAGGTAAGGCAAGATACGCGATAGGGCGCACCTGGGAGACAACGTAGAAAGCTAGACAACATTAAAGAGTTCAAGCATAACTATAACAAGTTTAAAAATGTCATAGTGTCACTGACTGCCAAACGTCGATTTGAAGAAGACACCTGATGATAAAGATTCTTCATAGTCGATTATTTTCTAATGATACCTTACAATGGTAATACAGAGGTAAACACTTCAAAAATATGTTTTTTTAAACTTATACCTTTAATTTGGCAATAATTAAATAAAAAAAAGAAGTATTTGAGTGGGTATAATTATTAAAAACCTCGTCGTATTGAAAAACATAAAAATATTTGTTTCTATTCGGAATTTTTGTCTCGGATACAGTAAAAGTGTTTTTTTAGCAATAATATGAGCATATAAAATCGAATAAAATGTGGACGGTTTTCTTTGTTAAAACAATATTAAAATATATTTTGGGGGCGACAAAAATAGAGCCATGTTTTTGAATTGCAGTTTTCATATTGAAAGCCTTTCTATCGGAGCGGTCCAATAATGCTATTATAACTGCCTTTGAAGCCGCGTAACTTCCCAAAGTTTATTAAAGAACCGATTGAAAATGGGACTTCGATCAAATTTTCATAGTAAAATTGCTGCTAAAACAATTTACGTATTTTGTTGCGAAATTCCGCTTCCCCATTGTTGTCGGTCGTAAAATGGAATCCTTGTTCAAATCGGATTTGTTTTATTCATTTTAAACGACAAAGATGTTTAAAGAATTAAATAGAGTTAAATAAGTTCGCAAGTGATTAGCTTTATTAACAAAAGAATTATATGTTAATTGATCATTTATTACGAAACATGTGCCTTCTCTTATTCAAACGCCTGCTCCAAGTGCCTCTGTTTTCAAAAAACATACTAAAATATCGCAAAATCTCACGTTATGGTGTTGATTCATACTAAGAGAAATTTCTATGTGTGGACATAATGTATAAATAAATATATTTTTATTTATGTCAACTATCAGAACAAACTCTATTACAGAGAGCTCTAAAGAATAGCGTTGAGTTAGAAAGAGTAAATTTCATTACATGTCGTACTAAATCTACTTAATGAGAATGTTCCATTAATAGAATTACAATCGTGTAGAAGGTGGCAATAAAAAGAAACGGCAGATAAATAGCAGCGAGAGTCGCAATCCCGCCCGCCGTTCCATGTGTTACAGTTAGCGCCGCAGGCGAGCTTACCAAACAGTCACTCGAACTCGTACAGATCTTTATATTAATGTGTAGGTACGAGTATATTACTGTGAACCTTTTGCTTGCAGATGATGGAATATAGTACAGTTTAGTACTTACATTTAGTATTTTTACTTGTAAAGTTTTCCGGGAGTTTTGAAAATTAATAATTTTATAGATTTTGATATGCTCTTTCCAAATTTCAACTTTGCCACCTTGTGTGTTTGCCACTCGCGCCGCCATATTGAAAAATGGCGTCCAAAAGCAGTTTTTTGATAATAACTCCTTTCCGACGCATTTTACAGGAAAGACATATTTACACAAAATAAAAGTATAGGAAATTTCCTACACTTTATGTCATAACCTTTTTTTCTTTAAAATTAATAGTTTCGGCGTAGGAGCGCCGTAAAATGTAATTTCAATCCTCTTTCCTTTACTTCAATAACTTCACTTTCTTGCAGTATATCACCACAAACAAAGCAGTTTACTTCATTAGAAGCCATGGCTCTGTAAATGCAAATGAAATTGTTAAATGATAATCGTATACTGATGACTCAGACTAAATATTTCTATTGAGCTCAGCTGGGGCCAGAAGTTTCTTAGAAGGGAAAGAAGGGGCCTGACACAGAAGGGACGCATTCTTTTATACCTGCGGAGACATGACAGACTATAGTTAGCTAGGTTTTCATTCTATGGAACAATATTTAATCTTCGTATAATTTTTATAATTTACAAATCACAATATGAGCAGTTTAAAGTAAATATTATACGTTGGTGTGGATGTAAAATTTTCTTTACTTTTATTTTGTATAGATATGTTATTCCTGTAAAATGCCCCGGAAAGGAGTTATTATCAAAAAACTGCTTTTGGGCGCCATTTATTCAATATGGCGGCGCGAGCGGCAAATACACGAGGTGCCAAAGTTGAAATTTGGAAAGAGCATATAAAAATCTATAAAATTGCAAATTTTCAAAACTCCCCGAAGACTTTCCAGGTAACCTCTATTTCTAGACCAAATGACTGTACTAATATGGATTCATCCCATCTCATGAAGACCGTAATATTTGAATTAATTGACACTTTTCATGTTCTACATTCGGTATATTAATATATAGATCTTATAAATTAATTTACAACTCAATTTCTACCATAACATAACCAAACTTAACAGGTTAACAAATGCTACTGTAGCACTATTCTGTAATGAAACTTGACAGTGTACGTTTCAAATTCGTCTTTCTCTTTCGTTTTAGATAGAGGGAAATAGATACGTTAGTTGCAAATAACCCTGTAATAAAACATAATAAGGCCCATGGAGTGTGCCGTTTTATCAAAAAGTTTAATGTATGACTGATTTTGAAACTGACATTCTAGATCAGGGCTTCTTAAACTATGGAGTCAAATTTCTGTGGATACTAATACGAACGAAAATACAGTGGACTTGCAGCGTCTAGACACGCGCATTTGTTGAAGATGTTGAGCTAACTTCACCGAAAGAAGTAAACGATCGATGATCGCTATTATTATACTGTGGCTATGCATTGTTAGTGAGGTTGTCGGTATCATACATGTTGAATAAACCGCGCGCCGCTGAGTTCCCACTCTGACTACCACCTCTAAATATCACATACAATCAAAGGGAGGAATGCGCGAGCGTACACACGTGCAACCTGCAGCTAAACAGTGATTCAATAATACTGAATATGTCAAATATCTTACAAATAAATTTGTGTTTGCGCGATATTAGTGCATCTCTGTTAACTCCATTTCAACAACATAACACAAATAAGCGTTTTATTGAATTTTATAAATAAAATTTTGATTGCGCCTTCAATGTACGACAAGCGTTCGTATACAGTTTTTGTGTAACACGTTACTTAGATAAAATTAATTACATGAACAAACGCCATTCTTCCAGCAGACGGGTAACGCGCAGTAGACATTCCCGGGGAGATGTTACTTTAAATAAACGAAATCAAATTCCGCCACTTCATTATGTGAAAGGTAAAGTATTAAAGGAATTGCTAAGTGGGGAGCGGAACGAAGTACCTACACAAAGGGTTGCCGCCCGCTTTGATGGAAATTAAGTGAACTTACCGGCAACTGATTAATTTTTCAGCCATTACGTCGTTTTCGGGCCCCGATACCCTGATTATCCCTTTGATCCTGAGTTATGTTCCGACTTTTGTATTTATTCAATGTGCTTAGAACAAAATTGAATGAACACAAATTGATGAATCCCACTTCTTATGATTAGTTTTTACCACATTAAGTCCGCAGCTAAGACACACTGCAGGCCAAGAGGTTCTTAGTTTTGATCCTCAACCACTGGATTATTGTCCTGCCTGCTACTACAATCGAGTACACACTTTTCGTGACTTCGGAAGCAAATTGTTTAATGTCATCCTCATCATCATTATCAGCATATTAGTGGCTTATTACATTACACTACAGGGCCAAGTCTCCCTCATTACAGTAGAGGAATAATGACCGTAGACCCACCGTGCTGCCCAATATAGGTTTGCGGGTTTAGGGCGATATTGTTTCATTTAATAACGATCACTTTCAGAGGGTGATGATAGTGTTCGAGATTGACAGATTAACATGCTTAGGCACGGGGGTGTAACACCACTAACTTCCCAACTCCGAGCTTGGAACGTACTGAACCGTGACCCGACCCAGGTTTCAAGCCAAGGACTTCTGAATCGAAGCCCCATAGACTAATCACTAGAGCAATGAGGCAGTCTTTTGTAGGCAATGTACATATTCGGAACAGTGATTTGGTAGACAGAGTTATGTCGAGTTGATATTTGCAACTCAATTCAAACAAAACATTACTGTACACAGTTATACAGGCAACCAAATTAGCAATATCAAGCTCCATTGTCTACAGTCTAGTGATCCAGTAGCTTGATAAATTCATAATATGTGTGTGTCCAGTCATTGTAGCAGCATCAGAGAGTATTGCTCGATGTAGCGTATTATTTACTGATTAAACCTCGATAGCTGCTCAATTAAGGGGTCGAATATTTGGCTCTTGGGTTCAATACTCGACCGTTGCACTTACTGCTCAAAATAAGCTTTGCGCTTAGTTCTTTATTGTAAGAGATATTGGCTAATATATTTTTAGAATACTAAAACAGTTAAATACCTTGTAGGTACAATGATAATCCTGTTAAGTTACGGATTGTGCAGCACCGATTATTTCATTCAAATATAGGGCTTAGTTCCGAGCAGCCGCCTTTAAAAATAGAATAGTCGTAATGTTCACCAACCTGTGTTGAGGAGGTGGCACTTAAAGAAAAAGGTACTCTATCTTTTGCAAACATTAATCATTAATTAACCATAATGTGCAGCAACCTTTGTTTTAAGCATACAATAAAGTTGAGCAATTTTTTATGTTAGCCAATCATTGGCGTCTTAATGTAACTGTTAGATCTTATTATTTTCCTATTCATAACTACCTTAATTTAGTAAAACAAGAATAAAACTTTTTGTATATATCTATATTGTTTTTGCAGGATTATTAAAAATCTTATAAACATATAGTGTCAACATAGGCTAGAGATAGCAGTAATTTGCCACACATTACGATTTCAGTAGCTCGTCGCGTCATAGGTCATAACAACAGCAGGGTAATAGCGAGAGTGACCCGGGGGACGCGCAGCGGCGGTCGCGGGTCGCGGGCTGCGGCGCGGGGCGGGGCGCATCCCCACTTAAATATTTATAGCGTCTTCACACGCCACAATGGCTTAATAAATAGTTAGGGCCCCTAGATGACACTGTTCGGCACTCCAGTCTGAGAACTCAGACCTCTATTGCTTCGTAATTGCATTGAGTTATTTTAGTGTTTAGTTTTCTTGTTTGTTACACATTAAAATATTATGTTTTATAAGGCAAAAGTTCGTTTACTACTTCTTCTGCAGCCGCAACTACAGTTGAGGTTGAGATTTTAAATGAAGATAGATTATAGCCTGGATTGAAATATAGGCTAAGTATATTAGGCTAAGATTATGAAAAAAATACTGACGGACGCGTAGAAAATATTTTTGTAAGTATTGGTAAACAAAAAAAAAATTGGGTACTTAATAAATATTATTTTCGCGAAAAAAAGCAGAGAAATATTTATTATTATATTATTACCCGAATTCTCTCATTTATTTATATTTACATTTACTTAAAATTCTTGTTGTTGATTTTAAATATAAAAATATAAATAAAAGACACTAATAAATATTAATTCACTTTCGGAGCCTTTGAGAGCCCAGTGGTCAAGGCTCCAGAGTGAGGAACTTCCTCACAATACGAGCCGTCTCAAGAATTAGCGCCTTCTGTATCCGACCCTTGATCTAACATCCAAGCGAAATCTTCTTGAGATATTATTAGAAGCTTTTACCAATAAGCCCTTACACTGGAAAGGCTATGAGATCAATGATAGTTGTCTCGACACACAATTTTAGTAATTTACTTAAATTATGATTGTAGCCAGAAAAGCATAATGGAATATTAAAGTAAAATATGTTTCTAAAATAGGTGACCTTATTCAGTAGCAGTTTTTAAAATTCACCGCATTACAGCTCGCCGGTCATACAATAACTCTGAATATGATATAGAGTCATTTTAATGGCATTTAAAGAACAATATAGCACAATTTACGTGTCCCGCCAACTCGTGACTCTGGCCCGCGCCCAGCTACACACAGCTCTTAATAACAACCCGCCATTACACTAGTCCTAATGCTACATTTATTTACTATAAGTATACCCCTCCCACTTGATGGTAAGTGACGATACAAGCTAAAGCAAGAGACAGACAGGAGCGGGAGACATAGTACTGGAACACTAAATTGTTTGGTACTTCTTTTGTCAGCAGAGTGGGAAAGCATGCCACCAGCCAGTTTTGGAACAATTATGAATATTCCAATTGGCTGGGAATCGAACACAAGTATAATACTGCTGAGCCCGTTAAAACCTTCTAGAGTAGAACCTACTGGCTAAGAAGTGGCCCCTAAAGTTAAACCATTTTATGGAAAAGTTATTAAATTCAACTGCATTACCAGAGTAAATATGACTCTTAACTCTGTAGATTTCATGTAATATTACAGACTAGCTAACAGTATGAAATTCCTTTTTCCAAGTAGTTTTCTACTTCGTACCAAATTTTAATTATACTGCACGAAAAACTGTATGAATATTAATTCAGTAGATCCAGAATAGACGAATATATAGACTTAAATATTACAAATTAGAGGAAGCCCACGTTTTCCCGTAAAAATTTCGGCATAAAAATAGCCTGTGTTGTTTTGATGTATAAGCTATATTATTCTAAAGTTTTATCAATATCTATTCAGTAGGTATTTTTTATGTGAAAAAATAACAAACATATATCCTTACATACTTATAAACTTTCATATTTAAGAAAGTCAATTTTAAAATATTTTTTTAATACTACTCAGCCCTTGACTGTAATCATACTTGCTGGTAAGTGATGATGATGTGGGCTAACTTGTTAGACGCACGAAAAATCTACAACCCTTTCGGTTTCTACATGACATCGTATTGGAACGCTAAATTAGTAAGGTGGTAACTAGCCATGGCGAAAATCTCCCACCAACCAGACCGGGACCAATTTAAAAAAGCCCAGCTGGGAATTGAATACAAAACGTAGGTCTAATAATTCTACTGCACACACACTGCGCCACAGAGGCCGTCAAGACAATGACAAAGATGTTCAAAGGCAATTAGATCGGTTTTCAACTTCACACAGGAAGTGAAATAAATAACTTTATTTAACAACACACTTAATATTGCAAAATTGATAATATTATAAAAAGAGCAACTGTTGAGTTTCTTGCCGGCTCTTCTCAATAGGACCTGCCTTCCGAGCCGGTGATAGAGTCACTACAAATAGTCCAATTTGACGTTTCAAAAGTGCTTATAATAAGCCTACTTATAATAAACGATATCAGGCGCTTTTCGATTATTTATGTCAAAAATTCTTTTCATAATTTTTAATATAAAAGTCGTTATTCTAGCTAGCTATCGTGGGATTGACAAAACTGTTTTTAACTTTTTATTATAAAGCTAAAAATGTTATTCGAGCTAACATGTTATTGCCATTACCCCAACTCTCGTCTATACACAGTACGTCCTTTAGTTCACCGAGTAGACTCGCAGTACCGTCTGCTCGCTAAACACAGACTACAAAGGTAATACGATATTAGAGAGAATCAAATGAGCCAACAAAATCCTGCAGATCAAATAACACAAATTGCTTAACGCTCAACAGTTTACTGAGTTTCGTTACTCACTAAAACTTCCAAACATCTTGCAAAGTTCTGATCTCCCGGTACTTTAAACTACTATTAAGTGAAAGTTATTAGGGAACTCTCTTCTCTCTATTTCGGTTGATTTTGAACTTGATACAGCGATTTAAGTATAAGTAGATTATGATGAGAACGGGTTACTTATTAAATTATTACGAGATGGCCGAGTGGCGCAGTGGGTAGTGACCCTGCTTCTGCGTCCCAGGCTGTGGGTTCGATTCCCACATCTGGAAAATGTTTATGTGATGAGCATGGATGTTTACCAGTTTGTTTATTTTTATTTTTTTACTATTATAATACCTAATTCATTACTTGTAACAATCATAATGTTTACTTAATATTTTTTTCAGATGAACTGACATGAAACGTATAACTTAAAATAAAGATGCAAGATGGTATCTCCTAAAAAACAAAAGGGTTTAATCAATTAAAACTTTGGAACATTTTGTAACTGAATAATTGTTATTATTAAAAATTTATGAAATTAAGTCATTCCATTCAATAAAATCTAACCAACAATGTAAGTTCAAGTACCTATTTTTTTGTAATTTATTTCCTACTAAAGTAGTTTCCGTTCTCGTAAAAATTTCGGATTAAAAAGGAGCCTATGTGTTATACTGATATATAAGCTGTATTATTCTGAAGTTTCATCAAAAGGCATTTATAAGTTTTTGCGTGAAAGAGTTACAAATATCCATCCATCAATACTTACAAACTTTTGCGTTTATAATATTATTAGAATAGGATCTTAAACCCATACCCAAGTTCCATGACACTAAACAATTTAAACTGTCTTTTATCAAATTAAAGAAAACACCACTGTGTTTAAACTTAAACTTACTAAAAAACTTACTAACTTTACAATACCGGTCTAAATCTATTCTGATATTATAAAGTTGGTAAGATTGTATGTTAGTAAGTTTGTAAATAAATTTCTGACGGGACTAATCTTCGGAACTACTGATCCGATTTTAAAAACTCTTTCACCAGTAGAATGCTACGTTTACTACGTTAGCGTACGTTACGCTATATTTTACATTTGTATTGTGTATATTATCCTAGTTATCACAGTTTTTGTCGCGCGAGTCGGACCGTGAAATTGGATATAATTGAAAAAATTGTATGAAAACTTTATGCATATTAAAAAGTTCTACAAAAAAGTCCGCGATAGCATATATCTATCTTTTATATTTTGGCAGATATATAACTTTTTGTGTTTTAAAAAATCATTTAAAACATATGCTTACGTTTAGGTCATTAGTTATACATCTAAACTTAAATCCTTATCAAAATAAATTATTTAATAATTACAAGGATATTATAGAGATAAGATTTGCCTTTTACAGTATGTTATATAGTTTCGGAAATATTACAAAAGATTTAATTAAGAAAGAGGACCTCCTCCGTGTTATGTTATACATACTGAATAGGGGTCAACATTTTGGTACTGATATTTTTTGAGAATTCGATCTTTGATCTTTTCTTTTAATTTATTTGGCATGGCAGACCATATTATGTATATAATATACGAAAAAGTTTGTTCGTGTGTTTAAACGGGCTTATCTCTAGATTTGCATGTCGAATTGTAAATTATTTTGTTTATTTTGAAAGCTAGATTCAAAAGCTTGCCATAAATATATATTCTTAATGTAAATGTACTGTACACGGGACGGGACGGAGGATATTGTTTCATGGGAAACTATAAAAAAATTAAATTGAGAGGGGTAGCGGGGAAAGAGCACACTTTATATGAAAGTCTGTATTTAAAATTAAAAGGGTAACTAAGAGGTTTTCACGCGGATGAAGTCGCGGGCGACTGCTAGTAATTTATATGGAAGAACATTCATAGATAGCGTGTGTCAGTGTCCAGAACACAGGCCCGATCAAAAATACAACAAAGTGAACTTGTAAAAATAGAGAACAAAGCTATGAATGGGCGCTTTATTAAAGTTTCAGCGGGCCGACGCACTGTGGAAAAAGCTCTTTACAAAACAAAAGCGCTCTGTCTCGTTAAACTGGCCTGCTTTTCTTTTAATTAGGCATTCCAATTAGAGCGGCCGAAAGATGACTGCCTCTGAACGTTTGTTTGCTTTATCGTTTTGTTAATCTTTCCAAAAAATAAAGAATTATACCGGTATATAAAAATAATATTAAATATATTCTGACATGACGATGATTTCAGATGATGATGTTGAAGATGATTGTAATGAGAATAACCGTTGGCTTAACGTGTACTTCGAAACGTGAGTGTATTACCACCAACTTCCCAATCGCAAACTAAATTTTTGGGGAAAAAAGCGGCAAAATTCTACTAAAATTTTAAAACGCAAAAGTTTTTGAGGATTTAAGTAAGTATGTGCGTGCAAATGTTGCGTAAAAGAGCAACGGAAAGAAGCTCTTACGCGCAAAGACTACTTACTGGATTTTGATAAAACTTTATAATAATATAGATTATACATCAACACATAGGCTACTTTTTATCCCCAAGTTTTTACGGGAACGGGAACTACGCAGAACAATCCAAGGGTGCCCTGTAGTTTTGCATAAATTGATAAAAGACTTGAATCTAAGGAGGTGATCTGAAGCTCAATAGGTATACGGAATGAAAAGGCTGAATCGCACCTAAGGCTAGAATTTTTTGAGCTCCTGAATCTACAATTTACATGTATTGATGTAATTTCCACTTAATCGGCGTCAGATCAATTTCATCCCCGTCAGCGGGTTGTCGATCTTCGTGTAGAAGTATCTACAATTACGCGGTCCGTTGGCGATTAAAATGAAAAATGTGGAATCTATTTCACCCTCAGCTACATCCGACCGTCTGCGATTAACCCCCGTCAACCGACCCGTATTTATATTTTAAATCGGAATCGTTAACTGTATAACTTTAGCTTAAGAACTGTAACCGAGCCAAAATGTGATTGATAACATAAAATAATTTTATATCAAAAATTCACTCTCGTGGGTTTTATCCCCCTTACAGTTAGCCCGCTTCCATCTTACACTGAATCATCACTTCAAGACCAACTTGTAAGGGATGAATTAAAATTTATTATGATTTTTTTCCGTAATTTGAAAGCCTTATTGCGATCCTTATTGAAAACTTAATACTTACAATTCAATTAACTTAAATTAAAAACTTGTTTTTTGTTGTTATAAATAGTTATAAGTTTTTTCTCTTAAACTGCGTTTGCAAACAAATGAGCCATGGATGACTAAGCTAAAGCGGTACATCGATGCAGGTGAGAGTCGAAGAGTCGAACTAAAGAACAAAAGCTCAGCATGTTTCATATATTAGTCAAAGTGGCCTTACTTTAACACGCGAATGTAATTTAAAGGCTCGGGCGCGCAGTGCAAGTTAACGTGATTTTTCCCGAATTGTACATTTTGTAATGTTGAACGATAAATAAAACTAATGATAGGGAGGAGGGATACATTTACTATATTTGACATTGTAAATTTAAATTTCTTTATTTAGTTTCGTATCGAAATAAAACATACTTATGATACGTAAAGGGCTTTTTCTTATTTAGGTGCGTAATTTTTTGCATAAAATAGCAAATTAGTTCAGTTATTTATTACTGTATCTGAAAATGTTGTGGCGTGTATTATTTTCAAAAAGTACCTAGCTTTTGTAATTAAAAAAAAACACCAAAAGCTTCGCACAAAAAATAAAATATATAATTCCCAAGGCAATGTAAAGTATAACAATAATTCCTGTTTGTCTTTGTGCACGTATGTTGAACTTCGGCGAATCTAAAAACAAAAATCCGACGCGCTGTGTAACTCTGAAGCTCTGCGACTTTTATTTACTTTGTAGCTATATTGAAGTCAAGATTTAATTTTTAGGGTTCCGTGTCTCGAAACGAAAAATCTAAGTGTTTTCGTCAGTCACAGTTTATTTTCTCTGGAACTACTGGATTACTCTATTCGATCTGCATCATCACTTATCATCAGGAGTAATTGTAATTGCTTTTCTGCTCAATATTTTACAGCCGAAATCACCAGATCTACGAAGCAATTATTAAACACTAGATGAATCAAGCAGCGATAACCTCTCGGGGTTAATGTGTAATGGCGAGCCGAGTTATCTCGTCGGCGGGACACTAACGCAGTTGGCAGACAATACCCGCTACGAGTTGACGAGCTGGGACGATCGGCGGCTCTGATAGAGCCCGCTAAAGCGATGCCGAGGTTCACACGCTCTTGTTATAAGCCGACGCTCATTCGAATAACAAAGTCAAAATCAAAAATCGTTCGGCTTGGTTTACAAGCACTTTTAAAATGTTTGTTATGTTATACAATCTTTAGTGACTCTACTAATGGCTGACAAGATAGGTCAAATTAAAAATATTTGATTAAATCGTCTATAAGTATTTTTCATTATTTAAAGGTTTCAGTATTTGGAACTATGCAGCATGTTAGGGTATTCAAGATAAGCCTTATTGAAGGTCAGGTTAGTAAGCAATTTGCTGTTTTTACAATTGTAATACCCGTATTGTTGACAATAAAGACAAGTGTTATTAAATAACACGTGCAACAATAACACATGCAACAATAACACATGTAACAATAAGCAATCCAAAAACAGTCAGTTTATCCATCGTCACTGTCATCTTATGTTTTGTTTTCATAGGGCGAAATCTGGGCTCGAACTCTACAAACTCAATAACCTTATGTCAACCACTGACGAAGAAGTTAATTGGCATGGGCGTAGAGAAATTCATGATGTTATAATTCCCGCACGACGGTAATGTATTGTCTTCTCCCCAGCCGCTCACGAACTTGTGGAGAACAAAAGACAGAATAATGAGCCAACGATATCGACGCATCGCTGTGAGATAATACAAGTACAGAAATCTAACACAATTGCATATATTTTGTTTACATTACTTTGTCAACAAAACAATATTACAGTACAAATTAAATTTCAGAATAATTATCTTATAATAAGATCAATATGCCTTGTCCCCTCTGATTCGAACAGGAGTGGGAATTAAAACCATGATCTTTTGGTGTGAAGTTCGGCCTCTTCAACGTTGAGCTATTAAATTATCTTAAGGTAAGGTAGGTAGGTACTCTAACTAAGTAAGGTCAGTTGAAAAAAATATTAAAAAAAAATGTGGACGTAGTCAAATTATTATTTGAAATACTTAATAGCCTTATACTATCCTTTGTCTATTTGTAGTGCTCTATTTGTGACAATTACTATTTATCTTTGTGTAACTAAAAATAAAGTATATACCAGTTATGAATTGACAACTTTAACTTTCAACTTAAAATGATAAGTTACAGTAAATAATCCTCACTGAAAGGATCAAAATAAAAAGAAAATTAAATGTTTAATTTGAGCGGGGAATCGTACAGCAGTAAACAAGTAAGTAATTAGAGAACGATTTTAATTATAACTTAATAATTTTGCGGGTTTCCTTTCACGTTTGTTATGATTGCTATAAGGAAAGAGGAGTCGGTGAATTATATGAAAGGCTAGCTGCGTACCTACTCATTTAATTAAATAACGTTTAACTTGCTGACGGGGTGTTTACTTTATGTTATTTGTTTAGCCCAAATCACATTTCTCCAGAATGAAGCGCTTTTTTGACATATTTATGAAAGCCTATTCTTTTCATGAAATATCTTTTCATGAAGTCATGAACACAGTTTTACAGAAAACATATGCTAGGGCATGAATTTTGTTGTTTCACATAGATACTATATTTGGACGGGCGCTAAGATTAAACGAGGATAATTTTATACGGTCATGTCATGATCCAGGGCCGTGCAATTGGATCGAAGTTATTGGCAATGAAATGTTTTTATACAAAATTAAGGTCGTCTGAAAGAAATCGCTATTTATCAATAAGGCCACATTTTTACCTGTTCTACTTATTATATTTCTTGCTTGTGGTGTACAAATAAAGAATAAATTAATAAAACCCCCTTTTTATTATATAGCGGTGCGTACGCGTTCGTATAAAATATTGGTTATTGTTGTATTTTCGGCGATATAAAACAAAACATTTAAAATCTTAAATAGTTTTTGTTTAGTACAGAACCATGTGTGTATGCGTGTGCTCAGAAATACAGATGAAGTAAATACAGTCCGGGGAAGTACCTTGCCAATTTCTGCCATTAAGATGTATTTCTGAGTACCGGTCTAAAGGGCGTGGTTCTCTGCGTAATTACAGGCTCATAAGGCTAAGTTTAATAAGCGGCGGGCGCCAACGGACGACGACGCGCGATACCACGCAGAACGTGCTCCTTGCATGTTCTGCGTAGTGTTGCTCTGTTTTCCGGTGGGAGGCATCGGCCGTGGCTATTTATCACCCCACCGACAAAGACGTAATGCCACGCGATAGCGTTTCGGTACGATGTCGTGTAAAACAGAAAGGGTGTGGATATTATTCTACTTCTTACAAGTTAGCCCGTTTCCATCTTAGATTGCATCATCACTTACCATCAGGCGTGATTGCAGTCAAGAACTAACCTGTAGTAAATTAAAAAAAATACTGATAATGGATTTCTCAACATCAGGTGTGGGGCCATCTGATAGGTTAACCTAACAACAGCATTTGTGGAGCGAATCCGTAAGAATCCAAAAATAAAACGTTTAAACATTTCCAATTGTCTTAAAAATGCACAGGTCATTATATGCGGCGGCGCGGAATCGATTCATCCGCTGAAAATAAAACGAGAAGCCCCAGGACTTCCTCGGAATAAATCTTAAAGTTTTAAATCTTGATTTTTTTGCGTATTGTTTCCGTCTTTCCGCCTTTCCTGCAATTTATCAACGATGAAAGAAAAATGCGCGCGGTGCATTTCGAAAATCCTTTGTGTGAGACACAATGCGCTCGCTCCTTGCGGCTGCGATGTGATTATTAAATGTCTTAGCGGCGATTTGTTAATATTCTTTGGCTGTTATTAATAAGAGTAATCTTAGTAACTTTTGCCAATGTATTAAAGTAAGGCTTAATACACTTTGGCGCGAAGCTTCATGTACTATGGCAAAAGCTCATTGTATAAGTTGTTGTATAGCACATTCCTCCGTCACAAAGGTCGACGTTCATTGCTTGATTTCATATGTGTATAACACTTAACAATAAAAAATCTGAGGCAATTTTAGTTGAGCTTTAGATACGTGAATGCATTAAACTACATTTTAGTTTCCAATAAAAATTAAAACCCGACTTACTTTTACAAATTTGAAGTCACACTACACAACTTCTCAAAGTTTTTGGCAAGCATACGCAGGTTATATTTTATTTTACTTGATCAATTTTAAGTTTTTCTTCACAAAACTGAAAGAGACCAAAGATAAATGTAGAAAATGTTTAAATATCTACGACTTGATACCGGCAAGTTTTTTCGAATCAAACTCTTACCGTTTATATTCTTGATAAATTACAGGAAAACCAACTGACAGTGGCAGCATTTTTCATGATTCTTTTCTAGAGAAAAGAATCTTCTTTTAAGAAGATAACCAGACTATATCTGTGACAATTTATTAAACAAGATTTCCTAAATCGATATAACTAAAAACGATTTATAACACTGGTCTTAGTTTCGAGTCTTGAGTCGTTCACAGAAATATTAAGATTTTCCATCTTCTAATAATTTAGTGGTTATGTTAAAACCTCGTATCCTTAACACGACGTTAAGCCACCGGTCCCGGTTACTATCATAAACATCTGATAGTGATCATTAATAATTAAAATATTATCAACCTAAGCCGGCGAACCCGCAATGGAGCACCGTGGTAGGTCTACGCTTCATATTCTTTCTCTTACAAGGCGAGAGCACCGTGGTCTGGCCCTGTGGTGGGCTGCGAATAGGCTGATAATAATGAACCCTTAAAGAAATCTCCGCGGTGTTTAGAAACCTTTTTTTAACGACTTCAAAAAAAGGAGTTTCTCAATTCGACCGTATATACATTTTTTTATGTGTGTTCGCGCAAAACTTCGTCGTTTATGAACCGATTTTGATATTTTTTTTTTGTTGGAAAAGAGATAATCCGGTGGTGGTACCATAATAGGAAACCAGGATCTTATGATGTAATCCTGGAGAACCCGAGGGGAACTTTCATAAATTGTTAGGACAACAAGTACGTTTGTTAATTTTTCCAGTAAGTATTTAAAAGCACTACAATTTGATGAAAGTCTGGAGTCGATCTGATGATGGAGCCGATCTACAGATAAGAGAACTCCTTGACGATTTACTGTTACCTTGTGTTTGGGCTCGATTAATTTGTCTCGATGAGAACTTTACATTTAGATGGGCTGTGACTGTCATTGAGGGTCTGGTGATGAAGACGATGAACAGTTGAGGGAGCTCCGTAACGGCTTACAGCAGCTAGCTTGTGATTGGGCTTGATTAATTTGTCTCGATAAGAACTTTGAATTTAGATAGGCTGTGACTGTCATTGAGGGTCTGGTGATGAAGACAAAGAACATATGGGATGGGAGCTCCTTAACGGTTTATAGTAGCTACCTCGTGATTGGACTTGATTAATTTGTATTGATGAGAACTTTATACCTAGATAGACTTTATGGTTTAGTTCGCTTAGATTTTACATATGTTCGTTGTCGATGAATCACTAAAAAGTATGAAATAAAAAATTTTAAACAAAAAATGAAAACGCCTTTAAAACGCACTAAAAACTAAAAAATAACTGCGTCATTTATTTACTTTAATTTACTTGACCACATCTATAAAGTTGGTGTCACCCGAGCTTTCTACTTTAAAGGCGTTACCTAAACTTGGATGGCATTGACTTCATAGATGTGGTTAAATAAATTAAACTAAGTAAATGACGCAGTAGTTTTTTACTTTTTAGTGCGTTTTGTAGGCATTTTTATTTTTTGTTAAAAATTTTTTATTTGTGTTTGAAGGTTATACGTGCAGAAGTTTTTCTAAGCAATTTCAGAAATTATATGGCACAATGTTTACCATTGTTCGGGTCTCCTGATGTTCAGTGGCGACCGCCGCTTATAACCGCCTGTACCTAATGCATATGTAAAAATTTGCTTAGTAAATATTGTTACGAGTACGGGGAACGAGTTTGCGGATGTATGGGTAGAAGCAGGAAGGTGTTGTTAGTCGTTCGTTTGGTTCACACAGAGCGCGAGTAGATTGAACCCGACACGTTGGTTTGTTTGAGCGTCGGAAAGCCGTTGACTTTAGCTCTCGTATTGGAAACTGAATTCAAAAGTTTTCATTTTCTATTTGTTGCCTTTCGGGTGACTTAGGGATAATAATAACAAAAATTACTTTATTATGTTTTTATAATTTATATTTTAATTTCTGTTTCTTTTGTTTGCGGTGACATAAAAGTTTGATTTTGTTATAGCTTAAAGGTATTATAAACCTAAGTATTTGATGAATTTGAATTTAATACTTCTATGCGTTCATAAGGCAAGGGGGGTAGTAAGTTAATAAATGATTTACTTTATCTGTGCTATAAGATTTTGCTTTCAAATTCAAAGATTCTAAGTTCACGGGAAGTACGCTGTAGTTTATGATTCCCTTGCGAGTGTAGAAAACTTGCGGTATGAACGGCTGTATCTTTTGATAGCATTGGTTTAGAAGTTTGATTGTTCACAACTCTAAGGGCCAGTAGACATGAATATAAATTTCAGCTTGATACCTCCACACGTTTCTGAGAAATAGGGCTTTGTCAAACTGACGGATGGATAACAAAGTGATCCTATAAGGGATTCGTTTTTCCTTTGAAGGAAAGGCCCTAAAAACAGTTATGGATCTGAAATTTAAAAGTTCATCACAGACTTTTAGATCATGGTACGGAAATTCAGTCAAGTGGTTTTTGGAAACTTATCATCACTATTCAATTAAAAAATTTATAGCCTACAGGACAGTTTTGTAATGAAACTCGAAAGAGCAAGTCTCGAGCTCATCTGTAGATCTCTCTATTTATAGTATCGTGTTTATAGAGAGAGGATAGAGACGACGACCAGTTTCGCAGTGTCAAAAGTAATTAAAGAATAGATATGCTAATTCAAGTTTCCATATCATTCACTAGGGTAAAGACTATCGTGTCATGTTGCAGACGAAAAATAAGAATTAAACACATGTTCCAAAAAGAGCAGAGTGTAAAAGAGCTTGGTGGAGCGCGTGTCGCGTGGTTCACTCTAACCGACACAAGCGCTTGCTTTGTGGCGCTGATACGAACGGGCGAGTGAAGCTAAAGCCGTGTTCAGACCTGCGGGATTTGCCAAATGTCGCCCGCAAACTGCTGAGAATCGAATACTCTTTAAATACGACAAAAGCCAGCTAGGTAAGACACTCTATATTTTTGCAATTTAACCGTGAAAATAACTCGATAGGTATTCAATAAATGCCAAACAAAACTACGTAAAATGTGTGCCAAAGAACGAGCATGTTTGGATTCTCGTGCTTCGATATTTTACATTAATAACAGCACTATATTCGCCATTTAGTGAATCCTGCAAGTTTGGACACAGCCGCGCTGATCCGAGCAAACGATCGAATCTAGGGCCACTTCCACTTGATATTAGCCAAATGGGCTAATATCAAGACGAGGAAGTGGCCAAGCGTGTCTATATAGCGATGTGTCTAATTGTCCTATAATATTTATTTACTTATTTATTATTATCACTTACTTTCCGATTTCCAATTGAATTTGATTGAATGGATATATCGAGTGACAATACAATATTATGACGACATATAGCTATTCTGTTGCAGGAGCTACAAGGTGGCCATAAAATTCTACAGTTAATCTCTTGACCTTGATGAGTAAACTAATGACGTCCTAAATACAATTGCAAAATAAAAGCTTGTATAAAAATTGTTTCTTTTTATGAAATTGCCCGGTAGGTCGCAGACACGTATACCTGAGCTACTGTGTTGAACTGTGTTTAATGAACATACGACATTCGGCAAATCCATCATGTCTAGCCGCGACCTTAGTGCGCTGATCCGAGCGAGCGAACCTAACGCTGCCCGCTGTATCGGCTAAACTAGTTGCATTGTACTCGCCGTGGTTTAGTAGAGCGGAGTGCAATTCAAAACCAATCCCTTTTTTAGAAGGCTTTATTTAGTGTCGTTGCGTGTAAGGGTGGCTGAAAGAATACCATTTTTTTAAAACCTCGAAACGGTTTCCGATTTTTTTTTCAAGAGTTAGTGACCGAGTTCACGAAGCAGCTTTGCTATATTTTGCTTCGAAGGGCATGATTTCTCGAAAAAAATATATTGGTAAAACAGGACAATAAAGCTTAATATTATAATTATGTAGACACCAGGTTGAGTTCAAGGTATATATAGGGAGCTTTTTTGAAACAAGAATCAGCATGATTAAATCGAAGATTTTCTTATAGGTACTCTCAGACTATCTTGCAGTATTGACATTAGTTGCCTATTGACTGCAAAATTATATTGACCCAATTGGACTGCCTCATTGGTCTAGTGGTTAGCCTATATGGCTTCGATCACGAGGTCCTGGGTTCGATTCCTGGGTCGGGTCACGGAATAATTCTGAGCTTTCCATTCTTCTATGAAATGTTCAGTACATTCCAAGCCCGAAGTCTGGAAGCTGGTTGGTTAAACCCCCGTGCTTTGGAGAGCACGTTAAGCCGTCAGTCCCGGTCACTATTATTAACATCTGATAGTGATCGTTAATAAATGAAACATTATCCGCCGCCAGCCCGCATTGGAGCAGTGTGGTGGGTGTACGCTCCTCTCCTATAAGGAGGAAGGCCTGGACCTGTAGTGGGCTATTAATAGGGTGATAATGATGATGATGAGGCAGTGCTTTAGGTATGAAGGCTTTCACCTATGGGTTTTGCTAGCTTGTTCTATTATAGGTTGCGGTAGTTAACTTTAGGTAGACCACCATACATACAGCACTTAATATTGAAAAAAACTTGAACATAGGGGTAATAAACAAAATAAATTAAATAGAATTGAAACGTTTGTAACGTTTCAATTCTATTTATTTTATTTTGTTTGTTTTATGGCTTTTTACTGCTTTTATGCATATGAAAAGTTTTAACGCAAGAAATTAATTTTTAAAATTACAGACTGTCAGTCTGACTGTCTGTTTGTTTTTTCCTGTTCTCTGAAACTATCAGTCAATTTGTAAAAAATGTTTTTGTGTATGATATCCAGATCAATGATGTATGCCAAACGCTAGTTTGTATCCAGAAAACGGCACGGGCACGAGAACAATGCGAACAAATCCGTGAGTGTACGCAAGTAACTAAATATGTCTGAAGTTGACTAGAATTGAGCAAGTTTATTATAAAATTGCGTACATCACAAGATGGGAAGCAACGAGTTTCAGTAAATATTACGTTTAAATGTCAAAGTAACATGAGAGCGGCAAATGAAGAGTTCGTTACAAAGTACGTGTGAAGTTTACATGAAATGTGGAATCGCATTATCATTCCCAACAATGTTACATCGTCTTAAAGTTGCACCTTGTTGTCACTTTACGTTATTTATTCATGATTTCATCATCATCATTATCAGCCTATACGCTCACTTTAAGGTCAGCCTTCTCTCCTAGTACAAGAGGGTTTAAAAGCGACGAGTGGAAGGTTTGCCTTATGCGTATAAAAGACAAATGAACGAACGAGTAGCCAACACCAACTGGTCATTGTTTATTATATACGTTGCCACTTAAAGGTAACCCATTAACGACTGCCTTATGTCGCGCAAGTACCCGCCGTCTCCAAGCAAATGCTCACATTTTATAGTGTATCGTTGGTATGTGTGTGTATGTGTGTGGACGCAGCCAACACAAGGGACCAGTAATTAATCATTGGCTTAAATTTAAGAGTCGTTTTGACTTGTGTCAATTATAAAACTGTATTTATTACCACGGCATAGCATTATAGCTTTTCAAGCATTTTGACGTGAAAACGTCTTATAATTCGATAGAGCCGGCTGCACGCACGAAAAAACATGACTCATGCGTTACCTCGCTTTGAGGCGTTCCATGTAAGGCTTGAAGTGCAAGCGAGAGCGCAGAACGAGCGACAAAGAAGCACAATCGGCCTTTGCGTTCGGCAGCGTTCGACATCCGTCTATTATTCTATATAATTATTAAATATATTAATTTTAAATTAAAAATTAATATATTTATTATAAATTTAAAATATAAAATTTATAATAAATACAACAATTATTTTATTAATTTAAATTAATATTTATAAAAATATACTTAAATTAAAAATTTTAATAACCAATTAAATGCTACCATTCCATCAGTATTTTCTTAAGACGTTGTCACGTTCAGCTATCGTCAGTAAACCGACTTTACAGACAACCAATTTTTTTTATGGATCAGTAGAATTCTAATCAAATATAGCCAAGTTTGATACATTAAGATTTCATTTTACATAGATTCAATATACTGTACATATATGGCTAATATCATGACCATAGCAGCCGTGGTTATTCCACTCGGAAGGGCATTATTAAATCGCATGTGCTAAGTTTAGAATGATCACGCAAGCTCATATCAGTTATACACCAGATCGTAACAGTTAGTACGGCATGGCTTACGCTAATAACAATTGGCTTAGCTAACGCCGGGATGCTGTTCCGAGATCTTTGCTGCAGTTAATCTCGACATAACTCAGCAGAATGGAGTGGAGGTTATGATCCGTTCCACGATATCTCTGCTTCGTTACACGGTATTTATAGTTGCAGTATGCATGACTTAGTGTACGTGTCTCTACGACCTATGGATTACGTTTTGAAATATAATTTTTAATCATTGTGTAAAGCACATTGTAGTAAATAGTAAGCAATATTTTACAAGAGTATAAGAAAAATTCTTTAAATTGCTCATAGTATCTTGAAACGAAAGTGACGAACCTTCTCTATGGATTATTTCTTCCTCTTCAAGTGCCATATCTTCTTTGGAAGTTTGCGATCATCACGGCTATCTTGACTTTTGAGGTTGCAGCTCGGAATAAAGATCTTGTGCTTATTTCATATCACACGCAAAGATTTTTGAGCCGTAAGTGCGACCTTCGGCTTTCTTGGATCTTGCCTCTAATGATTGTAAAATTCTCAATAGCAGCCCGGGATTTTAAAATTCTTGGTTTTATATCTCCGTGCCCGGACAACACGTTAAACCGACGATACCGGTCATTGTTATTATTACCCAAGGCTCACCAACCTACACATTGTAGTGGGTCTAAATACCAAATTTCCTCTCCTACAAAGGAGAAAAGCGTGTTACATTATGAATAGTAAGTAATTTATATGTATACTATTTACCCGCAAACATTAAAGTAGCAGAATATCTCAGTTTCGACAAATAATCTGCATAAAAAAAATGTGTAAAAACTGACATAAAACATCGATCCCACCGAATTCGAGTCAAATAGAGTGAAACTTCTTTAACGTATTCATCACCATTAGCTATGAGAATTTGGAATACGAAACATGTCCATCAAAACGTAACATGTTTCATATCGTCGTCAAACATGTACGCTTTGTGTTGTTCATTATAAAACTAACATGTTCATATAAAACTAGATAAATAAACGCTGTCCGCGCGTTACTTTATGTGATACATATATAGTATATACCTATAAGTAAATAAGAGATTGCTCCAAGCAATAAGGTCTAAAACCTTTGCATATTCTCTTGTAATCTTCTTTCCATGTACTTCTGTTACTATTAATTTAATATGTTCAACATAGTGTTTTTCTTTTGCTCGTTCTACGTAGCTACAGTACAACTGAGAATGTAATAATGCTTTGTCAGTTCTGTAATACTTAAGATAGTAACTATAATGCTAAATAAATATGCTTTTCACAGATTTATAAATTTAAATCTTGCTATCTGTGCCTCATGGATTATTTATTATCTATGCGTCGCCGTATGTAGGAATTGCGAAACGTGACGCGACCCGACGCTTAGACTGCGCGAAGTATAATTTAAGTTATACGTAAAAACTGAACTCAAGTCAAGTCACAGACGTGTGCTAGTGGTCTGCAAGATGAGGAAAATGATATATTAAAGAAATAACCTCGGCTGAGTGTCACAGCGCCTGTGGCGGCTCGAGTGGTGCTCACCGCTCTCACCGCCGCCGGTTCACGCTTCGACCACCGCAAGAGATCGCCGTTCACCTGCGCTTTCAAAACATTTTATAATTTCGCTTGATTTTATCTCTATGTGTTTAAGTGTTATTCGTCTTTACTTAACATATTCGTCTGCCTGTTTATAAAAATATTTTTACAACAATGGTAACACAGTACTATTTTATAATATTAAACAAATGATTTAGGACAGGAAAATATTTTAAATCCAATAAAGATATCACTCGGTTACCCTATAGCTTTTAAATATGTAATCAAACTAGTATCTTCCATTTGCGTAAGATCCTTTATTTGTAGAATACGGTGTATGCTGATAAAATATAAAACAAACAAACAAAAACTCCCATTTATAAAATGCGATGCGAATGATAACTAACACGATTTAAGTAACAATAAATTATTTGGCTGAAAATAATTTATGAACACAATAAATCGCGGCGAGTCCGATTGTTGTTTATGTAGTTCAGTTGGCAAATGATGGCGAAGTTAAAAGCCTTCCCTTGTAAGCTCGCCGTCCGTCGAGGCGATCATATAAATCGCAGGCAAAGCTGCCGCACTGTTCCGCCAATTAATACAATTATTTATGGGCGAGATAACAACTAAATGTACGAACATTTAAAAATTTAAAGACTCTGGATTTATTTGGCAGAACAAAAGGTTCTACTATTTATTGTTTTATTATAAATACGAAAAGTTTTTGTGCATGGATGCCTGTTTCTCGTTCACGAATTTGCTGATGATCGCATTTACCTCCTATAAAAAAAGAGGGGAGTTATAAGTTTAAGGTGTTTTGGTATATGTATATATGTGTCTTCTTAAAAATGCATCTAAATTATTATGATGCATTTTAAACCGATTTTAAAAAAGGAGCATTTTCATTTTATGTTTTTTTCCGCGATTATCTAATTTGTGGCTATATTGATATAATGCGGTTTTCAGAAAAGTATATATTACCTTCAAGAAAAAGATTTTAGCTGATCGTTTTCGACCCGTATGTATGTATGTTCGTCCGAGATTTTCACCCTAGTTTCGAAAAAATGCTAATCTGATTTGTGTTTTGGAGTTTTCATCGTACGTGCAAACTTTTCAGGGAAAGGTTTTAGTATAATATAGATAAATGAAAGGATGAAGGCTTTTCTTGGAAAAAATATTATCTATGCTAATACCCCGTAAGAGTTGGTTAATGAATTTGAATAATAACTATTTAAAATTAGATTTTGCTAATTTTTAAGTAAACTCACAGTTTTAATAACGTTTCAATTTAAAATATGAAACCACACAGAGCTCTAAACATAAATTTTAATTGAAGAACGTTTTTACACGCGTGTAATTGGAGCGAGGTTTGTGGCTGTAAAGAAACTGGAGAATGTCTGCATTACGAGCTGTAACACTATTCATATTATGTTGAAGGAAATATAATATTATGTGGAACTTTTCAATATATTTTGACGGTGTTCGCGGCGTACCGATGATTTATAAGACCGAAGTCCTAGGTTCGAGTCTCTGCTGGGCTGATAGGGACTTTAATCCAACCGATATAGCGTTCCGGTACGATATTGTGTAGAAACTAAAAGGAGGGTAGAATTCCACATACTCCTAACAAGTTAGACCGCTTCTATATTGCATCATCAATAATTAGCAACATGCGTGATCGCTGTTAAGGGCTAATCTGTAGTATATAAAACAATGATATTTAGTAGTGTCAAAATTTATCGTAAACAGAAATAAGAAATTGTAAAAACTAATTTTATTAATCTAAATCTATGTGAATGTACAGACATTAGATTTTTGTCTAAATATATTTAAAAAATTGAAGGCTTTACTCTGCGTAAACTCATCCTGTATGTATCAAAATAATTAATATTATTAATTGTATATTGATATATATCAATATACATTTGATCAATATATATTTTGATTGATATATATTGAATTAATTATATATTGATAATATCCTCAAAAAATGAACATAATTATGCAATATAAAAATTATTTCCAAGAGCACACTTCTATTATAGAATATCGTTAAAACGGACCTCAAAAGATGTATAAAAATAATTGAGTACAAAAATCTGCACGTGTATAATATGTTCCCGCAGGCGATGCGACGAGCAGTGGGAGATATTGGGATACTCTCCTTTTATCACAAATACAACATACAAAATAAACATGCACATAATATAGAAAACATAATGAACTAAAATTATTAATTTATTTTAATATTTAGTAGAGAATCTTTGTATTGTGATTGGAGCTTTTTTACCCGACTGCGTCAGAAGGTGGGTTATGTTTTTCGAGTGTATGTATGTATGTATGTATGTATGTATGTATGTATGTATGTATGTATGTTTGTATGTATGTATGTATGCTCATTTTTTCGGCACGCGCTACAGCCTAAATGGCTAAACAGATTTTGACATGTGATGTGTCGTTGAATTTGTCAAAATTGTGGTAGTGATATAAGCTGTATAAAATTTCAAAATAGCGGCTGTAAATGGGGGAAAAAAGGGTGTAAAGTATTTAGAATTTTATACAGATATAGTGACCCTTGTCTTTCTCTTTTCAGTTCATAACTTCTAACCAGTCGGGTTTTTTGTATTTATAATAATTTTATTTTCTAAGTACAAAGTCTTTGACTGTAGTTACACCTGATTATAGGTAATGATGAATTCTAAGATGGAAATGGATTAAGTTTGGAGTTGAATGAAATCCACACCTCTTTCGGTTCCTCTAAAGAATTTTCTCATTTAATGTTGTAATACAAAAACAGTCACAGATCTCGCTGGTCTTTATGAACTATGGGGCGCTAGTTATTTGCTTCAGTATGTTTTCAGTAACATTCACTGCAACATGAGCCTGGAAACTCACTTCTGGACAGTCTTTGGTAGTACATTTCCCACTGTTGCGCCTGGATACCGGGGAGCGCCGGGGGTTAGCCGGATCGCAAGACATCGCATTCTTATTATTAATTAAACTTTTCCATGTTAAATAAGGGAATTGGGAAAATAGTGGTAGTGCTTTTCCAAGGCACTACTTTTAGTTGTTGAGTCTCGTCTGGCCTCCTTCTAGCCAACCGCTAACTTTTTTAGAGAAGATTTAGTTTCCCTTGGCCGGTAGTGGCCAGTTGACAGAATACTTAACCACCACTTAGGGCACACGTGTAGGGCGGGCCTTTTTAGGAAAAGGTGGTAAACCCATAAAATATAAATTATCTAGTACCAACGTTATAATCCTAGAACTAACTAAGAAACTAAATGCCTAAATGTAATCTGAATAAGATTTCATTAGGATATAATTAAATCTGCACAACATTGTAGAGCAATGTGCACACTATAGAGCGTATACATAGAGGCGAGATTTGTTTGCGTGGGATCAATGTTCTCCTAAGATGAGCTGTCTCAGCATGTTAGCTGCGAGTCATTGTTTGTGCTCGTTGCGACAATATGCAATTAACATACGGAACGACGGCTTACATTATTGCGTCGTGCTCTACTTCATACACGCTGTACAGGTAAGGTACAACTCCAAGTTTTAATTGGGAGATTTTACACACGGTCGCCGGAAGAGCAGTTTTGTCTTAATAATTTTATTTATTAAGTCTATTTATAGTATTTACTAGCAGACATCCGCGACTTGTGTGTTGCACCGGAAAACAAGAAAAATAGGTATAGTAAGTTATGAGTTACGACCACCTTTGCATATTAACTTATGTCTGTATTATCTTTTTGTGTGTAACAAAGTGTTTTTTTCTTCTTGAAACAATTATATATATATTTAATTTATTACTAATAAAAAGACACTATCGTTTAGGGTAAACTATACACTTGTCACCAGATAACCGAAAATCTCTTTTATATAAAAGGAACAGTTACATATATTATATAATTTACCGTTGAAAATAGCGCATTATTTGCAGTAATGTCTCCTTTGCATGCTAACTTTTTTTATTTAATTCCTATTTTTGATTTAGTTTATTTTTTCCGTAGGTAAAGTCAAGTGTAATAACTAGCATGAACATAAAACTATCGCAACGACACGCTGTCGGGTAGGTATGGCAGTTAATCATTTCGAAGACCCTCTTATTGGTTTCCAAAAAATGCGCCGCGTCGTACTGGTTCCTAAACGATATCGTGTTGGAACGCTAGATCACTTGGCGGCGTGACTTGAGGAATGGGATACAGAAGTACGCAGTTATTGAATCGACATGAGATTGAAAATAAATTCTGTTCAGTTTTGTGATCTAGTGTAAAATACTTTCTCTCTCTTAACTAAACTACGGCAAAGCTAGAAAGAAGGTTTTGTAATTTTTTCACCAAGCAGATGCCACCAGTTTTATATCTCTGTGTAAAATTAAATTTATTCGGATAATAATTTCGATATCTTTTTATTAAATTATTTATAAAAAATATTAGTCGAATTTATCTTATATGATCTATAATATTCTGTTTTATCGAATTAGTATACATACTCCATTAGGCGCGGCACAAACCTGAACCTCGGATGTTGAGGACAATCGACACTTAAATTTGTTTTTTTTTTACTACAACGTGCTCAGTATAAATCCATGGCAAATAAAATTGTTATTTTATATATGACCCTAACTGCCTGGTTAAGTTGTAAAAATTTATAATTTTTGTGGACACCCTATGTTATTTGGAGTTCTAGGTTTTTTTTTGTTTTTTTTTTTCGACGAGGATTAAAATATCCCTTCTGCCTCTCGCCAGGTCTGTCCGACGTGCATGGACTAAAACGCCCTTCTCTAGACTCCGAGGATTGGCAAAAAAAAATGTGTAAGTGTTTTGGGGTTGCCGCCTTAAAGTTTTAAGCAAATACTTAAAGTCTTCAGGATTCTGCCTACGAAGCTCATATTTTGTATTTCTGGGAATGTATTATCTGTCCCTAACTCCTCCTCATATGTGTCAAATTTTGTGTGATTGAATAAAAAATATGATAACGTTTTACATTTTGTGTTATTAGCATCGTTATTATCAACTATAATAGCGACTCAACTGTAGACCTAAACTGAATTGCTTCGCTTATTCGTACCATGAAGTCCTTTATCCGACCAACTGACGTTATAGCGTATCAATAACCTAAACTGATCTGTTAGCGGAATCCATTCATTCTTTATTCGTACCATGACGTTCTAAAAAAGTTACTTAAATTTTGTCTATAATTGAATTGTTTTTACAAATTTTCCTTATCATTTATCAATATAAATTAGTTAGTGTTGTGTTGTGATAATGTCGTTATCCATAATTCTTCGAATATATAGAAAACGATAATGAAATAATGGTATTTATTTCGTAAACAAAGAAGACGCTTAGTGCGGAAATAATCGGATCCTTTTAGTTTGGAGGAGGCTGAATTCTCTAAAAAATTCTTAAAATTCTCAATAAATAAGAATTCACTTTTCACTGTTTTAAATAATTGAAATAAAGTTAAATATCAGTAACTTTTTACAACCGAAACGATCACAAAATTCGCGCCTTTCCAATCACTTCCGATGCCTCCAATTTCAAATCTATCAAGGTGACAACTTGGTTGTCAATTAGCAAAACTGACGTTTAAAGGGATGTGTTCGTAAATTACTTAATTATTGTCTGACTAACGTCTCGTATAAATATCATTATTATATTCAAAAAGCTTTAATAACTAAATTAAATATTAATTAATAACTAATATTGAATTATTATGTAGTTTAATAATGGTTATTAGTTTCTTAACTTACAACTAAAAAAGCTAGAACTCTCTATGGTAAAATTTACTACGTTATAAACGCAGCGTATACTTTTTGAAAGAAAGAGATAAACTTATCCAAGTCTTATATAGTGTCGTCTCTCTCTCACACGTATTTCTATTCTATCGCCGATCACAGACAAATCTCGATCATTCACCATTATACGATTCAAATGCGATTGTTTTTAAAACACTTAAATCGTTGAAATTCGGTACCATGTATTTCGACCACGAATTTCAACTATTTAATATAGGCGCCAATATTGAATAGCGTCGGAAGTGGAACGCTAGAATAAAGTTGATAGTAGACCTGCAGGATGTTTTATTTTTAAAAATCAACAGGCAATCGGGTAAAAAGAATTTTAATTAAAATTTCTGCTAACAGGCATGTTGTTGTGAGAGTTAGGTGTTTTTAATTAATTTTTTTCATAAAACCCACTCTAATGTTCAATTAAAATAGTGAAGTGGGTCACGTGCTTCGCTATAAACTTCAAAGATTTCAAAACAAAAATGATGTCAGTGCGATATGAATATATTTTAATTAAGTTGAAGCATGTTTAACCATGAACTTTCTGTCTCCCGAGGTCATTAATAACATATTTAAATATAAAAGCGGCTCAATTGACGTGATTGTCTTAGTGTCCGACTAGTTTAATATTTTCTAGATTTAGACTCTACACGTACGGGTATAAAAAAATACGTTTGTACGACTGTTTATAAAATGAAATTAATCATGTCCTATAATTTGAAACACCCAATACTATTATGATAAATTATAAGATTTCAAAATATTTTATTTGTTATCGTTAAGCCTCATTGGAAGAGCAAGACGAATTTAAACTGCAAATCTTCCTCCATTACAACCTGTCTGAGCCATGCAGTGAATTGATATAACTCCCATATGAGATAAAATAAAACCTAACCGTAGCAAAAGTCATTCCACGTCAAAAGATAAAGCACTTGCAATTACAGGCGTAATCTGTTGTAATACCGCTGAATATCGCAACGGGGTCGGATGATGTTTAAGCCGTGTTTAATGTCAACATCGAGTTGAATGACGAGGGGTTACGGATGTTTATTAAAATATATTTTTGGCGATTCGTAGGTACTGTTAATTAAACATGTTTGACCTCTCACATGGAATTCTGAAGTAATGAATTAATTAATGTATTCTGTATTATTTGAGCTACTTTCTATACCGAAAAGCTTTAGCGATTTAGTAAAAAGTTAGCGTAAAGTGTACTGAATTTACATTAAGTGTTAGCAGCATTGTATACTCTGCTTGAAAAGCATAGACTATATTTGCAGTATTTTGGTACCTTGCTTAAAAAACATAGACTAGAGACAGTAGTCATCGAACAAGAACAGCGCGGCGGGCTATAAGAGATATGGAAAATCATCATTATTCGCCATTCGAGTCATATGCAGTCATGCTCATGCTTAATAAATTTAAGAATTAGTGCGCGTAATGTTTAATTAAGTGATTACTGTAGGAATGTTTAGTTTTGATCATATTTAATGTTTTTGTAAATAAATTGTTCCGATTAAAGTTTGTCTTTTGTTGTTCATACTGCATTGGTCTTTTAAATTTATTTTCCCTTTCGGCTGTTCCTAACAATTGTAATTTGCTGTGTTACATTTCTATCATTTATTCATTTTAACAATGCTTATAAAAATTATAAAATACATTATTAAAATTTTATAAAAAAAATCCAATCCGCCTGCTGCGGAGGTTGGAGGTGCAAGCAACCTGTGGTCAAGGCTCCAGAGTGAGGAACTCCTCACAATACGCGCCATCTCAAGAATTACCACCTTCTGCATCCGACCCTGAATCAAACAGCTAATCGAAAGTTTCATAAGGTGTTGGTTAAAATATAATGGTATACTTATAACATGATATTTTAAGGAAATCTTTATTAGTAAAAAAAGTATTTTACTTAAAAACAACAGTAAATATTACTTCAGCCCCATATTAACCACATCCTTTAGTTTACAAATAATATACTTAGCTATAGAGAACCAAAGTTTCAACCCTTCAATACCAACTGATGTGGAACAATCTTTTAAGGTAATTCATTAGAGGGTTGCAGGCTCGTAGGAGCACATTCAGCTGACGGGCACAAACAAGGGAGATACGTGTGAGATTGGGCCGGATCAGCTCGCTAGCGCAAACGTTTGCTCGCTCGGGTGAACTCACGGTACACAGGCTGCTCTCGCTTACACTTATGTTCCATTTCTGCCCCGTGGGACAAATGTGGTTGGTATAATATGTGTATTTGTAGTCGAAATTCCTGAACGATATGCCAATTTTCAAGGTTTTATTAACTCAAGTATGAGGCGTGACTTATATGTACGTGAAAGGTGCATCCGGCTGCCGCTTGAATCCTTAACTACTTAAGCTATGTCCTTACGATACAAATCTGATGAACAAGTTTATGTTTATTAAGATAAGTAATTGACTGTGACGAATTATACAATAGTTTTTGTTAGTTTTAACATGTCGTACTATATATAGTACTAACCACACAACTTAAAATAACTTGAAACTGGTTTAAGATATACATATATATAGTTAACCCACAACCACCCTCATTTCTAAAAGATAGATACCTAACTGTTGACTCTCTTTTTATGTTTAACGTTAAACGGTCTTTCTAAATTTGATGACCTCCGTGGCGCAGTGGTATGCGCGGTGGATTTATAAGACGGGGGTCCTGAGTTCGATTCCCGGCGGTACAGATTGAGATTTTTCTTAATTTGTCTTGGTCTGGCTTTCGCCATGGCTAGTTACCACCCTACCGACAAAGACTACTCCTAACAAATTAGCCCGCTTCCATCTTAGATTGCATCATCACTTAACATCAGGTGTGATAGCAGTCTAGGGCTAACTTGTAGTCGATAAAAAAAAGAATCAACCTATATATACAGATATAAGCCCCATATATGATGGTCTTGTCACTGAGTGTATACGGCTCGAATTTCCTGTTTCTTTGCTTTGAACTTGAATAAGACATTGAATCACCCTGTAGAAGACACAGGTCTCGGCCTCACATTATCGGTCGGAATGATGTAGTCACACCGTGTGGTCTGTGTAAGTCGTCTACTGTACTGCTTTTGTGACAAGACTAGCTGCAGCTCGCTAAATAATAAAGACAATTATTATAGAGAGTACTGAGATTTGAATCCGTATGTTGTTGAATCCGTCTCGGTACTCCAGTGTATCACTCTTAGCCTGTGTATATCGGATCAACAGGTCTAGGTTTGGAATTTTGGGTGGTCACCGTCGGAAGATATGATAGTAACCTGTAGTAAGCTTGGCTGTTAGGTTGATTGGCTGATGATGTATTATTAGTAAGTAGTTACGTTTATAATCGATTAATGACCATGATCAATCTCGTTCTCCTCCAATAATAATTATTGATCTGAAGATTTTTTTATATCTATGAGTTGTCCAAAATTAAATTGAACGAAACAAATAGAATTTTTTATCTTTATTTCCACTAGTCAGTACTCCAGTTCGCACACTAATCGGATCTTCCAATAACAGCGAATTTTACATCAAGCTCTTCGCAGTTGTCGGAAACTGATTTTATATTGGCGCCGACCGGTATTGATATTAAATTGAACCCGAGGTTAGGCGGGATTAGAAATAAACAAAACTAAGATCATCAGCATAATCAGTCTATTAACGGTCTACGTAGTAATAGCTACGGTATGCCATAGCAGCGTACACAGGCCATTTTAGCGCCAGGTCTATGCTCTGCAAAATGGGTATCTCTGAGAATCCTATCTGCAGGGCTTGTGGCCGGGCAAGGCTGCAAATGTGACGGAATGGCTAGAAAGCGAATGGATCTCCTGGGGGTAGCCTATCCACTACCAGAAGATTACTGTGCCTCCAACCTAAGAGCAACCATCCAACTCTTAGAGTGGGTGTTTGAACTTATATAGGGGAGGTGAGGGTGGGGCGAGTACAAAAGATCCATAGGGCTCGAAGTGCATCCGCTGTGGCGAGACTCACCATAAAGGCCCACTACTGGGCCAGGCCTCCCTCCTTATAGGAGAGGGGATAAAACAAAGATATAATTGCCTATTCCAACATCACCATCAACCTAATGAATCACGCTTTCAACAAGTTAAATTGAAGTTTTGTGTATGACCGAATTACCGCCATTATATGAATATGCTCTAAACCATTGATTCCCAAAGTGCTTCCCTAGGCTCCATTGGAGGTTCGACGGGGTTTATGTTTGTGTAACTAAAAATGGAGGTTATAATTACGGAAATTAAATTTTGATGGTTTCTTAGTGAAGTTAAACTTTTTTTATTTTATTGGCCAAATCAACTTTTTTGATACTCACAGCGCAATCAATTAATTCTCATTTGTAAACTCACAACCCAGTCGCAAGGCAATTTCCATTGTTTTTTCGAAAAGGTAAAAATGCCAGGGTCTACCAGAAACAGTTAAATTTTTAAAGCGGCCTACGAAAAAAATCTTTAAAATTCAAAATGGGTATATAAAAGTTTGGGAACCTATGTTCTAGATACAACCGAATACGCTATGAAAGCGCCGCCGAACCGCAAGTGACTTATAAATTCTGATTATATAGCTCTACATAATTAAAACAGTGGCGAACCTCGTTTAGCGCCCCCCCTGGGAGGTGGGTAGGGGGGATTAAAATGACACATTGAAGTTAGCGTGTGTTTAAGTGTAAGAGATAAATGAGATGCTAAAGTTGGGAGTCCTGACGTTTCCAATGTTTCTTAAACTTGCGATGTTGTTGCGTTGGATTTTATAATGGATTGATTTCATTATTTGTTGTAGGTAAAAGAGTATTTTTTTTAGTATTTTTAAATTATTTGTTATTCAAAAGTTTACATAATTATTTTTATAGCTATTAGCATAAGAAACCACTCGGGTTTGTAACGTAATGTGTGCTAACAAGGAGTTAATTATCTAGGTACTTTAACAATTAAAAATTGAACATGCTTGTGCATTCTAAGAAATGACTCAAAAAGTATGCTTTCTTTTTTTTAATGTTACAAGGTTTAATATGGTGGTTATATTTGATCAAGCAGATAGTCCACATGTTGGTCGCATCGCAACGATTACAGGGCCTACTAGGAAGACGTCCTGAAAAGTGGTGCTGGTTTATTAACTTGGATTTTAATTAAACGTGCCTATCATACCGATAGTTACAACATATTATAGACCGCATAAAAGTGATCCTGCGAGCAAATTTCGAATCGTTACAATGAATTTTTATTGTCACAAAAATCTGATTTTATATTGATTAGCTTTTGAATAAAAAAAGCATCATATCGATTCATCCGTTTATCAGTTGCGATGCCATAGATAGAGACATAAAACATAACACTTTTTTTAAAAGTCGGGGTAAAAGGAAATCTTTAAAGTTGTCTCGTGCTGCAGGGGCAGACCAGTGCGCAACAATGTGCGTTGATTGGCGAGAGTGCATCACGGAGGCGTTAAGCTGACGCAAACAATCACTGCGATGCGATATCGTCAGCAGGCAATAACCGCTTTTAGCTGAGCCTTTCACACCGCCCCTAACGGGTGAGCTTCGTGTGCCCTAGTACTGGACCACGGGACCTATTAAACATAACTTAGTAAAAATTTGTGAAAATATAATTGAATAAGGTACTTCAATTATATCATTTCACTTTCATAATTTCACTGCAGAAGAATTTTTGAATATTATTAGTGTCTTATTTTTTTCCATAGACCTAATTTACATCGAATCTGCTAAATTTTTACCGTGACTAAATGAGTAATTTGTCTTCAAAGATTTGATGGCATTTTAGTATATCGAAATGTCTTAAAATGATGTCTTCAGATCAACAGTCGCTGTAACCCGACTTACAAAACATTTCACACTAAACGCACTGTGCGAATAGATGTGTGATTATCGAGACGTATTGCAGACGTGAGGCTTAACGGCTCGGGGTCCAATTATCGCTCGATTCTGTTAAAATCAGTTCGAAACTCGCAATATTGTTCGCACGTGATTGAAATGAATGAACCGAGTTCTAATTTAATGGCTTTATTTAAACCTAATACAGCCCGATATTCTGTTATCTGCGACTCTGCGGTTGCGTTCAACTTTGTTTGTAATAACAGCGCGATACTATCGTGATATTGAGGATTTTAATCGCTGTATGTACACCATGTCCAAATTAGGTATTTGCTTTTAGATTTAGTATTAGTTGCTTGTCGTTGTTCCAGTGTTTGTGTTTGACTATTGAATAGTTGCAGCATCTCGATATACTCGTATGTTTATTGTTTATCGCTGTTTGTTTTTAAAATCTGACGTAATAAATTTTTTGAACAAAAAGTAGAACCGACTCAAAACGCACTAAAAAGTAAAAAATAACTGTGTCATTTAGTTGCTTTAATTTACTTAAGCGTATCTATGAAGTCGGTGCCAGCAAGTTTAAGGAACATTTATTTAACGTTGTAAAAAGCAGTTTGTGGGTTCTAGGTAATGTTTTTAAAGTAGAAACCTTGGCTGCCACCGACTCCTAGATATGCTTAAGTAAATTAAAGCAACTAAATGACACAGTTATTTTTTCCTTTTTGGTGTGTTTTGATTTCTTACTTTTTAGTGATTTATCGCCACGTAACGAACTCGTACTATACTGTCATAGTATATTATATGGTACTTGTAGCCAGAAAGCTACCGATACTTACACTAAAACCGAAATTGCTGCAAGTGTGCCTATAAAATTTGAAGAGTTCCTTCACTTTTTCCAGGATATCATCATCAGATTCTAACGTGGTGACAATGGGACCACCTTGGAAGTGTGCCCTTTCTAATATAAAAAGAATTGAATTATCAAAATCGGACAACTCTGTAAAAAGTTATGCGTGGTCATACATAAAATAAAATATACGGGACGAATTGAGAACCTCCGTTTTTTTTCGTCGGTTAAATGTGTGGGTGTTATAAGTTTGATACAGTGTAGCGTCTGAACAAATAGATCAATAATAATATGGCTTATTTGTTCAAATGCTGGTGTAATGAGATAATTATCTTCTATATATATTCTTTATAATAAACCGCGATAAACCAAGGTACTTATACCGACGTGTTTCTATTATTGGTATCGGTTTTATTATCTCGCTATAGTAAACTGACCTGAGGTCGGCTGATACATATCGATCTTCAAGTCAGGTTACCTTACAAGTATGTAAAACCATCCTTACTACGCTGTAAATTACACGTTAAATATGTATACTGAGTTTGAGAGTATGTACTGATTATTATTAATAATGATATTACGATGGGTCGTAAATTCTTTACCAAAAAATAATGTGTCGAAAGTTACCATAAATAACAAACCAAAGCACGTCAGTCAGTAGATCAGATTATCCTCACTGGCAATACAGAATTAATGGCAAGAACAATGTATGATAGACACATTGTTCCATTCTCGTATAGCCAAGTGTAAAGTCCACACAAAGTCGCGGGCGAGCGCCGGTGCTAACAACACAATATACGGAAAGTAATGAACAGTATACACGGTTTCATTATTACACTGGTTCCGTAATAAACGTCAGAGCAGACATTATTAAACCGCCATGAAAGCGGCGACGCGAAACCGCCGCTAATTAATATACGGCAATACTCGTGCGGGCGCCGCCTGCCCCCCGCTGCCGGCTGTCTGCGCCGGCGGAATTACACCGGCCTTAACACTCTTTTGTTCGGATTACGTTCTAATCACCGCGTGACGTATGATCGCTTGGTACCGGCTTAACTAATTCATGTTATATTCAGTAGCTGCCAAGGCTTGCTTCCTGTTAATTGTGTTTTGTGACGAAATCTTAAGAGGCTTAGAGGTCCTGGGTCTCGATCTCCACGTTTGGGTTATTGTCGTGTCTACACCCAGACCAGTTCAATACCAGTTTAAAAAATTTAGGCAGCCTTACGTCTTTTTTACGAAGTTTTGAATTAAACTAAAACGTTTCAGAGATCGAGCAATTATTGTATATATCTGTTTAAACATTAATGTATAATTTGCACAATTTATGTTGAATGAACTGATATAATTGCTATCTCGATGCGGTGGTAATAACGCCGACCGCATCTGATTGCTGTTTACGCAGCTCCTTAGAAGATAATTGATCTACTTGAGCTGAATAGCTATATTATCAGCTTATTAACGATCCATTATATCCCTTCTTATAGGAGCGAGGATATGGAGCTTATACCCACCACGCTGTTCCAATACATGCTGGATAGTAATGGATTTTTAGCAGTCACTATCAAATGTTGTGATGTGTGTAATGACCAGAAGTGACTGTTTAATGTATTCTCCGAGGTCCAGGAGACATTGTAACACATTCAAATTTCCAACTCCGTGCTTAGAGTTTACTGAAAATTTCTTTGAAGTAAGAAAGAATCAGTGCTTTCCCATAGCCCAACCCAGGACTCTAATCCAAGACCTTGTAATCATTGGATAAACGAGGTCATATACGAGTAAGGAGATTGAGATTTTTCTTAATTTGTCTTGGTCTGGCTGGTGAGAGACTTTCGCCTTGGCTAGTTACCACCCTACCGACATAGACGTACCGCCAAGCGATTTAGAGTTCCGGTACGATGTCGTGTAGAAACCGATAGGGGTGTGGATTTCATCCTGCTCCGAACAAGTTAGTTCGCTTCCATCTTAGATTGCATCATCACTTAACATCAGGTGTGATAACAGTCAAGAGCCAACTTGTAGTTAATTAAAAAAAAAGAGATAAATGATGGCAGTTTAGCTTAGTCTTTACTGCTTGTATCAATGATTTCTTCGTAACACTTAAGTTGTCTGACTGATAGTAACAGTTCATAAAACCCTAGATTTGACAGATTCCACCGACAGAGAATCCCAAGAATAAAATTCTTATAAACATCTGTGTATTAGGTTACCTTTCATGAAGTCCTGAGTTTTGATTCTGAGCGGAAAATCCTGATGGATGTCTCTGTGTTAGATATTGCTGGCTGGGTTGAGTTAGTTTTCTATTTTGGTTCAGGTCTGACTGGGTAATGCTAGCTACCACTCTAACGACAACGGTGTCTCTTAGAAACCAAAAGGGGCGTACTACTAACAAGTTAACCAGCTTCCATCTCAGATTGCATCATCACTTACCATCTGCTGTGATTGCAGTCAAAGGCTATCTTGTAATGAATAAAAAAAAATTAGGCATTTAAAAACTCTTTAAGAAAATCAGATGTAAGTAAAACAAGGTATTGTTGTGGGGCGCTTAACCGGGCAGCGACAAAGAACGGCTAATTAGCAGTTAATGAGTCGCCCGGACATTACTGTATTCAGTTTAATTAGAGGCCATTTTGTGCCGAGCGCGCTTTCATAACCGAGCACAGATCTTGAAACTTGTAATTGCAAGGGTTTATTTAAGCGAGGTTTATCGTTATACAGAACTAATAAAAGTTTTGGGTAAATCAACCATTACTTTATAGGCCACTACTTAAGTGCTCGTTGGGGCTCTATGCTCAATAGATGTGGCGAAGGCACCATTGATTTTTAAAAGGAGCTTATAGTGCTATATCATTAATATATAATCGGTTGGTTAGTAGTGGTGGTATCGATTTTGTGGATATACTTTGGCCTGTGCTCGAAGGAACTGCATGATCTTATTCCTCTCTCCCCTTTCTACCATAAAACAGCTAGACGCCACGAACACTGGCACCCTTACGCATTAGATATCCAGACAACTCTTACCAAACGTTTTGCATCTAAGTTTCTAACACGGCAAAAGTGAGGAATGCCCTTCCAACGTCAGTGTTTCTTACCACCTGACAATCTGAAAACCTTCAAGGCAAGGCAAGGTGTTTTTCTTTGATGGTAACTAGCCACGACAAAAACCACTATCAGACCAACCTAAAAGAATGTAGATAATATAATATAATATATTCGTACCAAACCCGAATTGGGAATAGAACTTTCTTAGATTTATCTGTAGAAACCAAGCATTACTGCACCAGAGAGGTAGTCTGAACTTTCGTAAATTTCTTTTAAAACAAATCACTTTTTATAATTCTGGTAAGAACCAAAGAGTTACTATTTACTTCAGGTATGTGTATATCTATCTATAATCTTATAAATCTTGTAAAACCAAAGAATTATCGAGCAAACTTGATCAAATATTAAAGCACAGTAATCACAATAATAAGTTTGAAGAGCAATCCAATTACATTAAAACCCATTGATCGACAGCCGGGCCACAGGCCGCAGCTAAGTGCTCCACGCGACACGGCGCAATGACGAAAGCGCCATTGATTCTCAAAAGGAGCTTATGGCGCTATTCAATTATATTAGTGAACCGAAGCCACGCAACCCGACACGAAAGCTTGTGTAGTTTAATAACGGTAATAGTTATCGTATTCTCCGAAATAGTGTCAGTATCTCATTATAATAATCAATTTGCTACTATAATGAACGCTTAGATTTTGTAATCTTTATTTTATTAATACAGTTATCATCAATACTACACAGTGATTCAAGTCGCAGATTTATGGATGGGTTTAAACTAACCAGTAGATACCTGCGGCTTCACCCGCGTGGTGAATTGTGTGTAACAACCTTCCAAAAACACTTAAAATAAAAAGTAAATATGTATGTAACCTTATTTTTTAAGAAAAATGTTGTAATGAAAAGTTATCTTCAAATTACAGATATATGCCATCGCGGACTTTTTGTTGTCCTAATAAATAAAAACAATTCTTCCAAACATTGGTTCGTGACATCTCGAATAAATAAAGCAGCATTTGCGGTGAAAACTCCCAGGCGGCTTGAATTTCTCTGCCTTGTCTAATAATAATCGTCATATTTCTTCCAATTTAAATAAAACCTTTATAAACTATATACTAAAATCTTTCTTAGGAACCACTTTATCTATTGGTAGTGTTGATGTTTTTATTGATGTGGTTCACATATTCATCAGTTCTTTTTTCCATCATTATTAGTAAATGGTCGTAAACTATCTCGTCAACGTAACGCTAAAGTTAAAACCAATGAAAGTTTCACCCGCTTAGTTTTCGAACAGCGCAGTTATCTACATTGTAGGTAGGAGATATGGGAGTGGGTTAAGTAAAATGAGATCAAAAATCAGTAAATTCGACATTTTACGTTCCTTCTCTCATACATTGTTCTTACATCTGACAGTTCAATTCCTAGTGTCGTAAATTCTATCCGAGTATGAATCGAAAAATTTTACACATAGTAGTACTATGTTACCAGTTGATACTTTGTTATAAATGGGCATTTTTTGTGCTTAAATAAATTACTCGAACAATTTAATATAACATGCATAGATAGTACTGAAATACATCTATATCGTAATTTGAAGTTTTAATAAACTAAAAATAGTTTTAATAAACAAAAAATAAATTATAAAAAGAAATGACAGTATACAAAGTACCTACTATATATGTTAGAGTATACAATAACAAGAAGCACTAAGCACTATTAATCTAACAGCAGTACAATGATGTATCCCCAAGACATTTCTGATTGTATATTTTTGTGTAATAAATAAGTATCATTTGTAAAGAAAGGTCTTCTTTCTTTTCCTTTTTTGATGTCTACATAATCAGTCTTTCACCCAACAACAATTTAATTAAAAACTTTAAAACCAACATTACAAAAAATTCAAAGAAACTGTCAAAAGAAACGTATCTTTTTTATTGACATTCGTTAAAAATTGTTCAGTAATTTTGGCTTTACGTTGATACATGGATACAAACAATCTAATCTAAATCATAACCCTTCCAGTAACTTCGCCGTAGTCAGATCAAGTCGTGCTACACAGTAGATACCACAACAAAGTACAAAGACGCTCCCCAACATAGCAACCAAATCCCAGTCCAATAACAACCCTTCCCCAGGGGAGGAACAACTCCTGTTAATTACTGGAATTGACTGTTGCTACTCGCTGACTGACAACGCATCCACAAGCAAACACTGAGCTTATCGCTTTCGCTTTCCAGAAGAGCTACTTCTCTCGCTCAGATCCCATGTAAGTAAATAAGATTACATTAATGAGAAATCGGTAGAAGCAAAGTTAGGCGCCCAGCTTTACGTGACTTTTCAGAGTTCATAGTCTGTCAATGACATTGCAGCTTGTAAACTTTTTTGAATGAACAAGGGAGCACTAGCACTTGTTCAGCAGGTAAGCTCAAAATACAATAACCCCAGGTTCTTACTGAAAATGTGATAAAAGAAAGGAAAACGGAAAGATATTTAACAACTTAATTAATTTTTAATTTTTAAACTATTGCATATCTTCTATCGCGGGCTTTGAGCGTGGAGACAAAATCCAAAAATTCCGTAGCGAAAAAAATCTAACACCTCCCACTCCGACCGGCACAGTGGTGATACTTTTTAGTTTTTCCATCTATCAATAAATACCAGAACTTTTAATGACTTATTGAAATGACCCGCGTGAAAAAACTCCAAATAAAAAAAATACTGCATAAATAAAATAAATATATAATTATAATTGCATAAGTTGATAAAAAATGCTATGCAATAGCTTTACTGCGGCAGTCTCCGAGTGCCCTACGTCTTTTTATTCTAGTAGGCTTCAAATATTATTATTATTACCTTAAGCGCGTCAATTGCAGTAGCATGCTGGGTCTGAACTCCATTTTCTTTCTCTATAAGGTGGAAGGCCTGTCTCTATAAGTACGCTGTAATCATAATAATGTAAAACCATAATACGATTATTAAATTTATTGTAAGTAACACATCTTTAATAAAATGTGGTTCACAAAAACACTTTTTGGTAAAAAGAGAAATATTAAAAGTTTAAAACAGTGTTATTTTTCGCGTTAAAACACTGTGCATTAGCATAGAGGAGCTCGTAGAAAATATAGTCCATTTACATAAAATAAATTACTGTGGCGCTATCTTCATATTACTTAATATAACAACTGTACTTCTGAATGTTTCATTTTCAAGAAATTTATATTTACTATTGACGACCGTGACTTTGTCCGCGATAAATTTATTCTCTTTAGGTTATTTTTCCATCGCGCCAAAATGAACCCAAAAATCGAATGTTTCTATGTCTTTGAGTTATTCTAATCTATCAATTTTTGTAGTTTGTCTTTATCAGAATCAGTTCAGCTATTTTTGCTTAACATTCAAACTCATAACCACACAAACATAACACATTTGTTATAACAGTAGAATTCTTCTTAGGTAAAATATTTTGTAAGTGAACTGAAACGGCATCCTGGTAATAGGTTCATTCGATTTTATGCGTCTTTAAGGTTAACTTGTATATAAGGTAAATACTCTGCGAACTTTTTTGTTTGGATTAAAAATCCATTGTACGTTCTGTGCCTCCGCGCGGGTCTCCGCTCGCCTTTATGTTGTTTGAAAATATTGAAACATACAGAACAATTTTCTGGTAAAATTCGTGTTGGCTATTTAAAATAATAGTTAAGCTTACAAATTAAATTGGAAAGATAATTATTGGGTCGTTAAACTTTCTGTGAACGAAATAATAAGTAATAAGACGTGATTTCGTTTAACTAAAATCTGCCATAATTATACATTATATTAACTAAGGTGTACAATTTGAGAAGTCAGGCCTTGTAGAGTTAGAAGCAACATTTTTGATAGAGCGAGTCATAATGTTCTCTACTTGGTAAAATTTTCAATCAACACTTTTCTGGTGGGCTAATAACGTCCTTTAATGTTGCGTAGTAAACAAAACTTTGAGTAATAATGTTTGTCAAAATAATACTAAAATTATATTTTTTAAACTTACAAAATGCATGAACAAATCATTAAAAAATAGATATAGTGTTGAAACTCTGACAAATGTGTTAAGAAAATAAAAAAGTGGTGTAATAAAAACTGCAACGTTTCTAGTTGTGTTCGTGTATCGTGTGTTTCCACTAAACTGTAGTATTGTTATGTTAATTTGCTATCGGGCGCGTCCCTCCGATCGACTATTAGCCGTGTTTCAATTTCAATGAACCATTCGACTTATTTACAGTTCGACTTATCATTTGATATTATAAAAAAGAAATATTAAAACCATAAATAAACATAGTACAAATAAATATAGTTTTAATAAATACATTGCTTTATTAAGGCAACTAGTAACAATTATAAAACATATTAGTTATTTTGTCTAAAATTTAACGTGAATCTTTAGGGAGCTTTATTTAAGCTAGGCACGGAAAGATAAGCCAAACAGCATCCTAAACCCGTTATTGTATTGGATCCTCAACTTACCCTTCTGCGTGTAGTTCTTGTTAATTTTAATTCCTGGCGACAATACTCGTTTTGCGTATTGTTCAATAAACACAATATTTGTTATAGGATATACCTACCAGTGATATACTCGTAATATTACGGACAGGTAAGGTTTAACACGTATGCTTGTTTTAGTAAAGCAATTAAACACTAAGTAGAACATAAATTTACCTGGCATATACGCAAAAGGTACTCGTATTACAGGTTATAGTTTATCTTTCACCATCAGGTTAATGTTGTTCCGCTTAAAACTTCAACTTTCAACTATCGATTCAGATTAGGCAAAACAATCTGTGTATACACGAACATGGTTATGAGGTATGGTTATGAGGAACATAATATTATCTAATCGATGTGTGGTTCATAATCATAGTATTAATAGTAATAATAGTATTAATATTAGATATTAATAGTAATATTATAAACGCGAAAGTTTCTAAGTATGGGTGGATGGAAGTTTGTTACTTTTTCACGTATAAACCACTGAATGGATTTTAATGAAAATTTATAATAATACAGCTTATATATCAGAATAATACATATGCTATGTTTTATCCCGAAGTTTTTACGGGAACGGGAACTATGCGAGTGAAATAGCAAGCGACCTCTAAGCCAGCAAAGTACTGGAGTTGGCTCGCACCAAGACGTGGACTTATCTGACGTGGAAAGGCTTATCTGGCGTGGAATATTTAGACCAAAGCATTTTTGATTCTTATTGAATATGTATAATTGTATGAATACAAATTTTCTAATTAAAAAATACATTACCATTCTTTCAGAAGTTTCAATAATTATTTTCCTATCCTAACCAATATTATTTTTAAAGTGTGTCAGAGAAATCACGTAATTAAAAATTGTATTTAAATCAAAGTATCAAAACCGTTATTGCCGGATGGCCACATGAACGATAGTGGCGCCACCATTAACGACTTTTTTTCCAAGATATACAACATAATAGTCTATGCACATAGTCCTGGGTGTGTGTCAATGCCCATTGGCTTCAGCTTAGACTTTGTTTCTTTTACCGTCTGTTATTGTCATTGTGAACTTAAACAGTGATGATTGAATGATCCTTCGAAGCAGCTTCTATATATTTCCTTGTAAGAAATATTATAATATTAGTAATATAACAGGTATAGTAGAATTAAAATATGAAAGCTGAAAAGTAAAAATAAAGACATCTTTACTCACCAACAGGTGAGATCAAGATCAAGCACAAGCTTATTTATATACATATAGAAAAACACGGCTATATTCTTAATATTTTCCATTCTGAATAAACATCTTAATTTTAACGTATAATAATTAACACACTTTAAACTATTGTCACTATGTTTGAAATTAACCGTCCGTTATAAAATTTCACTAATTGGGACTTTGCCATAATTAATACATGAACTAATGTATTGAGAATTTGTTAAATGTAACTATCCTGGCGGCCAATGCATTAAATCATGTCCGTGTGTCGCCGGCGGCTACTGCAATATACAAGGCCCGTATGTTTCTCTACATCGGTGTATTGTTATGTTAATATGTAATCGGTAGCGGGCCCCGGGCGACGATTAGTGCTGTTCTCATTTTGATGGATGATCGAGCCCCTCGAACACGCTCAGCGTTTAGATGTTGGCAGATTTTTGGTACGTGATGTAAGGAGAGCTTTTAAAACTTAATACCACCGTATTTACAGATTCGAATAAAACTTCAATAGCATTGAGGTCTTGGGATCAATTCCCGCTAATAGGACTATTGAATTGTACCTTAAGAATGTCCGCTAAATTGGAAGGGAAAAATGACTATGACTATGGTCACATTAAAAGATTTTGTTTTATTACCTAAAGTTATTAATAAGTTGTACTTATTGTGTAATCGTAAGTGATGCTAATTTAATGGTTAAACTAAAATCAAAGAGAATTTACAAAATATTTATTATTTACAATACTGTCCATTAACAAATTAAAGCAATAAAATTTTGATTCTCTTTCTTTATATATTTTATTGAATTATGTTATTTACAATTTACCATGTAATTTTTGAAAATAAACGCAATATCGAAAATTGACGAGATTCAAATTTGCGTCATTTTGGCTTTCGCGGCTGTCAGTACCGAAATTATGAATGATATCACGATTGATTTTTATAACGAGCAGATTCTCGTTATTTTATTTATATAAAATGGTTTTAAGTCATAAAATAACGAGAATATACGAAGTTAGCGACTAAGTGCAACATTAATGAGCAGCGCGCAAGGAACATGTCTTGCGACAACTGCGAGAGGAAGTGGGAAAAGGAAAATGCAAATGTGCTACGACGAATGCAGCGGATTATTCATTCCGAATACATTCTGTTTGCTGCTAGGCGCTGATTAACAGCCGCCTAATCGAGTAACGAACTCCCCTAGACTTGCTAAACAGTCGCCGCTACAGCGCGCGGGCTATGCTGCCCGCCACAGGAGACAGCGGGAGCGTGTACTGAACTTAGCTATAATATTATGTATCCCCAATTTAACGCTTACCATGTCATGTGTGGTCAGGGTGCGCCAGCTACCGCTGCCAGTAGCAGAATGATCACGAGATACAACTGAGACACCAGCGGACTTGTTACACGAGACGTGTAATTAATTATAAAGTGACATAATATGTACAGACTTGTATACACGCTTACGTGGCTCGCTTGGGTCTAAATTAGTTACGTCCTTATGTGCAAGGTAAAAACACCTTACCGCTATGTCAATAAATTTCTAAGTATTCTCTGTGGCCACGTGCAGCTTTTAACTTGTTACATTGTACCTTATCATTAAATTAAACTTGACATTTTTTTAACTTTTAAAATTAAAGAGAAGTATATCTTCTACATCTTGACAAAATTTTTTATTGAATATTATGTTATTAATATAAGAATTTGACCTAGAAATGCCCATCGCTCATGACTTGTACTCGACAAAGTAAGTCACTATTCGCGACTCTGTGCAAATTCGTTATCACAGCAGCTATTCTTGCTAAATATATTCGTACTACTAATTGTGATGACGCTCCACAAACTGCCGGCGGCTTATTCAATTAATATTAAAATGCGCCCCGGCTTGTCTTCAGAGTTATTGTGCCGAGTTGAATCTCTGTACAAACTCTGTCAACTCTTTTGGCGTTGTAACCGTCTTTAGCTCTGCTATAACCTTGTAATAGAAAACTAAGTAAACGCGTGTTTAGGGTGCGATAGTTTTCTTTCTTTATTTATTATTGTCATGCCTCCTTAGTTGTAGTATACTATTGTGCATTCTGTTTTCCTCACCAATCATTACAAACATTAAACTTTTGGTAAATGCCCTACAAATCAAATTTTTGTTTGACATTGTAGTCCAGTTAAAATGAACTTTTGTCATGATCCTCTATATATTTGTCATTTACTGTTATATCACTACTTACATAAAACTCTCGGTAGTTAAATTTGTCATTAATCATTTTACCAAATTTTTAGGGCGTATTCAAGTCTGTTTAGTATTTAAAAAGTTTATGTTCAGACATTACAAATACAGTAAATAGACTTTTCATAGTAACTATTTAATGATTTTAAGAAATAATAACTTCAAGAAGAAGTTTCCACACGTGTTGCTCATGAGAAAAATACTTACATTAAAAGATACAAGGAAATAAAGTAATAAAGCAAATTAGAAAGTACAACAACAGCTAGTTTAGCAGCGTGCAGGTCACACGTGGAGTCTTCGGGGAAATCTAGCTCATGTCGCTTATTTATGCCGTCTTTGTGGTACCCAGTGTTAGTAACATGGATATTTAGACCTCTATTAGTGGTAGGCAGGACAAGTGAAGCAATCTGACCTGATTATAAATGTTTACAATAGTTTATTTGCAAGACCATCTTATAGGGAAACATCTCTCTTCAGTAGTAATTACAGTCACTAGAATAATTCAAATATAATTATTAACATTGGGCGATGGAATCGGAAGGTGAATACGGGTATCTATAAAGCTTAGAAACACCTTCAAACCGACTAGTAGATATTATGTTGTTATTTTTTGCTGTTTGGTCGTAATAGCCCTTCTTTTTTTTCGGAAGTATGATTGTTTTTAAAACTTTATCACTTCATATCTGCGTGTTCCGCCAACTATAACTTACTAGCCTTTCTTGGTTAGCTTGAAAGTTTAAATATTGTTACAAATAAGTTTCCAATAGCCACTCTGTGGTGTGAGTGTATCTCTTCGACTAGTGAGCTAACTAGAGTATGATATTAATTAAAATATGGCTGACGAAACGTTGGTTACGTGCGCACGTATTATTAATATTGTAATGAAAGTTCTCCTGGACACGGCATGCTATGTGTAGTTAAGTAGGGTCCTAGATGTTAGAAGTACAATACTTAACACTTCGATAGATGAAGTAGCGAATATGAAATCGCGACTACCGCGGTCGTCCAGTAGTTAGTTAGGATGATCAAGCTTCATCATCTGTTTATTTTCCGATTGTAATTTTTAATAATTTGTATAGCTAGTCATTTAAGACGTTACAGGTTGCTCATAAAATTAAATAATATAAAATAAAAATTATTTTTGTATCTCCCACTAATTCGGAAATATGTAAATTGTTTAAATAAAACTAAATTACAAATAAATAACTAACTTAAAATAAGAAAATCCAACTGTCTCGAAGAAGTTTATGAATATTTTTACGTACGTAATATTTTTTTTGAATGAGTGGGCACTTTTGTGTCGTCTCACTTGGCGGTCGGTTTGTGCTTGTTCAGGCCAATATGGCTATAGTCTTCGCAAAAGATGGTAATGCCTTTCACCAGGGTATCATTTTTCAGGGCTGTCAACCCCACGTTTTATAATTTGGGCCATATGAAAAAATGTTTCGCGGCGAAACCCCATTGTGTAAGAGATTCCTTTTGTTTGCAAATTTTATGTCATATGATGTCTGTGAAACGAAAAAATGGCCTCTTTAGGAATTGTGCCAACCTTTGTGCCCAGTTGGTTGAACGTTATTTTTTGGAAATATGCTTTTATAATATCAAAAGAGAAATTCTCGTTTCGTTTCTAATAATGAAGTTACTGACTTGTGAAAAAACAGACGAGATAGATTTTTTCAAGATCGTCTTGACGCTTAGCGTACGACGGCAAAGCAAGATTAAAAAACTTGCTAGTGAGTTTAAAAACTTAAACACCCACTAATTCTGAAACAAATTAATTATATTTAAAAACTACTAGATACCAAAAAAAACGCAGAAAATAAAACTATTTTTCGTAACTAAATTCGTACAGTTTCTTAAACAGTTATTGTTTTAAATGCTAGTAATTAATGAAATTCGGTTATAATAATATTCTCATGAAAATACCGAAATCATTATTTATTATTAAATATGGGAAATAGTGCTTAAAAGCCTTAATGAAACGAAAAGTACAAAGTAAACAACATAAAACGCAAAGTGATGCGACTTTGGGCTGAGACTCGCAAAGTTGTAGAGCATCGAGCTCAAGTTGCATTACCCGTCCGGATGTATTATTTCTGCCGGTTTTAAACTCCTTAATTAGCTTAGCTTGCTGCGTTAAACAATGAAGTACCTAGTTTTAATTGTATAAACTTTTGAAGCTTTGAAACAGAAATTTTTACTCTTTCTATTTTGTTAATAATTCAAAGCGCAGGTTCCAACTGGGGAACATTTGAGTTTCCTCGCGGGACTAGAACATATTCCAGGAAAAGCTTCTCGACGTTTAGACCGGTTGTACGCCGAATATTGTACATATTTGTTCGGCCGTTTCAGCGTGATCGCATAGTAAATATAAGAATTTAATTTAAACTTAAGCCTAAGGCAAAGTAAAAATTCTAGTACGCTTTTTGACTAAAATTATAAATTGAGCGAAAAAATCCACTTACATTCTTAATTACTATTAATTTATAGAGAGACAAATATCTTAGCATTCCATGGATTCACCGTGCGGGTGCCAGGTCCATCGCATGGCTGACAGAAAAACTCTGATCAAAGCCCGAGACTTGTGATACGGGTGAAGGTTTAAAAGAGTACTCTTAATGACGCCCGTCAACACTCACCTCCTCCTTTCAAGTTTTTTTTCCTGCCCAGCCAAATTTGGAAGGGTCCTACTAGAGCAGCTTTGGACACTCGTTCCAATGCTGTAGCTTACTGCACTTCTAGTAAGGCCAAGGTCTTTTAGCAGGTTATAGAGAGACTTCGCTGGTATACCTCTCGCACCCACTTCTACCGTATACAAACTAACCACATAGCCTTTTTTAGTTACTTCATTAGGAAGGTCATAATATTTATTTACATTGAATTTGGTCTTTAGGGATGTTTGTTTCCCACGGCATTGTAAGCTCAGCAAGTACGTTACGTTTGATTTGTTTGGAAAAAAGAACTGCGAATTACGAATTCTGAACTTACCGTAAAAGCGAGCAAGCAAACAACAGTTTAGGTTGTGTAAAGTGCAATTTTAGTACTGGTATATTTTTTTATGTTGCTTTGATTACTACATGAAAGGTTCCCGTAATAGCCGACAATGCGTTATGGATCAGAGGGTGGATATAATTCCTAAGTCCTTTCTTATAAGAGGGGAAAGAATTTGGCCCTATAGTGGTTATTAGATTAAGAATCAATTGCACACTGCAAAGGTTCAATTTTAGTCTGTTCGTCATATCTAAGCTGCCAACCGTAGTAGTCTCGATCCAAGAGTGAAGGACGTAGATGTGGTCAAAGCTAATTGTAACATCCTAGCATCAAGTTGCAACGTCACAAATAGGTCAACAAGTTTAAACTAGCCGATTTGAAGCGTGAATGCAACGAGACAATAGGTCGCATAATTTAAGCTCAAACTGGCTCAAACCGAGCGCGCTCAAGTTTTAAGCGCAGCGGTTGCAGCCGCTCGCGTCGCGCAACTTTGTCAAGATGCAACTTGGTTGGAATGCAACTGTGTTGTGCGGGTTGTTTGTTTTTAATTTTGTTTGTTGTACATATTTATTTGTTGCTTATTCATTACTTTTAACATAATAAAGTCCGTGTTGTACAAGTCTGAAAATTCATGGATCTCGTTTAGGAATAATACTGAGTTTAAACTAATTTCGTGGTTGATTGACATTATAAGGGGAATAATATTTCAAGGGTTCAGTTCATCCGAAGGTCGTTTCCTAGTAAAAAAACTGTCGTTTATCGTATCGTACGTACCCTTTGGAATGTATTACTACTACTGAATTTATATTTCTCAAAAAAAAATTCAATAAAAAAAATCTTGATAATAATAATAATAGTTAAAGAAATAATAATTCGCTTCATTTGTTGTGCATTTCCTAAGATAGCAGAACTTCAAAATTTTGTTGTAGACTTTTGCTATCACAAAAGGCCCAAAACGCCCAGCAAAGGCTGAGTTTACGGCTGGCAAATCTACTAACACAACTCTTCGCTTGAAGATTGCGTCTGCGTTCGGAGATAGTTCTAGTAGTAGATTTGTTTATGTTTGAGAACAGCAGCCTTCAGTAAAAATAGTTGTCGGATAGCAAGCACATTGGCTTGGCTTGTAAAGGAGTGTTGTGGGATATTTAAAAGGCTTTTTGGGCATGACTTTAAGAACTGATCTCTGTGCTCGTTCTGCATTGAGTAAAGTGGTTTTAACAGCACCTCCTCAAGACTGTATACCAAAGCTAAAGATAGATTGACATCGGGCTATGTATATCTGTTTTAAGATGGTTACATTTGCAACGTCACGTAATTTTCTCATAATTCCTGTGACTTTCCGGATTCTATTTGAAAGTGTTTCAATGTGGCACTTAAAAGAGAGCTTTTGATCTGGCTGAATCCCAAGGTATTATAACGTTGACCATGCCAATGTCTTCACAGCTACATGTCTTAGGTTATAAGAGCTGGTATCACTAACTCCTATCTACATTCTCCTCATATAACCATGTCGGTTGGTAATCAAATCACAAGATCCTGTAGAGAGAGCGCACAAAGTCACCGGCGCGCTATTGTTCTCGCGTCACATGGCAGAGCGCCAATGTATCCGAATGTAGCGCTTAGGCGCCCTTCACACTGACACAGCAGATGGAACATGTTGCTACATGTTTTACCTTAGCTAGAGTATGAACACCAATAGCGCTATTCTATAACCATGTTCTTACAACTTGACAGTGTTAGCTTCGTCTCTATCTGTATATCTCTTGCTACGATATTATAGACAGAGAGCTATAGAAAGCATAGCTTGCTTTCTATAGCTCTCTGTCGTGTCTCTAAATTGTCGAGTTTAAACAGTCGTTACAGCATAGCACTACTTTCAAAATGAATGATGAAATGATGAATTGCAGGACTACGCCTCTCTCCGTGTTGTGTAGTAAAGGTTAGGTTGACTTGTCTATCATTATCAAATGTTAATCGTAATGACCGGAAGCAAATAAAGTGCTCTAAGAGGCACAAGGGTATAAAACAACAATTTTTCCAAATCTAACAGTTTTCCAGATAGGTTTGAATTTACTAAGTTTAACAAAAAAGAACATATAACGCTTCGCTTCGCCTGTGCTCGCTAGTATGAATGAGGCTTTAAGCAGGGTAAAGCTTTTTCCTGTTACTAATTTCTCAAGGCTGTCAAACCCATGTACATTACATGGGCTGTGTATGAAAAAATGGCCACGTCTGAGTCGCTATGACGTAGAGGGATCCGTATCATTAACGAAAATTAATACTCAATCATTAAGTACCAACCAACACGACGTTGTTTAGAAAGCGTAGCTGATGTAGACTCCAGTCAGAAATTTAGTTCGTAGCTGGGTCGTACGTTGCAAAAACATAGTGCTACGTCGTAACTTTAACTTTTTATAATATGAAATAAATGTCAAAAGTCAAAATATCTTTATTCAGTTAATTTTTTATGTTTACTTAAAATTATTAATATATCTAATATATATTTTTAGATTATGTAAAAGTAATAACTATTTAAGGTCTGAAAATAAATTAAAGTTACGAGGGTTTCAAACTTGCCTTGGTCCGAGAAGAGCCACACAACAAACTTATACAATACTTAATTATAATAATGACTGTAATTTTATTAAAGCTTACATTAGATCCTTATCGAACCACTCAATGGTTTTATTTGATAAGGTCAAACAGAACGAAAGTCCAAAGTAGCTTAAAAATATGTCAAAAAAAACCTAAAAAACCATTTTTCCTTCGCTTACGCAACCCCAAACAAAATGTTCAGCACACCCGCTACGAGCATTTATTTCCTTTTGTTTGCAAATTTTAATCATATAAAGCTTAAAGAAAAAATTGTTTAATTACAAGCTTTGTCGGCTTTGTGTGCCTCAAACTGCGCAAATTAATATCATTCTACCCACATTCTTTGTTTTATTTTACATAGATTATGAAAATTTAGTTTTCTGTACTTCGTATCGTATTGTATTCATTGTTTGTTCGTTTTTCAACCTTAAAAGAGTATCCTAATTCACTTCTATAAACTGGTATATTATAGTGCCATAACTTCTTATAGGATACAAGATTTGGAACATGGATCCTCCACACTGCTTCTTGGAGTAGTAAATTATAAGCAGAATCAGATGCTATTGATACAAAACGTGACCCACGTTTTAACATGACACTGAGGCAGGGTTATACTCGTAACACCTTTAACGACAGCTGAACACCTCTGGTGTTGCAAATATGACGGACGGCGGTAATCACTTCCCATCAGGTAACACGCTAACTGATTTGTCCTCAATTTATAGTATAAAAAATTATAGCTTAATTTAGGTTTCGAACTCACGACCTTAAAATCAGAATTTATATAATCTAGTCACAGATCTGACGAGCAGTTACTATGTACGAATATGTGAGCGTTTAATGTGTCTGGTCCATGCTTCATTATGGCTTCGTTTTATGATCTCACTGACTGAAAATTAATTAACCCCTACGTCACCCCGGGGGTTAGTTGGCACGTTAACTAATATTCGACTTTATTTTAGGGTAGGTAACGTCATATTTAATAACAAATTTATTCAAACTTTACTCAAAATGGACACAATGTCTAACAGTGAAAAGTGTGAAATATTTGTAATTTTACTTAAAAGACCTTGGTCTTACTAGAAGTGCAATAAGCTCCATATTGGAACGAGTATCCAAAGCTGCTCAAGTAGGATCCTTGCAATTTGGCTGGGTAGGGAGAATAACGTGAACAGAGGAGGTGAGTGTTGCCAGCCTGACGGCTGGCAACACTCACCTTTGTGACCAAAGAGATCTCTTTTAAACCTACACCCATGTCTCAAGTCTCTAAATAATCTCAATCAACTAAATACGTACTGCAATAAAATTTTAAAATTCGGAAATAGACCTACAAGGAGAATTATGATTTGCACCTACACTAATACAGGGCAACACATTAGCCTCTAAACTTCGCTAAAATCTGGTGAAAGTAGTATTGTATTCGATAAATCATGAGATCGTTCGGAGTCCAATTTAATTCGAGGCAATACAGCGTTGACACGTCGATATCAAAGGGGGCTGTGCGACACCGGACCTTTGATCAGAGCGGATCAAAAGGACCGACGTGAAGGAAAACGCATTCAAACTAAATGTACTGTAGTTCCTGAAACATCTGTCATTGGAAAACCTCTTACTGTTTATTTTACCCTAGTATTTCGGTAGTAGTCTACCACAATTAGTACCTACGGAACTGAGTTCTCACAAGCTTAGTAGATTTAGCTTGATTGAATAACAAATACACACTTAAAAATAAATAATAATTTTTTAGATTTTATACAATTTGCATAACTAGTTGGGATCGAATCCTAGTATTTATTTATTGAATTTAGATTTTACTACTTAAATAACCCAGTGTATTTTCAAAAGAATCTAATTCTGAGGCAAGACAATGTTAACACGTCCGTATATAAGAGAAGTTTTCTGATCAAAGGGCGGGTGAAAGGGACCCATTCAGGAAAACGCATTCAAACTAAACGTGGCATGTTCCCGGCACACGTCCCGTATCACCCGAAAACCTCTTGCTGATTTATAAAGCTTTAGTTGTTCATCCGAAATGTCACCTAAAACACTTTGTACATTATGAGGGCCGGCTATATTGTGAGAAAATATAAAAAAAAATCTCATGATTCATTTGTATGATTATTATTCTCACTAATGGATACCATAATACCATCGTAAATAGTAAATTTAGTAAAGTTTTATTATTTACGATGGTATTAGGTTTAAATAATAAGACTGCCGAATGATACGAGTAGAACTGTGGGTAGTAACTCTATCTACAAAAGTGTGGGTTAGATTATCATCACTGAAAACTATTCACTTGTTAACTTCGGTTCTATTATTTTGTTTAAAATATTTATTACCTAATTATAATACTGATAATTAAATATCTATCAATGGACTGTAACCGTCGGTAATCCTTCGTAGATACCTTGCTAATTGATTCTATTGACGATACGTGCCACAGCGTAGGGGAATCAGTAAATTAAGACACGACTATATTTTTTTTGTATTTAAAATTAAGAAAAGTGAAATTTTAAAGTAATGATGACAGTTATTTGGTTTTTACATGTAATTTTTAAACAAAATGTGTTAGTTCAATAGCATAACATCTCGAAACGTATCGATACATTTCAATCTTGTTCACACACACAGTTCTGTGTATAAGATTTTTATTCATATTATATTAAACTCCTTCTCAAAACATTTTATTTAAAGTAATAATTTATTTTTTAATTGAACCCTATTCAAATTGGATTAGCAGTCGTAGACATACACATGCATTCAAATTAGATATGCGAAAGTTGCTTAGTAAATAAATAAATCGCATTACAGAGACTAATCGTAGCCCGCATGAATTCATTGAGGCTTGAGTGATATAACATGAGGCGCAGTTGTCACACTGTGTCGCGGCACGAGGCGCACTAATGGTGATCCCGCGGTAATCCCTTGCCTAATTAATAGTAGCTGATCTTATCAACCACAGCGCAGTGAAATCAGTGTGTCAGCACTAACTGTAGTGTAGCAATATTAGTGTAATATGTAATAGTATTAAAGCTTTTATGACCAAGCTCTGAGTAGTATTTGACGGCCTCCGTGGCGCAGTGGTATGCGCGGTAGATTTATAGGACGGAGGTCCTGGGTTCGATTCCCGGTGGGGCAGATTGAGATTTTTCTTAATTTGCCTTGGTCTGGCTGGTGGGAGGCTTTCGCCGTGGCTAGTTACCACCCTACCGACAAAGACGTACCGCCAAGCGATATAGCGTTCCGGTACGATGTCGTGTAGAAACCGATAGGGGTTCGGATTTCATCCTACTCCTAACAAGTTAGCCCGCTTTCATCTTAGATTGCATCATCACTTAACATCAGGTGTGATAGCAGTCAAGGCCCAACTTGTAGTCGATAAAAAAAAAATAGTATTGTAAATGATACTTATTTTTTAAAAGAGCAATTCCTTAGTGCTTTCTGGGCTCTTCTCGGTAGAATGATCTTTCCGAAATCATCCACTTGAAATAAATAAATTTCAACATGACTCTAAAATGAAATGCCTTAATAGACTTCAAAACGTCCGGCAATATAAGTTCAAATCAACTCTTCAGCTAAAATGATTCTGTCTAAGCCAAATTGCCTTAATCCCTAATCTCATATTGGACGGCTTGGCCCATTAATCCGAGATTTCCTTCCTCGTTCCTTTTAGGGTTCGCTAAGCTGATAAATAATTAAATATCGAATCGAAGTCCAATATATCCGTGCGACGATTTGATGCCCGCATATAAAACAACGAGATGCGAGTTCTTTACGTTTGTATCTTGATTCATGTAATGTCCAAATGTGTTTTAACTTTTATGTGCAAGGACACACATGGTGATATAGGTACTTTCACGGAGGAACTTATAGACAAGAGCTACATCCGTAATATTTCGATTATATATTATCTTAGTGTTACGAAATATAGGTATGCTATGAGAATTACACAGCCTCGTTAAGTAGGACCATATTACAAAAATTCATTAAGATAAAAGTTTTGCTATCTTACGGTGTATAAGGTATAATTTAAATATTCACCACCTTATTGTATTCTGATGCTGTACGGGTAAATGATGATTTCTGAATGTGGGTTTGTCATATTTGCCTGAAGATAATATTTAGGATAAAAAGTTTTTTTATCGACTACAAGTTGGCTTGACTGCTATCACACCTGATGTTAAGTGATGATGCAGTCTAAGATGGAAGCGGGTGAACTTGTTAGGAGTGGGACGAAAATCCACACCCTTTTCGGTTTCTACACGACATCGTACTGGAATGCTAAATCGCTTGGCGATACGTTTTTGTCGGTAGGGTGGTAACTAGCCAAGGCGAAAGCCTCCCACCAGCCAGACCATGACAAATTAAGAAAAATCTCAATCTGCCCCGCCGGGAATCGAACCCAGGACCTCCGTCTTATAAATCCACCACGCATACCACTACGCCACGGAGGTCGTCAAAAGTCTGATAAGATTTCAACATTTAAATATAAAATGACAAAAGTCTGACTATGACACGCTAGAGCTAGACTCCGTACGGTCCGAATAATATAATAAATGTAACATACTCGTACACACAATAAATAAAATAATATAAAAGTTGCTACAAAACTTGATTAGCAAATTTTCCCATCGTTTTATTGCATTCATTTGCGGATAAAGTGTTCACTCACTGGCTCCCGCCCAAATACATCCACATAAATAGCTCTCGCGATATAACAAGATTTGTGGCTGCAGCTATTGAGCGACGAGTGAGCAAGAATACGTGGTTATACTAACAGCGGGCAAACAAGCAAGCGGGTCACTTGATTTTAAGTGGTCAACGCTGCTTGTGAACTACTGTAAGATACGATGTGAACTACGAGATAAGCCAGCGATGTATTGTCAGCCTTTTAGATATTAAACATAGTCATAGTGTGCCTAATGATAAGATAATTTATTACCTTATTTTACATAGTTCGTCGACTTAATTAGTTCTTTTTTACAATATGGCATCATGCTATATTAAATTTTTACCGCATTAATAAATTGTGGCGGTTTAACTCAGAAAAATTCTCCCACGTTTATTATAAATCTATCGATGAGAGCATTAAAAAAAACAACCCACACCTTTGGTCTTCTGTCACTACTCTCTAGAACTGTATAAATGAACAAAATATAGTATAATAAATACATAAAGCGCACACTAGGGTAGTAATTGTGAACTTTCTTATTTGCTCTATTAATAAGACTTTTGCTCTATTTTGCGTACCATTATACAAGTAACTATAAAGAGTTCAACTTGAATTTACGAAACTGCTTGCAAACTAAGCCAATTTGAAAAACATTACCCTCCTTCTGACGCAGTCGGGTAAAAACTTTAATAAACGATTAGTTCGCTTTTATTTTGATTTGATAGCATGAGGAGAATAGTAAATATATGGACCCAGCGGTCTTGTACTTTGTCAGAGATTAGTAAAAGAGCCTTGATTTGCGGGCGTGTATATAAATTTAGCGCCGCGGACTGTGGCAGTAAACGCAATACGGAACTGGTCCCGGTATCTGGAAATTGGTTTGTGTGATCGATAACCTGTTTGGACCATTACACTATTTTTACGAACTCAAAATAGTTTCGCTTGTTTCGCCTGGCGAGAGATTTTCTACCCCCAACGTAGTAAAAGGGTTTTATAATTTAAACGATGTAGACTATCCCAAAGGAATGTATTTATACATCCAATTGTTGTTTTTCGATCTAAGGTCATAGTTGCCTATGTGGCACACAAACACACACATACGAATGGATACGTCCTAAATAAATAAAAATTAAACAATATTTTTTTATTTAAAGTAGGTATAATAAAAAAAGTGGTGTAATGTTTAATAGCATTATATATAATTTTTAAACTTAGTGTTCATTTTTAAATTTAGGCTTGATTAGGGTTTATTTTCTTGATTTACCGTTAAGGGGATTGCCCTTAAGCGTACCCAACAGATGTGCTTTAATTACTGGTACTGACCCTCTCGCCCTTTATATGCCCAACAAATAAACTACGGTTGTACAAAATGACATTTAGCTAAATCAGTGCTACCCGAAATAGTAGACGAAACGTTTTCCTACTTCAGGTAGACATTGTAGTCCAGGAGCCAGCTTCATTTTAATCCTATTAATATAAAGGCGAAAGTTTGGGAGTGTGTACGAATATGTTTATTTACTCTTTAACGTAAAAACTACTAAATGGATTGTGATGAAACTTTACAATAATAAAGCTTATACATCAGAATAACACATAGCTTACTTTTTATACCGAAAATTTTACGGGAGCGGGAACTATGCGGGTAAACCTCGATGGTGATCCATGGTGGATGAAATATTTTTATTTTATTATTATTTGGCTTCTTCGAACTTTTATCGACTAGTTCACCAAAAATTGTCCCGTTCGTAGGGACATGGAGGTCGCAAGCTGCCTGAGGGAGACACCTGTATGTATTTCTCACGAGAGCCCGGGGTCTCTGAATGTGCACTGAGGATGGCCACCGAGGGGTTGGGTATCTCTAGGCGACTTCCCCCCCGTCAAAAAATAGGTCACCAAAGATTGTTACAAAGCAGCAAAATTGTTTTAACCCATTTCCAAAAAGGAATAGGTTCTATATTCGGCTACATGTATGTTTTTTATGTCGCTTAACTAAAATTATACATATTTAACGGACAAATTGTCCTACAAATTGTTTTGCACTTTATGATGGTCCCACGATTAGAAATAGTATTTGTTTTACGATTTTTGTAGGAATGTTTCCATGGTGGTGGATAAACTTTATCTTTTATAACAATGAAGTTACTCACGGAAAATTACCTCGACAATATTTTTGTTTATTGCAAATTTTCGAAATGTGCACCGGATCGCGGACTATTTATACAGCTCCGTGTAAAAGTTAACAAATAAATCGACTTGTTACATTCCGATTCGCAAATCCGCGACTTTGGTAAATAGACGGAACATTCGGCCGCGCTATTGAAAACCGACAAACGGGCTTGTTTGTTTAGCAATCGTATTGCGTGTTGATTTTTTAATATTCCAGAAACTGTAAATACACCCAACGTAACGCAGCCCCGCTCGTGTTAAACTAACTTCAATTTTTTGGTACTTTTTTATGCATTTTTATTTAACTTCCAGCTTTGTAGCGCGATAGTTTATTTTTTATTAATCAAACTTATATTAAACTGTAACTTTTTTAAGTCACTGATATTTTGTATGGATAAATGACTGAGTAGCTTTCATTAGGACATATCTTAATGTTTATCTATGCGGCTACGTACTAAATGCTAAAAGACGTAATTGTACGGTACTTTGATTTGATTGATTGATGTGTTTAAGTTACCAAGACCAAAACCTACTACCAGTTAAACTAGATTTTATTTAAAAATCTACATCATATCTTACTACACAGATAAAAACAAAACCTTATTTTTTCTTAATGGTTCAAATCCATTTTTTGATTATTACATGTATTATTTTTTTTATTAAAATCTAAGAAATAACTTTGTTCTTCATTAACATAAAATCTAATATATTTATATTCTTTAAAAAAGCTATTGTTATTAAAATTAATTATTTATTTAGCTATTATTTTACTTAATAATTTTACAAGATAACGCGTCTACACTTATCAAATGCTCTTAGAGCATCGCATTGGTCGGAAACAAACTTGAAACATTATATTAAACTCGCATACTTGAAACTTTTCTTTAACGTTACTCTTAAATTCTCATCCAACTTGGCGAACGGCCTACATAGTAGTATACACCGGCGACATGTCGGCGACTAAATATTGTATATTTTAGGTAAAATTGATAATTGAATTCATAAAGACTCATTTCAAATTATATATATCGAGCGAAGTTTGATTTTAGTATGTAATTTAAAAATTTTGTAACTTAAATAACTTATTACAATTTAAATTTGAGATACTTTAAAGGAAATTCGCTAGTTTTTTTTAGATTGAAGTATATATAAAAAGTATTAAAAAAATCCTATATAATAAAAGTAAATATATTACAATTTTCAATTATGTGTCTTATGAGTAATAAAATATACGAAAAACAATCAACTTTTTATATAAAATGTCGACATTCTACCGAAGCTCTTACCCAACAGTTTCACAAAAGGAGGGTAATGTCTGTAGCACGGAGCTAATTTTTCAACCCTGTCAACCCCAAGCTCGTAATGTGGGGCCGTTTGGACCGTGTGATAATAAAAAAAGCGTTTGCGACAACTTTATGTAAAAACGGCTACTTGACAATTTTTGTCGTATTATGAAGTGTTATGCTGTGGTCGTAAATGCGCCTTCATTAGGCTATTTTCTAAAACACTGATTAATATCTTTGTAAATTATATAATAGATTCGATTTCCCGAACATTCCTTTATAGGAATTGAGTTCAAGAAGTAAATACGAATTAAGTACATATAAAAATTTCTTAATGGTGACCAAAGATGGGTGCACAAGTTATTCTAACTGAATTCACGATTATTAAGTTTAAAAATTAGTTCCGAAATTGGAGTGACCATTATAAATTACAGATTGATGTTAACTTTGTAGCTACTTACTCTTTTTTTATAATAAAACAAACCTTTTCCGTAGTTGTCAATGAAAGCTTATATCAAAATAGGACCAATATATGTATAAATTAATTATTAGTATTTACGCTGTTTAAAAAATGAGCGGCAAAACTTGCTTTAACAATGTGTTTGGGCCATTTAACATTTCAGTTTAGTACAGGTTAAGTTCTCTGTGTTGTCAAATCTTAGATTTTACTGGGTAAACTAACACAGTATATAGTAACATATACAAGAATCGTTTAAACATAGCTTACATGATGTGGAAAGCAAAGCCTCCGCTTAGCCCAGCCGCAGCTGCGTCGTAGCAAGCAGCGGGCGCGCTCAGTGCCGTTTTAAACTCAAATAATACTGCAATTGTCCTGCGTCGGGCTCCGACAGTCCGCTAAACTTGTTGACCTATTTGCGCTAAACACTCCGATTGGACTCTTATGTTGTTCTCTAGTGATGGGCAAATGTGCCATCGGTGTCTTTTTAAACTCAAATAATACTGCAATTGTCCTACGTCGGGCTCCGACAGTCCGCTAAACTTGTTGACTTATTTGCGCTAAACATTCCGATCGGACTCTTATGTTGTTCTCTAGTGATGGGCAAATGTGCCATCGGTGTCTTTTTAAACTCAAATAATTCTGCAATAGTCCAGCGTCGGGCTCCGACAGTCCGCTAAACTTGTTGACCTATTTGCGCTAAACATTCCGATCGGACTCTTGTGTTGTTCTGTAGTGATAAGCAAATGTGCCATCGGTGTCTTTTTAAACTCAAATAACACTGCAGTTAGCATTCTGATCTGACTCTTGTACTATTCTATAGTGATGGGTAGTTAAGCAATTGATGTTTATTTATAAAATAATGCAATTGTTCTGTGTCAGGCTCCGACAGTCTGCTAGGCTTGTTGATCTATATGCATTCTATTGCCGGATTTCTCATTAATTTGAATCCTCTAGGACGCCCACGGTGTCATCCGCGTAGTTGTCGTTCCCGTGGGAATTTTGGGATAAAATTAGACCTATGTATTACTCTGGTATGTAAGCTATTTTATTGTGAAGTTTGATCAAAATCCATTCAGTTGTTTGCGTGAAAGAGTAACAAACATCCATTCGTCCATACATACAATCTTTCGCGTTTATAATATTAGTAAGGTTGTTTTAAGATTATTCTTCCGTATCCTACAAACCTGTCTTATAATGTGAAAAGTTGCTGATATACCTAGTGATTGATTGGTGATAATATTTCATTAAGATCAAAAGACAACTGCTCCGCGAGCTGTTATAATGCGGCATACGATGGATGGATGGAGCACGATCATTGAGGTGTGCAAAAGTTTAACTTTATAAATGAGCACATATTTTAGAAATAGTTACAAGCTAACAGTGTCCCAACACTAGTGCTGTAGATAAAATGGCGAATTTATTTCGTCTGTTTCAAATAAGCCATAGTTGTTGTGCTTCAGGCGGCGCGCGGTGGCGCGGCCGAGCCGAATCGTCTTTTGGGCATTTTTTTCTTTTGTTTACTCGCTGCGGATAAACGAACACGACTATAAACATTTGTATGTGTTTGTTATACTTTGTTTAGGACATGAATTATTAACTTTTTCTTCAGCGATTGTTTGTTGGTTCAAAATCACTTTCTTTTATTCAACAAATTTAGCCTTTGATGACAATCTTACGCTAAGTTGATTTTGAAGTTACGTAATTACGCTAAGTGACTAAGTGGTTTAGGAAAATAAAAAGCTGATTTATTTAAGAGGTATCATTATATACTTCTATAGAATATTAAGAAGTCGTATTATCTATAAGTATTACTTTTAAAGGAATTGGCATACGTTTTTATAATAAGCTGCGTAATGAAATTACAACTAGGTTTTTCAAAAAGTTCAAGGCTTTTATTAAGCACAAGAAAAAATGCTCATTTATAATGTAAAATCTTATATTAACGTTAAAAAGTTTGAGATTGGACTTCTCTGTAACAAGGTATATTTAGCTTTAAATAGCTTTAAAGCTAAATATACCTTGACGACGAAAAAAAACGGAGGAGGTTCTCAATTCGACACGTATATTTTTTTTATGTATGACCACGCATAACTTTTTACAGTGTTGTCCGATTTTGATAATTCTTTTTTTATTAAAAAGGGCATACATCCAAGGTGGTCCCATTGTCCTCATGTTAGGATCTGATGATGATATCCCGGGGAAATTGAAGGAACTCTTCAAATTTTGGAGGCACGCTTACAGCGATTTCGGTTTTTGACTCGGTATCGGTAGCTTATTGGCTACTAGTGCCATATAATATACTATGACAGTATAGTACGAGTACGTTTCGTGGCGATAAATCACTAAAAAGTAAGAAATAAAATTTTTTAACCAAAAATAGAACCGACTCAAAACGCACTAAAAAGTAAAAAATAATTGTGTAATTTAGTTGCTTTAATTTACTTAAGCATATCCAGGAGTCGGTGCCAGCCAAGCTTTCTACTTTCAAGGATGTTACCTAGAACCCACAAACTGCTTTACTACGTAAAATAAATGTTCCTTAAACTTGCTGGCACCGACTTCATAGATAATTGCTTAAGTAAATTAAAGCAACTAAATTACACAATTATTTTTTACTTTTTAGTGTGTTTTGAGTCGGTTCTATTTTTTGTTAATTTTTTTTTGTGTGAAACAGCATCAATCATACGTACATACTTACATCCTCACAAACTATCGCGCTTATAATATTTGTAGGATCCTTATTAGATGTCAATGATAATAATCGACACCGACGGCTTACCGGGCTCTCCAAAAGCACAGGGGTGTATCACCAGACTCCAGATCTCTGGATATTGTTTGCGTATTGTTGTATAAAATGATTAACCTATTGGGCTTAAAATATAGCATTCATAACTGCGTCAAAATATTATTCATAGCAGCACTTTATTCAGGGAAACATCGTGTTTTGTTTTGTAGAATGTTAAAAATAGAGCCTTCAGATCTCTCTCTTTTTCTTTTTATATTCAGCGCGCGAGTTCTTAAGCCGTCGACTATTTTAATTGGAGCTTTGGCAAAAACATAGAATAATAAAATTTTTTCATTCAAAGGTTATTTTTAAGAAGAAAACATAAAAATAAAAAATATATTTTGCGATAAATGTGACCGCAGAATTATCACGAGACGTGGCGAGAAATATAAAAAGACTAATGGACGCCCGCGGTTTCACCCGCATATTTCTCGTTACATAGACTAACCACTAAACCAAAGAGATTATTTTTAACTGTTGGTTATTTGCGATAGCCTGGTGGGCTTCCACTCTTTAAAAAGTTTAGACAAAGATAAGTAATAATCAACATGTATGCAGGGCAGAGGTTCCAAAACTTTTGATTTCCATCTACAAGTAAACACAGGCAGTCATAGAGCAAAGTTAATTGCATTCGCTCGGTCCAGCGTCTAGTTATCTGATAGTGAGCCCATCGATTCTGATTGAGCTGGCAGTCGTAGCGTCAAACCAAACTTGCTCTATCAGGCACACAGTGTAGCCGTGGCAGTATAACAGGTAGACAAAGAGATTTAAAATAACACAACTTTTATCTTGTGTAAATTGTATACATTTCGATTTCAATGAAACTGTTTTGAAAAATATGGTTAGTTTCGGTTTATAAGTGTGAGGTGAAGATATAAAAAAGAAAGAATATTACTATTGTTGTAATTGATTAAATAAAATACAGACAAAAAAGTTATGTTATGTCTTGATCTACTAACAACACGTAACTATCAATAAACTACTTCGGGAATATTTAGTGCTAGCTTTGTCCCACGTTCTTCCCGTAAGAGTATTGATAAAAAGGAGTCTATGTTTTAAATCAGTGTACTGTCAGCGGTCTGTAATAGCAACAAACATACACAGCCATTGTAGATCACATTTTTCAGCTTATTAATTAGAATTTAACTATTGAAGCCCTACATCAAATATTATATATATTACGGTATTTAGGCAGTCAATTCATGAGAGAGAAATGGACATAATTATCAATGTGCAACATTCTTTATACTTACTAAGCCCTAAATCAAATATTATTATATTGCACATTGATAATTATGTCCATTTCTCTCTGATGAATTGACTGCCTAAATACCGTTAATTCATTTTTTATCTTGTATATTAAAAGAACTATATTATTTTTAAATGTGAACTGTCATATATCATGAATTTATAATTTGTAATTGTATTGGTAATTTAATAATTTGAAAAAATTATGGATCCTTTATTTTCATTAATTAATAATACTAATGTGTTATACTGCACTGTTCCCGAGGCTATGAAAAGACCAATTACAATTTGATTACTTTCTAGAATAAAATATTGATTTTTTTATTATGGTTGCTTATAATTATCAATTAACTATTTTTGAGTGGTTATTTTATATAATATCCACAAAGTCATACTATTTTTATCCTCAGCCAGAAGATTAGTCAGTATCAGTTATCATCCTGACATCCGGGTTTCATTGCTTCATTACACAACAGTATTATTCACATTTTTGTTCTGTATTTTTGTAATAAAAATAAACTCTTTTTACGCCTGTCACTTACACGTAACCAAGAAAATATTGACGATACTTTCTAAAAAATATATTTTGAGTATTTCTTACGTAATCTGATAACCAATGCAATATCGTTTCTGATTGAACTGTCATTTACAAACATCAACCCAGCCCCGCGTTGACACCACAGCGTAAGTACATGCAGTAGGGCAAAGTTATTTTTATATTACTATTATAAATATATAGATTCAAATTCAGACCATTTTAATCCAATTCAGACCATTTGCTAACAATAATAATAGAAATAAAAAAATTGTTATATCGTTTAATTTTTTGTTAATTTGAGCTTTTTTTTGCGATATGTTGAAATAATATGAAATCAGCACAATATAAATAGGAAAAATAAATAACTAGTATATAGCAGCTAGCTGATACAATTAGTCTGCGCCGTGTAACAGCAGTAGATTCAATTAGCAGGGGATTAACGAGGGATTACCGGTGGCGATCGTCTCTAGCGGAATATTGTGCTACACGTGCAGTCACGTAAAATGAGCGATTGGATAATTACGATTACAAGCTCTGGTATATCTCTGCCACATGAATAAAAGTCACAAGTTTGACTTCTAGCTCGAGCTATATACAACCAAAAATAGTTTTAACAAGTGAAGTCAAAACACACTTTTATCAAATCAAGTGTAATTTTTTGTGGTACACTCTACTTCTGGTCGGTTTAAGTTTCTAATATCAAAAGTGACTCATTTAAGCATTGATTTGAATCTTAAAATGTTGCACAGTATTAGTAAAACTATCTGCAGCAAAAAGTTAAAAGAAGACGCGATGATGATGTTTGCTCTAGTAGTTATTTGTTATATATTTCTTGTCATTTCTCTCATTACAATTTTAAATGATTTTTGCATTATTATATAATGTGCTTATAAGAATCTGGTTGTTACTCTTCATTTCTAATCTCTATTTTAAATAACATCTGCTATTAATAAATTAAAATATAAATTGAACCTCGCTAATGCATATTTTATGTGACATCTACTATAGATGGATAAGACATTGGCCAGTCTCTCATCTGCCCAATTAACCTAACGGACTATTTTGATCCTTTGTTATTATTTAATAAAATAATATTATAGGTATTTAGTTTATCAAATATGTAGCCTGAAAAAGAAATTGTATCAAAATTGGAAAATTTTGAAAATAAAGTTACAATCATACTTTCATTTAATTTCGTCAGTTTTTTTTTTTTGCAGTTTAGGAGAATTTAAAGTTATGAGTATTCAGGGATGTCCGGTCTGTATACTCTATCATATATAATTCAGAGAAAATAAAATCTACCGAGAAGAATTGGAATGAAATTCATCTTTGATTCAATCTTTAACGAAAGCAACATTAATCTGAAGCCCAACTATTTAGGAACCCACTGGGTGAATGCATTGTCAATCAGTAATTAGCATCCATTGAAATAAATCAATTCCACATAGATTCGGCTACAGCGGCCATTTGTACTAGCGGCGGGCCCTTTGATCGCAGCCGCCCTTTGATCACAGGGCGAGCTCATTGTTTGATGTCATGACAATATGTCTGCCTGTGTTGACATAATGTTGTGTTGGACTACCGTCATTTGTCATTAAGAGGCCATTTACATGTGCGGCTTACCACTGCTACATTACCTAGGCGTAGACGTTGCTAAGGCTCGGCTCAGGTTGACGCAGAGTCGAAGCGAAACAACGCGTCACATTTGTCAACTACAAACAATTTTTGTCTCTATTCTCCCATCAATAAGCTATAAAATTGTTAAACTACACATAATTATGGAATCGAGCGTCGACCATACTACTTAGTACCTTAGGTAATGTTGGGCAAATAGAGATGAATATGTTATAAGCAAAAAATATGATGCGGTCTATTCGGTGGCGAAAGAAATAATCATTCTTTGTGTACACTAATACTTCGCAATAAAGACCCCCAAAAATTTTGAACTTTACACGCTAATCAATATTTAATTTTTTTCATATTTACGTGTGGTGATCATCATATAAAGCCTAGCATATGCCAACAATATAAACAAAAATTGCTTCGCTACTTAAATCAGCTTAGAATTGGAAAAGCCATATAATATCTGAAGTAGTTTCTTGATTCCCGTTTCAAGTCTCGACGCGTATACACAATACACAAGGAATTCCTGCGAAGAGTCCTTGAAAATGTTCGCTTCCAAACGTCTTAAAAGTTCTAAACTCCTCAATTCTACACTGGAATACTAATAGCTACAGTATGAAATTGTATTCTTAGCCAACGAGACGTGGAATTTTCATTCAAATCCTTGGATTGAAAAAGGTAAAGCTCAATTGCTTTATCTATAAATACGAGCATTTAAACGAAATACCATTCGTGTCTATTTCTAACGAGATTTATACAACTGAACACTTGATCGACTTGTTTGGCTTAGCGGTTTCATGAAATAGATACTTATTACGGACGGGCTTCTTGATACCATGCACATTATATTTTAATTAATTCTCTCCCAGTTTTACTTTCTTAAGGATGCTTTAGTGGGAAACCGCAAAACAGTGCGAAAGTAAGTATGTAAGTTCTGACCGAGTGTGTCCATCAATCAGGGGCATAGGTAAGTTTAAGGCCTAATATGAGAGTAAATACATCGGAACCATTAAGAATAATTACAACAATACTGTTTTCACAGCTTCAAATAATTACACACCGTAATTAAATTGATCTCAACTTCATACCTCCATGGGTTACTAAGGGTATTGATTTGGGAAAACACTGACTTCTACGTCAAAACCAACATCCCAGTTTCCTACATAATAAAAAGTCGCTTAATATTACCGGAACGGGGTTCTATACAGTTAAAGGATCTATTTATTAACAATTCAGCGATTTTAAATAGAATCGAAAACGTGCCAAGTCGAGAGGAGCCGCGACTGTGGCTGTCATATTATATTAATGCGGCCTTACTCTGGAGACGATCGGCGATAGAGCAGGCCTGCCTTTGTGCCGCTCACTTATTACTGTGGACGTCACAGTTATTCTCAAGTCAAATAATTATATCTTTCATAATTTAGGACAGCTGATGTGAACCATTTTATCCGGTATTAAATATCAACAAAATTAACATAATAAACTATCGGATTTTTGTATTATTTTATACTTTTTTAAGATATTTCTTGGGATTTTCGAAAGAATTATAAGCATATTTAACCCATAATTTTTGCTAGATTCGTTTATATTTATAGTCTTATCTGTATGTATGGTTCTTTACGCTCTAGAATGCTCACGTCCCCCACAGACGTTATTGGTCAAACAACGACGAGCCCGATGATTTCTACCTCTTATTATCTTTATCTCTACCTACCAGCTACCACTTTACTACTACCAAGAAATATAAATAAAGACGTGGATATCAGAACAACGCCCACGACTGGAGTGTGTCTCCAATCTTGTATATTTTGTTCCAATGATAATAATCAATAATTTTAATAATACACATTAAAGCAACGTAGTCGCTCCATGTCCACTCTCCTACAAAACCTCGCTCTGTAGTAAACCGTTAATTAAAATAAAAATGATGATGGTTAATATTATTTGAATAAATAAAGAGTGGAAAATATCAGGCAAGGTATCACCAAGCTTGTGGACATGTTAGAATTTAAACTATCGCGACTATTTTCCATATTATTAAAATATAAACGGCTAGAACTCATATCACGGTTGTCGGAGTATGCCTGACTAGTTTTGAACCCATACGGGATCCTTAGTCATGAGCTTGCTTGTTCATGTAACGTAGCTTGAAGCAAACTTTTAAGTGAACAGTTTGCTTCACGTGACGTGAGTTACGTCCGTTTTAATAAGCTTATGAACTCTTATCATCGTTACAACAGTGAGATAGCAACAGCATCGCGAGGAACACTCAGAGTAAGATCTCTCACATGAAGGCACAAGACGTGCCTTAGACCGTTAGCCATAAATTTAAAAATGCATGCAGAGCCGCGCGCCGCTGTATGGTTTTATTGCAGACAATCTCGCACGTACGTTTGTTAACCATTTTATGTTACCACCTCACTAACGTTACGTTATAACTTGGAAAAGTAATATAATATGTAGCAAGAGCTGTCTCTAGTGGAGAACATATCCAAAAACTGCCGCATTGGTCAACGGTAAAATTATCTTGCGTTTAGTACTCTAACCTGTAAGTTAACAGCTCCAGCAGGTCTCCTTCCACATAAGAGCGATGGATCGTGGACACATTACGCTGTTTCAATGCGGGTGGGCGGACTTATGACAATTTCGTTCCATTTAGTACTGATCACTATCAGATTTTGATGATTGTAACCCGGACCGACGGCTTAACGTGCTCTCCCAGGTACGAGGGTAACACCATCAACTTCCTATACTGCTCAACCACTATCCATGTGTACTTGTCCACCGACACTATAATACCTTTACAGTTTAGTTTCAGTTTATCGACTGATCTTTTAGATTTATATAGCATAAAATTAATTTAGAGTTTTGCCTTGGTCGGATTGTGGAAATAGAATAGCGTGTTTCTATTGGAGAGCACATTTTTCCGTTTTTTTCGGAAAATTGTTAACATTAATGTTATTATTGAGTTTTAAGTTATTATTTTATATATTATTATTATTTAGTTATTAGCTTAGAAGCCTAAATTAATTTTATTATTACCTGTAATCAAAAGCCTAAATCGCTCTACGATGAAAGGACTCTACTCAAAAGGATTTGAGTCCCGCCAATTGAACTACTGTGCTACCAACTCCTAACACAGTCTTTTCAATGAGTTGGAAGAATTGGAATAAAAGGTATATTAAAAAATGTAGTCTGTAATATTCTTTTTTTAAATATATGGGCAACCATATCCTTCAGACGAATAGTGCTACTTGGCAGGTTACGAAAAATACTTTCTCGACAAAAAACACAAAGGCCTCAGAGTAACTTTTAGAGGTTTGTAATCTTGTTTCTCCTTCTTTAGTCTAACATAATGAGGTCGTAGGTTTGAACACCAGGTTGTGCATTCTACAGTCAAAGCCCGCCAGCCTGTATTGAGGCAGCATGGTGCTTCTTAGTATCATATCTCCTGTAAGGTTAGAGGCTTGGACTAGTGGGTCACTAATAGGTTAATAATGATAGAATATAAATTCATAAGGGTCAATTGTATAATCTCAGATTTAAGAAGGCTAAAAGATTATTTTTAAAACAGATTTTTCAAATAAAACAACATAAGTTTTATTTACGTTTATTTGCCGCCATTAAGAACGTGACACCCAATGACAATGTTATAATAATATAATACATAATAATCATTAACGCTACCGACAGACGTACCAACTTAGTTCCAACCAATTCGACTGAAACCAACCATTTAACAGACTAGACAACACGTAAATCTGAATGTCTTGAGCTGTGGTTGGAGACAATCAAGTTGGTTCGCCTATTAGTAACATTTATAATGATGATATAAGTGAAGTAAGTGGAAACCTTGATTAGCTAAATTATCAAACTTAGCTGCTTAGCCATCCTGTGGCAACGCATCGCTATGAGAGTATTTAAAGAGTGTGCTCTTAAAAAATAATTCTGTTAATTTATTACTAATGTGGCCCATACTGAGCCATTCATTATTAATATGGGCCATAAACTAGTGTGTTAAATTATAAAACACAAAAATCATTAGATATTATCAAAACTGACAAAATCAAAAACTAACTACAATATTTCCTATTTCAAAGAGCCTTCTAAACAGCATAAGTAGACTCAAGAAGTCGATTATAGTTATATCTGATCATTTAGTTATATTAAGTTGATGGCACAACCCAGTCCCAACATAGTAAATTGTAATGTATATACTTTCCTTAATAGTTTTTGTTCATGCTATTAATATTTTTTTTCTTCTGTTGTATATGATATGATTGTATGTTTATATTCACTTATACCATCATTAGGAATTTAATTATAACACGAACTAATAAACACATGTATCACAGAACAATTTGATAGTGCTAGAAATTGACCATACGCTTCAAGAGGTGGACGATCACAATATTATCAAAACGAAGAGACGGGACACACGAGAAACGAAGTGAACATCAACACATTTACAACGGAGATAAATTACTAAGATACATCAACATTATGCTCCGGATAATATTCAATATTTTGTTTATACAGTACATTAAAATATAAAACTGTAATTTACTGTTTAGTAATCAATAAATCGAAAGAAATGGTTAGTAGTATAGTAGTGATTATTTCTTTCTTTACATTGATGATCTAAGGATTAATTTAGATGCGCAGATGCGAAGGGACGCGTCGCGTCAGTATTTTTGCTGCCAGCAAATTCATCTCTATTTTCCAATCACTAATATAAAAAGTTGTGTTATATAAAAATGTAATCAAGCGTTGGACGCTTATCGCCGTACGTCATTCCATTCCGTATTTGAAGCACAACTTTGTACTTTAACGATTCTAAAATAGAGATAAATATTATAATGTGAACTTGACGCGCCGCTTAGCTTCTAGTCTGAGTTTAATCTTAATATCTAGTTTCGTTGAATTACAATATTATTACTTCAATCCACGAGTTCAAAACAAAAGCAGGCATTAATCTCGCTGAAATTTTAATCCATAAAAATATCTTATTATATCTCAGTTGAAACAATTTTTAGGCGAAATTGAAAATCATACAAATTCAGAGGAGTTTTTCATGTTGAAGAAAATTTTTAAAGTATGATCCGATTAATAAAGATTTGCTAAGACAAGAAAGCGCCACCCAGGGCTCGGTGGGGCCAAAACAAATGTTTGCGAGCCAGCTGAACGTTTGCTCTGCCGGGTCAACCCCTAAAACAACCCGGAGCACACTGTCAATATTATCACAACATGTTCCGTATTATAATTCTTAGCATTATTTAATATTGTGGAAGGCCTATTGAAATATTGCCCCGAGGATATCGAAGAAGGATAACATTCTTGGGACTTCATATCGAATCCATTACTTTAAGGACACCTTTTCACGAAGATGTAGAAGATATATAAGCCAGTGACTTTATAGAAACATATTGTAACGACTAAATATCGATAAATTTTCATTAGCTTTATTCATAAGTATCTATTACACATTTAAATCAAAAACTTATTTTAATTATCTTTTTAATAATTTATCTCCATTTTCCCTAAAACTAAATAAAACAAACAGACAATAGATTTTTATACTTATTTAAGTTTAGACATTTTATTACCTATATCTTTTTTTATTAAGTTTACATATATTTACACGGTAATAAATTATATTAGCGTAACATTTTTTTATTTATTTAATTTAAATACTTTGGCATGATTTATTGATAAACTCGGTCCATATAAAAACAAATGCATTGTATTAGGTTCAACTCGCTCTAAAGAGTGCAGAGTCGAAGCGCCGCGACGCAACATATTTCCCAAGATAATATAATCTCTATCTTCCCATAACTGAGATACAGAATCTTGACGAGCATCAAGAGGCGCTGCTGATCGATCCCATATTTTAATAACACAACATTGTATCTTAATGATAGGAAATAGAGGTTATTATTCTATACGCAAAACATAATGTATGACGCGCCGCGACTCTTTGACATTGTTCCAATTTTCAACCAAAACATAACAACGATTAAACGTGATATCAAAATAATAAAACAATTATAATGTCACACGCACCTATTAGTCACAAAATTTAAAAAGCTTAATTATTTAGCAGGCCGACCCAGGATTCGAACCTTGATCCATAATCACAAAGGCTAACCAACCAACTTGCCCTACGAAGAAATTCGCTCTAACTCGGCCGTAAGAGCAAAATTTTATCGCGTTTTAAAACATGAGTGCATTATTTTAGTAAAAGAAAGCTTCCTCGAAATATTCAAAAGCTTGTAAGCTGACAATAATAACTGCAACACGCTTCCAACACAAAATGTTACTGTTTCGCGTTCACGGCGCTGAGTGCAGCGCTTATGATATACTCTTACAGTATGGATTCCTTGCTTGCTTCTCAAATAAGAACACCAAATCCATGCACATTTTTCGGACAGTATGTTTTATCGTCTTTTTATTTTACTTAGGCCTTATAATAATAAGTTTTGAAATCAGGCTGAAAATTTTAAGGCTTTTAACTCTGCTGAAGTCATTGAGCATAATATTAAGGTCATCTAGAGATTCTGCCATGATCACTACATCGTCGGCAAACCGCAGTTGAGTGAGGTACTCGCCATTGATTTTGATGCCAAGTCCGTTCCAGTCCAAGAGCTTAAAGACGTCTTCCAATGCGGCGGTAAATAGCTTCGGGGAGATTATATCTCCCTGCCGCACTCCTCGCTGCAATTGGTTTGGCCTAGTAGTCTCATTCTGTATACGGACTGACATGGTGGCGTTTTCGTACAGGCACTGCAACGCTTGTATGTACCGGTAGTCGATTCGGCACCTCTGCAATGACCTTAACACAGCCCAGGTTTCCACCAAATCAAAAGCTTTCTCATAGTCCACAAACGCCAAGCAAATTGACTGCATAAATGTCAGAATATCTTTCCTAAGCCTTAAAGGATTGTTTGTGGTAGTGACACTACAAAACTATGTCAGTAGTAGAAAGTACACAATACAGCGGGCCAATCGCCAAACAGCTTTATCAATCCTTAATCGTACTGTTTTAATATCAAAGGCATGATTTTATCAGTAAAGGATCGTTTGTAGTTTATAATACAACTTATCGTAGTAGGTAAGTCCCTCATCTTATCCAGTGTAATATTATTTCATGTTACACAATCAGTTAACATCCCGAAATTTGGTCACAAATGAATGGGCACTGCAGTATTATACAGAGTGAGCCTTCAAAATCAGAGACGCTTTGAATAAACCGTACAGGAACACGGGTCGCTTAGTTTGTGTTCACGAATGTCACCCGAGCTCTCCCGCATCCTGCGAAATAACAAACGAATACACCGCCCGAAGAATTGGCCTAGTTCAAATATTCCACAAAAAAGTATATCTAGGAATCTTCGTCTATAATGTTAGTAAAGTTAGTTTTAGATGTGAGAAATACGAAGAATCTGTTATAATTTAAAAAAAACACAGCTAAACCGAACGTGCTTGTTGTTGGAGTATTTGTTTTGAATTCATAAATCTTAATCACATAAGATTGTTCATGCAACAGAAAGTAAACCCAACTGTTTTATTTTTTCAGTATTATAGAAAACAGTTACGATTGTCTAAATTCTAGTAAAGTTTAGTCACGATCTGTTGAAAAAGTTTAAAAAAGCGGCAAAACGTCGCCATATGCAGAGGCTGAGAGTCGTTACCCAGCTCATAAACACCGCATCAATCAAACCGCTGCTACGAACTTAAAAAATTCAAGCGCAAACTTTCACCATAAAAAACCCATTCAATTTGATGCGAAAAAAGTTGCGGACGGAAGAATCGAGATTAATGTATGAATAATTGAAAAAAAACGTAAAATATATTAAAAATTGTTCGAGAGCGATAAAACATGGACCGAGCGTACCAACGTTAACTCTAAGACGAAGATTTTATAGGTTAGAATAATAAAATAGTTAAGTTAATTGTACGACACTTAAGAATAATTGGCAGTACTTAAACGAAATGATATCTAGAGGCTAGAGCCTTCGTTATACGATTGAGCTATTCCAAGAACGTTCTAAATTTTAACTTAAATGTAGCAGTCTCACTAGGCGTTTTAAAATTTACTTGATATATTCAAGTAGGGGCGTGGTTTGTTATCAATGATTGTTATAATAATAAATAATAATCGAGCCGAAAAGGAAAAAGTATTAAAGTACTTGGACCTTGCTCACGAGATTACCGCCATGTGGAATGTTGAGTCAACTATTATTGTTCCGATAGTCGTTTCAGTCCATGGTCTTTTTGCGAAAAGCTTCGATCAACACCTTGAGAAGCTTTCGCTTAATTGTTGGATCAAGGGTCGGATACAGAGGGCAGTAGTCCTTAAAACGGCGCGTATTGTGAGGAGGTTCCTCACTCTGGAGCCCTGACCACCGGTTGCTTGGACCCGCAAAGGTCCCGCAAACGGAGGAGAAGACTTTTTTATAAATTTTTAATAGTGTTAATAAATAAATAAATATTATAGGACACACACATCGCTGTATAGCCCCAAAGTATGCGTACTCGTAAGTAGCTTGTGTTATGGTTGCTATGATAACTGATGAATATTTTTATATATACTATGCATAAATACTTCTAATATATAGATAAACACCCAGACACTGGAAAACATACATGCTCATCACACAAACATTTTCCAGACGTGGGAATCGAACCCACAGCCTAGGACGCAGAAGCAGGGTCACTAACCACTGCGCTACTCGGCCGTCATTGTTTGATTGTTGATGTTGTTCATTAGTCTAGTCTTCATCTAATTTATGTAAAAATAAGCGTAGATTTATTAATTTATCTTATCGTTGTGTGCCTAAAACAAAATAAAAGCTCAAAAATAAATCAGCTCAGATTAAGTATCTCACAAAAGCAAAAATATGATTTTTTTCTTTATTTTTTACTTTACCTTCACGCCCTAACTGTTCAACTGAATTATTAAAAGGAAGGATGTAATTTTGCACTATATACGATATAAATTTCTTTTCAATAATTCCTAAACACGATAACTCTCGATTCGTATTAGTCTGCTAGGATTTAAAACGCCTGATGAGATCACAGCCTAAGTTTTTATTACACAAAATATATTTATTTTACTATATTCATCAAATTAATGACTCCAGACAGAACACAAACTTACATTTATTTTGCATTAAAATAAATTAAATTTATTTAGCTACAATAATTATTTTATTACAAATCAAGCAAAGAGGCCTGGATACTCGATAGTAATACAAATATTATTTTCGTTGCAAAGTAAAGTCGCTTACAATTATTAAAGTGAATCGTCACAATGAATCCATACAATTTTAATGTGAAAGTTTATCAGAGAAATTAATAAAAAAAATATTTAACATTTGAAGAATAAATAATTGATGGTGAAAATTCATAGATAACTAAATTCTCCTAAAGGTACATATATTTAAGGAAGAAAACCTCACCAGTTTGATGCTCAGGGTAAGTTACCGACGAGGCTCTGGCAACGAAGAAGACGTACATTTCACATTATAACGTAGAAAAAACATTTTTCTAGTATTTTTATTTCATTACATTTTTATTACACATTAAACTTGTATGAATTTGTGTGAGAAAATATCCACGGTAACGCAGATAATAAATGACATGAAACAACATTAATATTTACGAAAAGTTTATTTTACAGATATTTAATTTAGTCTCCCTCCCCCACACAACATATGTAAATATAATTACAAACTTTACGTGTAAGAAAACATCGAAATTCAGTGCTGGCTATATTTGTAGAATTTATCTTTCCAATTATACAATAATATAATACTTTATACGACTTTGATTTTTCCACCCACGCTTTTCACTTTCAATCGGAAAATTTTCTCATCAAATCTAAATCAAATTTACGACTCTGTATCTGTTGTTGTTCACAAAAATAGACGTAAAACAACTACGAGTAAGTTATGGTTCTCTTAAGAAAGCATGATGATTGGGTAAATATTATCACTCAAGTATTTTACTCACATTTCAGTGATAATTATTTTAGATATTTAATAAGAAAATAATGGTGTAAATCGTTTCCGTTTGAATTAATGTTACCAGACTTTAAATTCACGGTGCAAACATACAACTAACATAAAATTTCAAATTATATTTACAGCAACTTTTTAATAAAGAGCAATTTTTTAATATTTAATAAGTTTTTGAAAAAGTCAATAACTCGATAATAATAAAAACGATAAAAACGATTTTATGTTACACGTAGTCTGACATGTAAAAATGAAGATATATAAACCACCAAACATTTTCCACTATAGTTATTTATGGCACTGTTAAGTAATGAGTGCCACTGTAACACTATTGATGTAGTAAAACTCTGTCATTGTCTACCGTTGTCAGCTGTTACAGGTCACTGTACAAATTATTGTACTGTAGAAATGAATAGTTTTGTGTAACGGCTCAAGGTTTTGTATTGAGTAAATGATGAACTGGAAATAGAAAAAGTAAAACGTAAACTCAAAATAAAAGTCGTTTCTGGCTCAGATTGAAAGTTTGCCGTTCCAAGAGTAATATTTGGCAAGAGAACACCTGGTCATCGAAGGAAGAAATGGCTGGATGACATAAGAGAGTAGACCGGACTCGATTACCCACAGTTAAAGAGAGTTGTGGATAACAAGAAAGATTTTCGCATATTGACCGCCACACTTTGTTCGGAAGATGGCACCGAGTGATGATAATGATTCTTCTCAAGAAAATACATTTTTAAGCGTTTAGGATCCACATCAATTTAGAATGGCTTAAATTTATTCTGGTCTTCTTTTAAAAGTAATTTAGAGACCACATTGCTTCATATTTGGTTTCCATGTGAAACATACGTAATATATAGTACGTAAAGGGGTTTCTGTTAGTTCTGGACATCACAGCTTGTTATCTTCGGTAATGCAAAATAAATCCATTATTCATTGTTAAAAAACGAACTTCTTCGACCCGTTCATGAATGACTTCTTACAGTACATCATAATAGATAGAGTCAAGGCATTACCTATTATTACATTAGTTCCACAGTTGAAATGAGCTAATTAAAAAAATAGCAACCTAACCCACAAATTAATCTTTTAGTGTACAGCTCCCAAAATATTTTAATTACATTATTCTTCAATTCGTAAAAGTCTTTGTCATTTGAAAATAAGCAACTCAAATGCCTCCCAAAAAGTACACAATAATTTGAGTTGATTATAAAAGCGTCTCTTTGTCTCCACTGGCCACCGGCCGGAGCTGCTCGTAGTCTTTCAAGATAATAAAGATAAAAGATTTGTACTGAGGGAAGAGGAATCTCAACACTGTCATTTAATTATCTTTTAAGTAAACAAATGTCGTCGTTAAAGCTGGTTCCATTTAAAAAATGCTACAACAGTATTACGTAGTTTTGTTTTAAAATAAATGAAAACTTCGTTTGTGTACTTTTGTAAGTCATTTTTATTGCAAAGTCACTTCTTTTATTACATTGACACTAACACGGCACTAGCATAGTGTGTAAACGTGTGTAGATGCCATGTAACATTATTTATTTGTATAATTATTGTTCGATCAATATACAACAGTCACTGAGGCTTGTATTCACGCTGGGCAGGTTACGAAGGATAAATATTAGCTAATTCCTTTACACGACCCATTTGTTGTATATATTGTTAACAAACAGCCAGAAGGGAATACAACTTAAAACACCAAAAGACAAACTTAATAACAATTTATTTATAAAGACATCAAATATGATCAAAATGAAACATTATTACAGTAATTACTTAATTAAACATTACGCGCACAGATTCTTACAATAGTTAGGCAGCATGGCTGCACAAGACTCGGACACTAACGTGAATGACCAGAATTATCCATAGGGGCATATTTTATAGCCTAACGCCCGACGAGTACCGCCCCTAGTCTATTATCTATAGTTTAACCGCGGTACCAACAATACAGCAAATGAGGCCACTATATTGTCTATAGTCTACAATGCTGCCAACACGGCCCTCCTGATATTGGGTCGCCCTCGACCCAGGCATCTCCGGAGACGTGACTGGGACCAGCGACACCAGTCACTGACGACTGCACCTGGAGCCGCACCATTAGCCTCTACTATAGAGGCCTGTAGAGCTCGTAGTGTCTGACACCTGCATTGAGGAAGTGCAATGCACATTCATCATCGTCACTGTCATCTGTGAAGAACAATATATTAGAAGGCAAATTCAACATTCTAAATTTTATCTTCCAACTCTTGCATCCTGTCATCACAGCAGTTCCTTCAATTAACTCTTACATCAGACAACTGAATCATTTTAAATGCATTCTTACAGGTTTTATCTGCGAGGGGTCTCAAAATAATAAAAACAATTTGATACAGTCCAATAGTTGTCCGTAGAGATAAAAGACTAAAAGAGCACGATAAAGGTCCATGAAGTCTAATAGAGACCAATAGAATCTAGTATCGCCCTATAACGAATAGAGCATACTTGATATTTTAATAAGGATAACAAAAATAGTAAAAGTAATCAATAGTATTGAAAATAAGTGGTTAACCAAGCCACCACATGCATGAAGACAATCGTTCAAGGAGCGTGGTGCACGCGGCTAGAGGTGCGCCAACACCGCGGATGCAAACAGCTGTCAGCAACGCAGTGTTGCCAACACGGCCATGCTGCACGGTGCCTGCCCCGGGCACCCCACGAGTCGAGATAAAGTCACTGTTTAGAAACAATACAGATTACAACACACATATACACAGATATATACAGATTAGACGCTCCTGAGTCATGTTTTGTAAATTTTGCGTAGTTTTTAGAGGAATATTCGACAATCGACTTTATTTATTTACTTGATATTTACTTTACTTGATATTTTTATACTCTAAACTTTAGACTTAATACTTTAACCATCAGAGACTCTTAAAATACCAGATTATTTATTGCTACAAAGTTGTCAACGGAATATTGTCCTTTCGTTTTTACTCTCTTACGACAATCCCTTACATGATCTCAAACTCGACTCCTACAACATGACCACCCGACACCTAAAGGGAACATAGCCACACTTAGGATTCCAGATTCGCCATTATTGTAGACCATTTTCACTTAAATTCTTTACGACAAAGAAGCTCTTACAACATGACCACCCTTCCCTAAAGGGTCATAGCCACACTTAGGATTCCGGATTCGCCATAGTTGCAAACCACTCTCACTTAAAGAGCATGTATCTCACTTAAGCTGACCAAGTTGGTGAAGACATCTTGTACTTAAAGAGCATGTATCTCACTTAATCATACTAAGATGCCTTCAAGCTTAAATGTCGTTTTGTGTTTCTGCAAATTACTCGTATATTCTTAGACCAATATTCCGTTTCAACTAACATTCTATTATTTTATTACAGCTCGCTACATCTACATAATTATGGTTTACTACTAGATTTATACCAGAAAATACAAAGATAATTACTTTTCACTTATTTACTTCCGATTCCGAAAAATAAAGATAGAAACTTTTTTTTTTTACACAGGTGGGTACTTTCAAAATTAATAACTTAGATCGTTATAGCTCGGTCAGCCCTGACCTCAACTTAACGTTTTATTTTACTTTGCAACTTATAATAGATACTTTTACTAATAACTTTTTACTTTTCGTTTAATAATAAAACTATTTTTCTTACTAATCCTGGTCAACTTTACCGAATTTCTTTTCTCACAATATTCTCACACAGCCAGCCAACTGATGTCCACAGCTCATCATTTTGTCATCAGCTCATCATCATTTTGTCACGTAGTATCATCAACAGCATGCGACAAAGCCACCATTCTGTAACCTTTAAAAATCTATGTTAGAAAACATCACACAAACGCCACACTATAGAGCAATAGGTACTTCTTAACCGATACATTTTAATTTTAGATTGCTTAATTAGACATTGAACACTAATTTATTCTAAAAATGGTACTACTCATAAGCGAGACAAAGTCTTTCATTTGATAAGTACACAAACTTTTTTTTTTTTTCAAACAAACCAGCATAGCAACAAAGGTATTCGTAATTGTGTCGAAACAAATTCTCGTAATTTCGTTATGACCGTTTATTGTTAACTCGTTCTTTGTTCTTCAACTACCCTCATTCGTAAATAGTTTCACGTAATAATCTTTTCTTATTGCAATAACTCAAACAGGTTACTCTTAATAGCAAATCGACTAGTAATAAAACAAAATATGCAACTTCACACAATAATACCGTCAAACACAATGTCTTTCTTTTTCTTACCAACCATCGTAGCCACTGTCTTACTCACAACTTTCTCCGATTATCTTCCGTTACTCACAACTCCTCGTTACTTTCCACCACATGAGTACTCAGCTGCAGTAAACCACGATGTTTGCGGCAACGTGTGTCAGAGGCTCGCCCATAAGAACCCAGACGTACGCAAAATTACACTTCAATCCCGAATCACTACTTTTATAAGATTTCATTTTGATAATCATTTTAATTTCTGTTTAAACAAAAATTTTTTTTTTTTTTTACCTTTTTTGTGGGCATTAAGATCCATACCACTTCTGATGTTAACAAACAGCCAGAAGGGAATACAACTTAAAACACCAAAAGACAAACTTAATAACAATTTATTTATAAAGACATCAAATATGATCAAAATGAAACATTATTACAGTAATTACTTAATTAAACATTACGCGCACAGATTCTTACAATAGTTAGGCAGCATGGCTGCACAAGACTCGGACACTAACGTGAATGACCAGAATTATCCATAGGGGCATATTTTATAGCCTAACGCCCGACGAGTACCGCCCCTAGTCTATTATCTATAGTTTAACCGCGGTACCAACAATACAGCAAATGAGGCCACTATATTGTCTATAGTCTACAATGCTGCCAACAATATATCACAAATCTAGATTTAGCTATGTTTAGTTTTTAGAAAATGTTGTTTCATTTCAGTTTTGAGGCAATGTAAAACTGTAACAACATAGCAACACTACATCTACTTAATAATAGATGGCGTTGTAATGTAATTTGTATCTAAACATAATTTTAAAAAAATACTAAAGCTTGATCAACCAGGTACTTGCAAAATATCATGCATTTTGCTAAAATTCATAAACGATTATTTTTGTTCTTTCACTCTTAATTTATAATAGGGGGATAGTTTAGAAAAACTTATCGACAAAAAGAATAAAAACCAAGATACCGATTTTATTTTACTCACAATAACTATTATACGCCTAAGCGACACACGTTGCCATTTGTGAGAAGAGTGGGTGAAAAGTTTTGAACTACCTACTTACTATCGTTTATACAATTATCAAACTCTATCCACGCTTAGAGTTTACTCAAGGCACTGTATTTAGAAAATATATGAACTGTGATACTCCCCGCCAGCACCACCGCTGCCTCCGTGGAGCAAGAGCCTGTGGACGAATAGCACGAGTTAGGAGGCAATACCTGATGAGGCGTTTCGATAAAATGTTGAGAACTGTCAAATAAATATGGGCATGCATTCACTTATCGTTAAAATAGCCCACTAAAATGCAAGGCGTCCATATAGAAGGACGCGCCATGCTGCTCCAAAAGAGTTGACGAGCTTATACTATGATACAGTGATGAGGTTATTATATTTTTCAATCACTTTTCGATTTTGATGATAATGATCGGGAATGATATGCAATGGCTTGCTGGGCTGCGTGGCCACGCACCGGAACTCCATGACCCCTCGCCCCGGGGACACACGCATGCACAGGGGGCGCCAGCTCGCACGCAGCCCGAACTCGTCACCCCTTGATGTTGTACATACCAGACGCAGTGTACATAGAGAGATGAGGCGAACGCGCGACCATGAGGGCAGTGCTCGTGGAGCGCGTGTAGGGCGGCTTGCTGGGCTGCGTGGCCTCGCACCGGAACTCCATGACCCCTCGCCCCGCGGACACGCGCACGCGCAGGGGGCGCCAGCTCGCACGCAGCCCGAACTCGTCACCCCTTGATGTTTCCGTATTTTCGGTTACCCAAGATTCCGACTAAAATAAGAGAATCCCTTTAGCTTTCAGAAGTAACTCAAGTGACAGTAAGTAACTATACTATGCATGGTAGAATTGTTGTTATTTTAACTGCCAAAATAGATTGTATTAATGGTAAGAACGTCGTCCACTGTTATTGTGAAGAAATAAGATGCAGCAATATATTTTAAATGAATATTTAGGATACGTATTTGAGGTATAAAAATATAATTACGGTCAGTCTAAAAATATACTTACCCTCTCAGGCTTCCCATCGACGTACCACACGATGTTGGCGGCCGGCAGGGCAGGCTTAGTGGTGCAGTTGAGGAGCACGTCCTCACCGATCTGCACCGTGCCTGACGCTCCCGTTATTACTGGGTCTTCTTTTAGTGGTACTGGTTTGAGAGGAAAGTATTTGACAATTTAATTTCAATAAGATTTGGAACTTAATTTCTGTTTAAGAAAGTGTGATTTATTATGTGTTTTATTATTACTTAAGTTTAATTTATACCCTAATGTGTTATAAGTGATCATGGTTTACTTTCGAACTTCTCTTGTAGAAATTGTTTTTCCTAAAGTAAGGGTTTACTTTGTAATCATTATTATCAGCTGGCTGAAAATTACAGAAACAGGTCTGCAGTCAACACATCATCGGCAGGGTTCGAGCCCTGAGTAGGGCTACCAAAAAGAGGGTATTTGTTTATTATTTTTATCAATATGTTCGCAGTAGTAGCCCGAAGTTTAGAACTTGAAGGTTTTATACACCATCATTGGTCGGAATTATTAGCATTAACACCTGATAGAGCCACCTCGTATATAAATAGTTCTAATCTTTAAATCTCCTCTTATAAGTGAAAATTCTTTCAATTGCAATAATCTCACCAGCAACAGACAGATATTTGGTCTGGTTGACAACAGCGAAGCGTGGCCCCTCAGTGGACACCTCGCAGGTGAAGGAGATCCTGGTGTTGACCTTGCGGGGCAACGCCACGCTGATGGCGCAGCTGTGCTCGTTGCACTTGCCACTGGTCACTTCGCCTGCTGTCGTGTTAAACGCACGCGTCTTGGGCTGCAACAATCAGGAGATCATTAATGCTTTGGTTTGCGTTGTGTCATTTTCCATATTATATTTCAAATTGCTTGCTACATAAAACGTTGCGTTGCTGCACGCCATGTAACTTTGTTTTGCTTGAATAGACTGAACTTGAATTGACTGACAGGATACTATATGAGGGGAGAGTGATATGTTGTGTTGTCAGAGAGATGGATTATGAAGAATTTTGTATCGTATTCGTATTTGTATATTGCTAACGCTCGAAGAACTTCTCTACAAATCCTTCATCCAATTTTTAATACTCCACGGTAGGCAAATCTGACAAGGCTTGGCAGAAATGGAACCGAGGTGGAAATGCTTGAACGTTGTGACCGTCAAGGTAATCATTACATCAGTTGTAAGCACGTCCGTGGCACTGGAGATGAGCTTCAGGAATCCTATCTTAGATGATATGGCCTTCTTTCTCCGCAGTCCACTGAACTACGTCAGAAAAAGATGTCTGAATATTGCAGTCGCTACAACACCCCAAGACCCCCCCAAAAAAGCGCTGGATTGATATGATTCAGTGACGACCCAAGACCGAGCAAAGTGCGCTAGTTCATGTCAGAAAGCCGAACGCTAAAAAGAAAAATTAACTAACTTACTACTTGAAACGAATATAATATCATGAGTAGTAGCTTGCATCAGAACGCTTTCAGCTAACAGATTTCAGAAATTTGATCAACTTTAGCACAAAATGCATATTAACGATGTTAGCACTGACGGGAATGAATCTATTTCTACATATAAAAGAGGATTACGTCGTTTTTATCGCGGCGGCGTGGTGTTTTTACAGTTTTTAGAACTGCCTGATAAAATATTTCGCGTTGCTTTGCGGTTGGATCCGCATAAAAGTGGTGTAAAAAAGGTCTGTGTTTTTGTTGACGGCTAACCCTCGCATTGATGCAAAAAATAATACATGTAGAGTTTGTTTTGGCATCCATCGATGCTAAATTAAATGATGGCTAGTTTGAAATGAAAAGATAACATAGAAGCGAAAGTATATTTTTGTAAAATTTTATATTTCAATGAAATGCTGAATAATTTCAATGTTAAAAAGGGTTAAATTCATTATAGCCACGGTCTAGGGATGTTAAGGGTTATCGGCGTCGGAAAGATCCATGATAGCTTCCATGTTAAATAAATATTTTATAATCCTCGGAACAATCTACTTAGTTTATGAAATATTCGTCTCGGCATTATCCAAATTGCTAAAGTGTAATAATTTATGAGGGGACAGGACCGGGAACTTCGTTACATAAGTAAAGTGATTAACTAAATTTTTACAAGGTTTTGACCCTTTTTCCTGTTTAATATAAATAACGACATCATATTTTCTGGCTTAAATAAATTGCTCCATTGCAAATTGTCTTTTACCTAAATTTCAGGTTTAGCAACTGTTCGAGGTCGTTGCCTCGTTGGTCTAGTGGTTAGGCTATGTTTATGGCTTCGGTCATGAGGTCCTGGGTTTGATTCCTGGGTCGGATCACGGAATAATTCTTAGCTTTTTCATTCTTCTATGAAATGTTTAGTACATTCTGAGCCCGGAGGCTGGAAGTTGGCGTTACACCCCTGCGCCTCGGAGAGCACGTTAAGCCATCAGTCCCGGTCACTATCATCAAAGTTTGATAGTGATCGTTAATGAATGAAACATTATCATCCTAAGCCCATCAACCCGCATTGGAGCAGCGTGGTGGGTGTACGCTCCATATCCCCTCTCCTATAAGGAGGGAGGCCTAGCCCTGTAGTGGGCCATTAATAGGCGGATAATGATGATGATGATGAGTGCCCGTTTGAGAATATATGCCTACGGCACTAACTAGATAAATTTTGTTCTTCTTATATCGTACAAATATCACAGCCACTGTTACCCAATAATTATTTAAACCGTTTGTTCTCTCAAAAATCCCGTAAGAATGCATTTACTAATGTTGAAGTTGCTTTTCATAGACTTAAAAATTGTTTTTCCACGTAAATTTTGGTTGTTTTGTACACTGTTACGAGGTACTAGGTACGTATTAATACACCATGCAGATTAATTAACTGTCTATTTCATAAAACTGATATATTTTACCTCCAATCGCTCGCGGTAATTTGCCATTGAATAATAACACGTTGTGTTCGACATGCTGTGCATACCCTAATAGATGAAGAGAGAAGCAATTTCAAAATTAAAAATTACCAAAGGCTTGCGCCCGTTTGTAGAAAACCAACAGTCGGTCGGGAGTATATGTTTCTGTAGAATATTTCCACTTATTTTTTCTCATATTTTTTCTGCTCCCCGTACTTATGCTTACTTTTTATGATTTTTACTTCTACGCAGAATTTGCTTTACATTACGGAGATGTTTTAATGCGGCCTAGAGTGCTTTTGAGTGGGTGCTTTGCGTGTACGTAAGCTTGGGATCGTGACCTGTATTTACCAAGTTGGTTGCTTTTACTGATAGCCACTAAAATTGTTTGACATTTTAAATGGTTATTAATATGTATGTCCCGAAATATATTTTGTATCGGACTAATGTCAAAAAGATATATCTTTCGAAAAACGTTGCCAAAAGCCTCACGTTTGGCCTTTCTGACGTTTAACTTATTGTCACTTTCACTTCATCATTATCATCATTATCAGCCAATAGACGTCCACTGCTGGACATAGGCCTTTTTTAGGGACTTCCAAACACAACGATCCTGAGCCGCATGAGCCCAGCGGCTCCCTGCGACCCGTTTGATGTCATCAGTCCACCTGGTGGGGGGTCGACCAACACTGCGCTTTCCGGTGCGGGGTCGCCATTCTAACACCTTCGGCCCCCAACGTCCATCAGCTGTTCGAACCACGTGCCCCGCCCATTGCCACTTCAGTTCTGCGACTCGCTGAGCTATGTCGGTTATTTTGGTTCTTCTGCGGATCTCCTCATTTCTGATTCGATCACGCAGAGATACTCCGAGCATTGCTCTTTCCATCGCCCGCTGAGTGACTCTGAGCCTTCTTATGAAGCCCGCAGTTAGCGACCAAGTCTCGGATCCGTATGTCATCACTGGCAACACGCACTGTTCGAAGACCTTCGTCTTCAGGCACTGAGGAATTTTGGACGAAAAGATGTCACGCAGTTTCCCGAACGCTGCCCAACCGAGTTGGATTCGGCGGTTCACCTCTTTCTCGAAATTGGACCTACCTAACTGGACCATATGCCCTAGGTATATATACTCGTCTACAATTTCGAGTGCAGAATTTTCAACAATAACTGGGTGGAGCGAAACATGAGCATTACACATGATCTTTGTCTTGCTCATGTTCATTTTAAGGCCCACCTGTTGAGAAACTCTGCTGAGGTCATTGAGCATATTATTAAGGTCATCTAGAGATTCTGCCATTATCACTACATCGTCGGCAAACCGCAGTTGAGTGAGGTACTCGCCATTGATGTTGATGCCAAGTCCGTTCCAGTCCAAGAGCTTAAAGACGTCTTCCAATGCGGCGGTAAATAGCTTCGGGGAGATAACATCTCCCTGTCGCACTCCTCGCTGCAATTGGATTGGCCTCGTAGTCTCATCCTGTATACGGACTGACATGGTGGCGTTTTCGTACAGGCACTGCAACGCTTGGATGTACCGGTAGTCGATTCGGCACCTCTGCAATGACCTTAACACAGCCCAGGTTTCCACCGAATCAAAGGCTTTCTCATAGTCCACAAACGCCAAGCAAAGTGGCCGGTTATACTCTTCGGTCTTTTGTATAACCTGCCGCAGCGTATGGATGTGGTCTATGGTACTAAAGCCTTGTCGGAAACCGGCTTGTTCGGGAGGCTGGAAGTCATCAAACCTACGAGCGAGACGATTCGTGATGACTCTGGAGAACAACTTGTAGACATGACTCAGCAGCGAGATTGGTCTGTAATTCTTCAGCAAGGTATTGTCACCCTTTTTGAAGAACAGAACAACTACGCTCCTGTGCCACGCCTGAGGCGTCTTGCCCTCGTGAATGACGGAATTGAACAATCGCTGAAGGACTTCAAGTATCGGTTTACCACCCGCTTTCAGTAGTTCTGCTGTGATTCCGTCATCACCTGGCGCCTTGTTGTTCTTTAGGTGTTCGAGAGCCATACTAATCTCGTCTAGGCTGACGTCCGGGATATCTTCGGTATAGTGTCGGGTCAATTTGGCTCTGGGGTCTTCAGCCAAATTGTCAACAGGCTTTTGAGTTGACGTGTATAACTATCCATAGAACTTCTCGACCTCACCCAAGATCTCGGGCTTGGAAGAAATGAGATTACCGTCATCGGTCTTCAGACGCGTCAACTGACTGCGTCCAATAGACAGATCCACTTTCACTTCTTCTTTCTTCTTTCATTTAATACTATTTCGTAACTGAAACTTGGCGACGGATAATTATAATAAATAAATAAATATTATAGGACAACTACACACATCGCTATATAGCCCCAAAGTAAGCCTAGGTAGCTTGTGTTATGGGTACTATGATAACTGATGAATAATTTTATATATATTATACTAATAGTATATATATAGATAAACACCCAGACTCAGGAAAACATCCATGCTCATCACACAAACATTTTTCAGATGTGGGAATCGAACCCACAGCCTATGACGCACAAGCAGGGTCTCTACCCACTGCGCCACGGAGGCCGTCACAAATAGGAGTAGACATAGTGGAACAAGCTCACGTTGGGACTTTCTAAGGAAAAGAGGTGAAAGTTTTCCAACCACTAGGTTTTAAAACCTAATTTGTCAAGAGTGAAGAGAAAAATACAAAATACAAATAATATAACAGCTAATTTAACTTGTATAAAAAATATTACTTGTTTTATGTAACAAAAACCGATTGAAGGAAAATATGGAAACATTAATCTTTTGTTACACACAGTACCCCAGCACGGTCGTCAAATACAAGAGTATGATAATATTCCGCCGGCGCGGCGATACAAGTGAGGGTAGACGCACATTAAACATATCGTTTGGCGTTTGGAGCACCCTGTACAACAGGTGGGCGATTTGTTAAGAATACATGAATAACAATTAATTTATTCGACACTTTGATTTATCGCGTGCGCACCGCAAATAATATAATAAATTACAGCGATAGGGATGACTTTAAATGTTATATTTGGATATGAATTTTGAGTCGCGCCCATCTGTGGTTTAATTAATGATATTGGATGAAATGGTTAAGCTTTGTGTGAACGACACGATATCGCAAACAGATTTATTTTAACAGTCGGACGGATGAAAGGGAATATGTTCTGCAGCAGTTTAATATCGACAAAGAATATGATTATTTCTTTTATTTATTGCCAGTTTTTCATTAAAGTTTAAACGATCAACCGTTCTTTATACTTGTTATGATTATTTTGCTATTGACCTGTAAAAGCCATCGTCTAAATTACATATTAACATACCTTATTTACTTTTCTTTACAGTAGGGACATGGGCAAACAATCCGCTTTTACAAGATCGTAAAATATTTTCTTCCCAAATGTTATTAAGAGAAATCAAAGCAGCGTAACAGACAATATCCACATTTTCATTTAGTTAGCCATAAATGTGTTTCATGTATAATATAAACAAACTTGGGGAAATTAAGCTACCTTGCAGTACGCCAAAATTGTTGTTTTGTATAGCCCTTTTGAGATTATCTACATTAGAGAACTCGATTTGATAGATGTTTTTTGTAATCACTCGTCGAGTGCTTCGGACTCCGCTATATTAAAGTTTCCTCAATAGTACCGATGTGAAAACGGTGTAAAAAGCTTTCGTAAAGACTAAAAAATGGAATATATTTTCAAATCAAATCAAATCTTTTTATTAGTATTTTTATTATTTATTTGTGCACCAAATCAATACGATACAAATTATTCATAAAATATACTTTCATCTTGTCAAGAATGTCTGACACAGCTGAGAAACACCATTTTAGAATTATGAACCTAAATACGAGTACGATATCTGACGTAGTTTAAACTACAATATGTACCTGCTGGTCGGGCACATAGCGGAAGATCTCGTTGCTGTCGCGGTACCACTTGACGGAGTGCAGCGGCGGGTCGCCTCGCTCGCTCACGTAGTGGCACACTAGCGCTGCGTCGCGGCGCGGGTCGCCGTACTGTGGCACGTCCAGGTACGTGATGTTGTGTGCTGTCACTATCACTGCGAAATAAAAATGCTACGATATCATTTACGTCGCAAATAAGACTTAATAGTAGTCATCCTGATGGATACAGTTAAATAATTGCGGTTTAGCTAAGTCTCAGATTTGCGGACACAGGTCAGCATAAGATGTCTTACAAAGACAACATACTTTGAACTTTTTAAGCTTCATTACAAAACTGCCAATACAAAAGATCTGGTGAATGATACCCTCCTTGGCGTACATCACAAACTAGTTCGCATTTGCTACAATGTGCCATTTTTTGTACTTAATATGGTGCTCGTAATCTTACAAACTAATTTAAGATTCAAAACGGCGGGGTCAGTAAATTAACCTGTTATTATAACCAAATTGAATATCAATGTACAATAAACTTATTTTGCTATTTCAACAAAAACTTCATAAAGTCGTGAAAGCCACATAGATTGGACAGTATAGTCCCTAAAGGCATTAATAATACACAAGCATTCCCATTCTCAGATGTGGATTTGACAGTATTATAAATTTGCAATATGCTGATTCGCCATTATTAAATTAAATATTAATCGTTAGACATAAAGGTAAAGAACTGTTTAATTAATCCTAATTGAGAAATAGATGAGTGTTATAAGTAACTCCATCCAAACCAATATCTCATTATTCAGATATTTGAATATTTCATTTTCATAAAGCAAAGCAATTATTTTTCAAATTTATATCGTATAATTTAAATTCACTAAACCAATGCGGCAAAAATGTTTTTGAGAAGATTATCGATGAATAATTAAATTTGTTTCAAACAACCTGTTTACCAATATGCAATACGAGCTAAAGGTGAGCCAGAACACATTCCGACACGATATCGTCTAGTGGGTCATTGTGATGTGATACATTATGGACAACATAATTAAAACAATGATATGTATAGCATAAAAGATTAATCAAAATGGGGCTCTCTGTGAAAAGTTGTGGGTGGTTATTCATAAAAAAACAAGTTACTGTTTCATGTAAAGTCTACAAAAAATGTATAAATACTAGTACTAAAACTAGCGAACGCTTGTTATCTCGTCCGCGAATACTCTAGATTTTTCCGTTTTAAAGTAATTTGTAACTGTCCTGAAAGTTTTCAAATTCATCAATAACAGTTGAGAGATAAAAGTCTGGTTTACAAATCAAAGGGCTGGGGCTTTTTTTGGGCTGAACAAAACGTGTATACTTTCAGTTAAAAAGATGACGTTTAAATACTAGATAGAAACGTAGAATAGTGGTCAATATTTCTTGTTAGTCTTCTGCCAGGTAGACATTTTGTCGTAAATTATTAAGATTATTATAATATGTAGTATATTATAATAATCTTAAAAAAATACGACATATCGCACCGTACAAAGACTCGACATCGTGTCGTATGTATGTACGGCAGCTCTATGAAGTGGAACTTGAAATATTAATGTACTATCTCTATGTAACTAATTTTGGTAACAGGTTACTTAAATATTCATGATAGAAATAAATTGCCTACACTCCACGTAACAGCGACGCTACGGGCCCGCTCTGTTTTAGGACCGGGGGATGTAGAGCTCAGACTCGCCACATGTTTGCAGCTTGACGGACTATAGTAAGTTTATCAATGTGCCACTTTTGTTAACTGATACTAAAGCACCACACCTCATTACTCAGATATATTATATAGTACAGTCATTTGGTTGTAAAAATAGAGGTTACCTGGAAAGTTTTCCTTAAGTTTTGATTAAATTGGCAATCTTATAGATTTTGATATGCTCTTTTCAAATTTCAACTTTGCCACTTCATATGTTTGTCGCTAGCGCCACCATATTAAAAAATGGCGCCCAAAAGCAGTTTTTTCATAATAACTCCTTTCCGGCACATTTTATAAGAAGAACATATATACAAAATAAAAGTAGAGAAAATTTCCTACAATTTATGTCATAACGTTTTCGTTCCTAAAATCAATAGTTTTGGAGTACGAGCACCATAACTCATTCTACATCCACACCAACGTATAATATTTACTTTAAACTGCTCATATTGTGAATTGTAAATTATAAAAATTATACAAAGGTTAAATATTTATGTTTTTCCTGTAATTAATTGCTATTAATTATTAATTTACAACTTGTAGATTTAGTCCTCATTCGTCAATAGTTTAAGTTTTAAGCATATTAACATAAGTTAATATACGGGCTACTAAATTAGGTAAATCAAAGTACAGCTGTTCAAAAATTTATGTGCCATTTAACATAACAGATATAATATTATCTCCTACGTAAGTATACAAAAGCCAAGAAATTAAGCGTTGTATGGAAGGAGTTTAAGTTTCGCTCCGTTGCATTCAGAAGTAATTACCAGTGTAAGCGGGTTAAGCCCGGCCGGGAATTTGTTAAGAGCTGAGACGCCGAGATATTGTGTGTTGTGTGAGCTGAAACTTTATATTTATTAACCTCAGACGCGTAAGAGGAGCGTCGTATTTGTATGCGTGTGTCTGTGTGTTTGTGTATCTGCGTATCTTCTTCATCTATCCGTGATTGCCTTATATCATAGACATTTTGGCAAATTTCTAGCATGTAAGCATATAAATTGATTCGGATAAATTTTTTTACTATTTATTATTTACCATGCTTGCCACCCGTGGTCGTCTATGGATAACTTGTCCTTGTTAATTTATAAAACATGGGAGTTTGTCAGGGCATGCTTCTGCCATACGCAACTATAGATTGTTCACGAAGGCTCATCGTTTTTGTTTTTCAAACGCTTACAGTGCAAGTGTGCAATAAAAACTCGTCACATAATAATAGAACTCACATTCTTTCAGTTTTTATTCGTGGATTGAACAATCTATATCCATTTTTATTATGATCAGGTTTCAATCATTGTTTAATTTTTCAAGTATGAAGTGTTATTTTTCTGTATTAATTTTTTTGGATAAGTGTTATGAAAAACCATGTCCCCAGTTGTTAGTTAATTTGTGTTCGCTTCGCAAAACAAGTTTACTCTGAAAATATTATTTTCAAAGCGTTGGCACTTCAGTAGTGTAATACCATTTTCTGTAACCTCTATCTAAAAAGTATATTTTAGTCTTGAAAATATTTTTTGTAAATTTGACTATGTTCGTTATCGCTGTAAAAATAACGGATTATTTTTTCTTATTTTTTTTTCATGTTCACTTTTTAGTAATGTGGGTAGCTGTGTCTTGTCTTCCAATTTAGAAAAATACAAAATATTTTATTAAAAATACTCCCGACAACATCAAGTGTACGCATCTTCGAGCTTCTAAAATGTAAGTAATTTCATTACTCTTCTTAGCTCGCCTAACGGGGTTACTGTGGCGCCCGTTGATGTAAATACTCTAGATATACAGAAAAACTTCGCTGTAATAAACATTTCATACAAAGGGTGTCAAAACCTGAACGGGTGAATATTTTAATCATTTTGGGTTGATATATTTTTTTTAATTCAGTTATTATAACATTACAGACCTCAAGTTTATTAGTTCTGTATTTACCTATATAGCAAATTATGATTTATTCACATACATATCATAAATTGAAACATTTTACGCAGATGTATGTAGTATAATTCCGAAGATTAGGGTGAAGAGACAAACCTATAAAAAAATCAATTAAGTATTCTTCTTTGATAGCAAATTTTATGGTTTTGTTGAATGTACAGACACTTGATTTCAATTTTATAAATGAAGAATAGATTATTCACAATATTATTGTTCTTTTAATTAGAAATTCAATGCTATATCAACTTAGCAGTGTGGAAGCCGTTCAATGCACCATTCAAAATGACCCAATTTAAAAATACAAATTCCTGAATTGACTGAAAATATTTTCTGTTTGCGCACATTATATCTAGTCGAGCGCTCGCCGTCCCGTCGTCTTATTTTGTTTGAAGTTGATTTTTAAAAGAATTTCATGTTTCTCTAAAGCGTAAACTCAATGTTGTTCTATAAACTGCTGCAAGTATTTTCGTTGTACATACAGTTTTAATAATAATAATTAACATTAGTAGCTATACTGCTATAAGGACTTTGTTCAAACCTCACCCGTTGGATATTTGTCATATCCACTTATAACACAGAAGGTCGGTTGGTTGGTGGGAAATAGGTGTATGGATTATATAATTTATAAAAATATGGCAATAAAAAATAAAATTTTAATAAATCCATTAAAACGTAACAATAATTTTGTAATAATAATATTTACCCAAATTGTGATCCAAAAAAAGGTTATACGATCTAAATGTCATGAGACAAATTAAAAATATTGCTCGACGTTTTTTGATTTAGATGAAATCAATTTTTATCATTAAATTCGTCAATCTTTTATTGTTTATTTTTTTTAATTTTAATTAACATTCATCATTTTTTATTTGAAACTTGAAATGCAGCCCTTACTTATGCAATCAGCGACGTCAACATGATTTGTATAGGGGTTAGGATAAGTCAGTTTAAGTTTCTCACAATATTCTTTCATGTTAGAATAGATTGTTTAGCTAAGTTCTAGGGTTTAGTATATCGTTGTCAACGCTTTATGAATTCTTTATGTACAAATGAGTGTTAAAAGCTCGGGCCAAAGAAATAGCCCGCAGCCTCGTGAATATTACAGCTAGCAAAACATTACGTCTTTTTGAGGGAATTTCTTAAGAAACCGGTTCACTTCAGGTAAATTTATGCAGAATTTTAGATTTAATGAAATCTTACACTTAACATTACCGAGGGATTACTTAAATAAATAAATATTATAGGACAATAACACACATCGCTATATAGCACCAAAGTAAGCTTAGTTATCTTGTGTCATCGTTATTATGATAACTGATGGATATTTTCATATATATTATACATAAATACTTATAATAAATAGATAAGCACCCAGACATTGGAAAATGTCTATAATAATAAAAAAAGGAAAATGTCTATGCTCATCACACAAATATTTTTCCAGATGTGGGAATCGAACCCACTGCCTAGGACGCAGAAGCAGGGTACCCACTGCGCTACTCGGCCGTCGAAACCTTAACCCTATTACTATATTATTTTTGCGAGTAACCGTGTAATAGCACACACAAAAGTAAATAATATGGTTCTTTTTGGATTGTCAGTAGTAAAATGTAAAACAACTTAATGCAAAAGAACTCTCAAGCAATTTTGTTCAACAATACATTGGAGACGGTTAGTGTTAAATACGATAACATTTTTTTTTGTATCGTCACTTGACATTCGGTGTGTGAAGCGCTAGATTATACGGCCAATTTCAGTCAAACTTGGAAATACCTTATAACGTTATCTAGGTTGTAGGTGTCCTAAAAATAACAAGTTGTCTTGCTCGAAGAAAAAATACAAAAAAAAAATTAAGGTGGTATGGTAAAAATTGTGTCATAGAAACTGCCGTATATTTTATGTAACATATACATGTGTCCATTAGATAGAGAGAATATTGGCACTCCTCTTGACGTTTCACAGTCCTCACACGACTTATCTACATTTTTGATCCTTTTTTACAAACACATACTGCTAAGCGATTTTGCATTCCGGTACGATGTAGTGTTGAAAGTTAGCCTATTTTCTTCATAGATTGCATCATCACTTACCATCAGGTAGGATTGCAGTCAAGGGGTAACTTATAATGAAGAAAAAAATGTGCTGACCGCTGTACCCTGTGGTTTCAAGGAGAAATTCTTTCTACCGTGAAGCGAAATGAACTACTTAAATTTCAAGTTAAAAAATCTAGTGATGAGTCTATAGATCACTTATACTAAAGCCAAACTCGATTGAGAATGCTTGTCAACAAACAAATTAAAAATGAAGTTAGAAATTACTAGTCATTTTACACCCATTTTTTTTAAATTAACTAGTTTATGACGAATTTATGACAGTAAATTAGATTAGTAAGCTTAAAACTAATTAATATATTCAATGACTTTTAAATAAGATTTTTAAAATAACAATACATCATTTTAAATTTATTACGCATAAAATGTGTTGCATTTTCTACCTCCATTTTTAATTTGTTTGTTGACAAGCATTCTCAATCGAGTTTGGCTTTTTAGCTTGTAAAGTAGTAGGTACTTCTCTTTAAATTATGGATATGGATAAAAATAATAGACACTGTTGAATACAAGCTAAATTATGTCGTCAGATTTTATTATCAGTATGCAGAATCGCCTTCTACAAATATTACAAATATTTCACGTCAAAATATTTTTCTGATTCTTATAAAATTTCAGCTCTACAAACTGTAAGCGAAGGTACCTACATTTTAAATCATAAAAATTAAGTAGGTACCAACCTATATTCTAAAGAAAAGAATATTACAAAGGACTTGAAATATTCCCTCGTGAAGCTTTTGTTCCGATATCTTGAAACTTTTTATTCTGTTATTCTGATTCCGAGTGTCCGTTAAAACTTGATTGCAAACTCTAGCAGCTTACGCCAGTTGTAAATGACGCAAGAGTCACAAATGGCTCTAAGTGCACAAATGGCGCAAAAGTTACAATAAATAAAAAGTCGTCACAAAATCTTAACAAAATCATCAAACTGGTAAACGAAGTTAGATTACTTTTAATGATAATATAGTTCAATTTTTTAACGTTTTGAGTACAAGCAAAACGTAATGCAACTTATCAAAGAAAACTATACACAAAAACAAACAAATCCTTACTAATATAATAAAGGCGAAAGTTTGTATGTATGTTATTCTTTCACGCAAAAACTACTAAATGGATTTTAATTAAACTTCACAATAATATAGCTTACATATCAGAATAACACATAGGCCACATTTTATCCCAATATTCCCACTGAAACGAGAACTACGCAGGTGAAACCGCGGGCGTTCTCATATATTAAATCAAAACTTCTTACTAAAAAACCTTTAACATTTTTGCTAAATAATACTAACACATGGAATGTGTACTAGACTTGAACGAAACAGAAATTGGTGTCAGGATTGAATAATACTAAAAATTTCATCCATTAGGACGTGAAAATTTAATTAGCAATATGCATGGGCTCGTTGAAAAATGAAAATGGAAAGAGAAATAATGTTCAAGGCATTATACGAAATGTTAACAAAATTGCTTTACACAAAAGTAATGCGCGTCCTTTATACGCGAACTGAAAATTCGCCGAGTAAAACATCAAGCGGGCAGGTACGAGAAGTAGGACAAATTACTCTGATATGGAATAGCTAAGATACGGACGGAATCTAATACTACTATGTTGTTACGTAGGAAAGATAAATAAATTTCTTACAAATCGGCAACGTGTCAGAAGTGCAGCTAGTGATCATGAGCGGCGGAAATCACTTATCATCATGTGAATCGCATGCTCATTTGCTCAATTTTTTTAGCTATAAAAACATGTGTCCTGCGTACTTAGGTTAGAGGTTAGTGGACTATAACAGATAGGAGATTCCATCCAACAAATTCTTAACAGCTGACATCAGCCTGTACTTGAAAAGTCTATCGGTTTTCTACAGAATATATTTTGGAGTGTGCTTTTTGATTCAGAGTTGCCCTCTCTCACCTTTCTACTATAGGACTGCTAGGCAGTAATCTGCATCCATACGTTGTCGACATCAACATCGAAAACGTTTTCGATCCTCGATTCTGATTTGAACTGCGAAATCTTCGCTTACCCTCAGGCGTAATCGAAGCCAAGCGCTAGCCTTAAGATACAGATTTATTAAAAAATGTTGGCACTGTACCTCGTTTACCTTAGAGCACGATAAATAGGCGTTTTAAATTGCATGCGATAGTAATCATTGTATTGTTAAACATCTCAATAATAAATTCGTGAAGAAAATTCGCTGACTCACATTAAAGCATCACCCAATCCCACATTCGTGTAATTTATTTGGTTTTTAAGAAAAATCTCATAATGACGATGATCTCATTCAGCTAATTAGCTGACAAAGCTTCCCGCGAAACGCTTTGCAGGGCCAGTGTATCTAAGGTTCAGTATATCAGTGATTTACAAAGAGTCCGATATGAGAAAGCGAAATGTGAGTTTCTCGTGTTTCCAGTCGGAAGTTTTCTCTTGAACGTGCTCCACGGAGCCCGGGGATACCTCACAGGTTTCGTTATGCTAATTCTACGGGTAGGTATTTAATTTCATATGCAGAATTTATGTTTCAAGTTCCACTAACGAATGAATAATGCTATCGGTAAGTCATTTTATTCAATAGAAGCAGATCTAACTTTTTAACCGACGAAAAAAAACGGAGGAGGTTCTCAATTCGACACGTATATTTTTTTCATGTATGAACGCATATTTCACGCATAACTTTTTACAGAGTTATCCGATTTTGATAATTCTTTTTTGTTAAAAAGGAAACACTTCCAAGATAGTTCCATAGTCATCACATTAGGATCTGATGATGATAACCTGGGAAAATTGAAGGAACTCTTTTAATTTTTTAGGCACACTTGCAGCGATTTCGGTTTTTGTGTAAGTATCGGTAGCTTTTAGGCTACTAGTGCCGTATAATATACTATGAGAGTATAGTACGAGTCCGTTACGTGGCGATAAATCAAATAAAAAGTAAATTAAAGCAACTAAATGACACAGCTATTTTTTACTTTTTAGTGCGTTTTGAGTCGGTTCTATTTTTTGTAAAATTTTTTTATTAATGTGTGAAATACTTATTTATGCCACTGTGCACTACTGTACACAAGTAATAACGTTGCCAGGCAGTTGAGCGTTGCAGTACTGTTGCCGCGACACTTTGTCTGCAGTCGGCTTTGAAACGATAACCTAACGTTTAACCACTTTGCAGTATATCTTTATGACTCGAACTAATTTAGAAAATTTTTCTAAATTAACAAGGACTGGAAATTGAACACAAGACCTCCCAATTGTGAAACATATTTGACACAAGTATAACAGAGGTCCGTTATTATCAATGCGGGTCCAGTGATCTAGTTAACATTAGGAATGATCCGCCGGGATTACACTTGTAGTCTCCCGGCCGGTGTCCCGACAGATGACGGGCTGTACGACTGGTGTAAGCTCGCCTTTTCATCACAACACACGGAGACCCATGTTATACCCTATGAAGTACTTCTACAATATTGAAAGATGCCCTAAGTCTATGAATGTTATAAATGTGTGGATAGATGTTCAAATCTTACTCACAGCATAAGACCTGATAAACTCAGAGATTCTAGTCGGCAATAGATTAATATCTTATCACGTGGTACTAAGTATACACTGTATGTACATATAAGTTAGCACGATACCGTTATTTTGCATTATCAGTTACGCTCAGTGTGGTTGCAATCAATGGCTCACTTGTAGTAAAAAAAAGACGTGTGGTACTCAGAGACTGCCGCGATAAAGCTATTGCATAGCATTTTTTATCAACTTATCTTTACCTACCGACGTCATCGGGACCGTGGAGCGGTAAGGCGCTCTAAGTGCACGGATTGCCAGAGAGACGCGGGTTCGAATCCCGTCGGTTCCGCAATTTTTTTTTCAAACGTGTTATTTCAAAAAGTCATTTTTTTTACAAGCGTGATATTTCAAAAAGTCACTAAAAGTCCTGGTATTTATTGATAGATGGTCTCGCTAGCATTCCGGGCACCGTCCCGATGACTTCGGAGCCGAAATGATGCTTCTAATATTATCTTTTTGATATTCAGGGGTGTTAGGTTTTTTCGTTACGGAATTTCTGGATTCGGTCTCCACGCTCAAGGCCCGCGATAGAAGCTATGCAATAGCTTAATAAAAAACTGTACATAATTAAATACTCGATTATTATTAAATATACATAAATATTATGTAATAATCTTAAAGTAATATTAAGTTGAAATATGTCAGTTACAGTATAACATGAAAGGAATATGTAATAAAGGCTCAATCAATATTATAAACAAAATTCCTTATTATACGGACAGTGAGTATGAAATTTCTCGCGATAAATTACTTGAAAGAGAGGTAATGAATTGTAAACATTAATTAACTCTCATTAATAATATCTTCTTGAATTACCTCTTTGGGGGCCTAGTGTTTGCTAATAATCACCAGTATCTCGGGTTCGAATCTTAGTTTGGCAAAAAATAATTATAGTTATTTAGGTATTCTCAGAAGAAGTAGTAGTTTCACTCAATACAAGTTAGGACAAGTGACTGCAATCACAATGGTGGTACGTGATGATGCAACTTAAGATAGAAGGGAGCTAACTTGTTAGGAGTAGGATAAAACCACACCCTTTCGGTATCTACTCGTCATCGTACCGAAACGCTAAGTGACTTGGCGGTACGTAAATCTTAATCAGTCCCGCCGGAAATCGAACCCTGAACCTCCATGATATGTGTCCACTGCACCACTCCACTCTACTCCACTAGCCTAGAAAATTGTATATTGCGTAATTATATTGCTTGGTGTATGTAGGTACCTAACGTCAGTCCCGTTTGTTAACATTAACATACTGAACATTGCAGTATCATAAATCATTACTACATTCAAATTGAAATTTATAATATTAGAATACAAAACAATTTTATAAATAGTAAACTGAAATAGGTTTATTGAAGGTGACAATATTTTATTAACAGTGACAAATGAATTCGATGACTTCAAATAGAATGTCTGAGGGCGTAAGCGTAGTGCCTGATTAATTGCTAACGTTTAATATAATACCAGAATAATTTCTCATTTTTATTTTTATACTTACTGAGTACAAAAATTCGCAAAATCTTTTCCTGTTTTGTAATAAAGTCGAATGGAAGTAGTTTTGTGTCTGCAAAAGTTGTACATTACTTTATTTTTATTAAAATAACAATCCTTACTAATATTAGAAACGGTTAAGTTTGTGTTTTGGTTAAGTTGTATAGATATTTGGCCGTGTGGATGTTTGTTTTTCATTCACGCATAAACTACTGAGTGGATTTTATTTAATTTTACAATAATATAATACATCAGCACACATAGGATACTTTTTACTCGACTGCGTCAGAAGTAGGGTTATGTTTTTCGAGCGTATGTATGTATGTATGACCATTTCTTCGGCACTCGCTACAGCCTGAATGGCTGAACGGATTTTAACATATGAGGTGTCGTTGAATTTGTAAAAATTGTGGTAGTGACATAGGCTATATAAATTTTCAAAATGGCGTCTGTAAGGGGAAAAAAGGGGGGGATGTGTGTATTTTTTTCTCCTATCTTAGCAATATGGATACCAATTGAAAGGTCGTAAAAAGACCATTTCACAAATATAAATATCATATCATGTTCACATTACTTTTTTAACAAAAAATGGCAAAAAGCGTACTAAGTGTTCCGTCTCATTTCTATACCATAAACTAAAACTAAAAAGTCTCAAATAAAATTATTATTATAAAAACAAAAACCCGACTGCTTAGAAGTTATGAACTGAAAAGAGAAAAACAAGGATCACTGTATAAAATGAAATACTTTATGGTGCTGCAGGCGGGGACAAACGTAGTTTTGGTAGATCTTTCTTTCCACGCAGGTTAAAGTATTTTGTCCCTGTTTGCAGCACCATAAAGTATTTAGAGTTTTATACAGATATAGTGATCCTTGTTTTTCTCTTTTCAGTTCATAACTTCTAAGCAGTCGGGTTTTTTGTTTTTATAATAATAATTTTTTTCCCAAAATTTCCCCAAGGGCGGACACTACATGGATTGAATTGCTAGCATTCTCTAGTAAATAAATTAGTTAAACTGACGAACACTGACTGGATAAACAACTTAAAACTCAGATTTACTTATATGTAGAATAGAATATGATGTAAATAAGAAGGACAGAGTCAAAACTCCGTGGAAACCTAAGCGGAATTTGCGAAAGAATCGGCGCGCTCAGTCGGAAATCAATCGTCAATGTCAAAGAGATGCCTTTGTTCCAGGAAACTGTTGGAACTTTGCTCTTTGTTGAAGTTTTAGCGTCTGCAAGTTTTGCAGCCGACGCCATTGTGCGGACCTCGGGATAGATAATTGCTTTTTTTGTTGTTTTACAATTGTGAACGATTCGATAGGCTTAAACAACTGGACGAGAAGGGTTAAGCTGCTTTGCGGTACGAGTAGGTACTTACTTATTAAACACCAAAAGGGTTTAGAAGTTGACCTTAAATTACGTCACACACGTCGTAATAAGTAAGTACTATCTTCGAGGCTAACTTAGAACTCTCACTAAGTCACCTAATCTATAAAATGAAGCAAAAGACATCTTACTAATATTATAAACGCGAAAGTTTATAATATGTATAGATGGATTACATGAAACTTCACGATATGATAGCTTACATATCGGAATAACACACAGGCTACATTTCATCCCAAAATTACAATGGGAACGGTAACTACGCGGGTGAAACCGCGGGCATCCTCTAGTCTAGAAAAAATACTTTCATATTAGTAGTTCTTACAATCATTTCATATAAACAACTCTCTCTATCTTCAGAAAGATCAGCTAAGCCAATAGCAGATCTGCAACGCATAAATTAATAAACATCTCGATTGCCTTCATCGAGAAGAAATAACCATCACGTTCAGGCCATTTGTGTAAAAGCTGTGATGCCACAGAGAACCACGTCTAACTTATAATTCCCGTCTACATTCTCTTTACATCGGAACTTAAAAACGAAAATTGAGATAATCCTTGTGTTCGGAAGTCGCAAAAGGAACTCGCAGTAATATAATCAAATACGCTTCCCGTACGCTTCCTAATCCCGAAGTTGTTTATACTCCCGTCAATGTTACGGTAACATGTACGGCAACATGAGGCACGGTAACGGTGCGGTACTCCGCGCACGTACCGCTCTGATACCGGTAAGTTATGGCGCGTGTGCTAGCGGAATTACATTTACGTGAGCTCATATCTCTTTGGATTTAGATTGAGTTGTTCTTTGTTTACAAGTAACCGCAATTTAAAATACTAGCAGGTTTAGGTGTTAAAGTTCATGTAGGGAAGTACTGTCACCATACTTTGCTTAGGATGTTAAGTGTTATGATTGCTAATGAAATAAAGGACACATAAGAGTTAAATCACAGATGGTTACTCATAGGAATAATATTATTACATACACAATATGTGAATCACAGTGCAGTTGTCCTGACATGTAACAGATTCTTAAAGAATTCCGTTACATTCCACTTACACAGCGATTGGCCGTTCGTAAGCGTTTGCTTCAAGCTTACTTTTCGACTTTAGGGCATAACTTAAAAAGACCTTAATAAGTTTAATTTAATAAAAATAATTTCAATTTCAAGAAATTAGACACATTTTTGGTTACAGGTAAATCAAACCTAACTTATTACCTACCTACTTAACAATAATATTTTATTAGGTATTTCATATCACACATAGAGCTCTATCCAAACAAACATCAAAGCAATCAAGGAATCCCAAAATAATGAAAAATCCATAAAATCAATGATGTCATTAATACCATAAACGCAATGGTAATCAAATAGATACGTAACCCAGTTTGTGCCAAGCCCGTATCGAAGCCTTACCAATTTCCAAGATGGCTTCATCCCTGGCTCGGATTCAAGGAAATTTTCTTACATAATTTATTTAACAAGAAAATGATTAAATGGAGTATTCCGAACCTGAAATCAAATATCAACGGGATGGAGTTTTATTAAATTTTTCCCGTTTTAGGATTCCTGTTCTTTCTTGTAAAAAATCTGAAAGCTATTTGAACAATTTGCTTGTACTTACCTGTACTTACATACCTACTCATTTAGCTAATTCCAGTTCGTTTATTTGAAGTACCTAGTTGAATAGATTTTTTGAAAAGTCAAGTATTCGAAACTAGAAACTGTATTGAGAAAATCTTCAATAACAACCATTTTAGGACTTTTTTCCTTGAATACTTTCAAAAAAGGAGGCAATCAACAAAACAGAACACAAACGCTAACCAAGATGGGAAATACAGTTTGGTGTTTGTGGTGGAAAGTACCATATTACCTATTATCTCCATTTAAAATACCATTACATAAAAAATATTCTTCAGGTAAGTAAAGCTAATCAGACATGATTAGCTTTACTTACCTAGTCTAGACAACACAGTAAGTTGTACTGTTTAACAACAGAAATAAATATAAAGTATAATGGTAACATTTCCATGGACGAGCTCTCACAAAACACTAAATTAACCCCTAACTAATATTTCAGAAGCAACAAATTCTATACAACTACGTTAGGCACAATAGTAAAGTGCCCAATTTGCTCGGCACAGTAACGAAATGTCCCGATACAAAGTGAGATTGCTTCTTAAGCGTACAGCCGGAATGCATCTCTAATACTTACTTTGCGGCTGAATTCGGCAAGAGGTTGGAAGGCGGCCAGGTGCACTGCTCATAGAATCCTGTGCAACTCACTGTGACAATGCTGTCATTTGGCCTCAAATGAGGCCGCCTGTTCCCGTATCTGTACTCTCGTTTACTACAGGTTAATTTATTTCCTGGCATTGATAAAGTTTGACAATAGTTTGACATGCGCTTTTTTGTTAAACTTTCGCGATATTTACGCGTGGGGAATGTCTACTGTACTACGATAGAAGAATTGAATTGTTATCATTGAAGTATTTTGAGTACAAGTAATTAGGATATAACGCTTTCCTACTCCCCTTTATTTAAAGCGAATGTGAATTTAGACCTGGATGGGTTTCAGTAAAAGTGACATGCATATACTAAATAAAACAACTACTTAAAATAAAAATAAATTCTTCATACTGGCTGTTAAAAATACTAAGGCATTATAATCAATCATCAGCAGCCCATAAATCCACTAAAATCTCATAAATACATAAATTGTAGTTGTTATTCTTACTAAAATACAAAATAGTCAAAGTACTTCTCCGCTTTGGCTGAATAAAATAGTAAGGCATCATAATCTTACAGCAGTTCATTAATCTGAGATCTCATAATGCACAGTTTGTAGTTACATTGTTCTTTTTATAAAATGGAAGGCGAGTTTTAATAAAGAGTCTTCTTACAGCAAAACTTAATTCCAAATGTCTTAAACCAGTATCGTGGGTGTCTTATTACTTAAAGTTGCAGGTATATTTGTTATGCAAAGCTAGCTTAAGCGCAAAGGCATGCTCTCAGAATACATCTGGAATAAGCTGGGATTAGCGGCGACCGTTTGATTAACGCGCCGAGCGAGTCAAATGTTCCGGCGGTTTGTTTGTAACGATTGTAGCGAGCGTTCACATTAATGTACCAGATAGTTATGCTGCCTTGGTACTTTTCCTTGTCATGACTGTGCATCTTTACTGATGTAATTGACGATCAATCGAATTAATTGATCAGAATTACATCAAATGTGTTTATTTTAAGTAGACTAAGTTAGGAAACACTTTAGAAACTTTAAGTTTATGTATTGGGAAGGCAGATTCTACTTAGAGGAACCGACAGTTAAAATACTCGACAGATGATTGTTTTCTACACACGATGAAGCGTAGTCGCTTGGTCATCTTTACTAACAAGGCAGTAACTAGCCACAGCAGAAGTGTATGCGTACTAAAGCGTCTTTAGAAATTTGTCCCTTTTTAATAAGTTTTGAGTGATATTGCTATGAAGTTCAAATGCAATTTTATTTTGACGCGTACTAAACGTTGTTTGGTTCCTCGTTTCTGATTCAAACTGCGAAATTATGGAGTGCCCTACCTAAAAACCTTACTTAAATCTGTCAATCAACACAATTTTTATTCATTTGCCATATCAGCTCGTCATTATTATAGTATTGATTAAACTCTTCCAATAAAATTGGTACATATTTTCTGCTATAACGCGCCCAAATTATTAGCGCGAGTCGAAAAGAAAACCGTTTAGGAAATTCGCTATGAAGATGTCGAATTAATTTAGAATTTTGTTCGCCTTTGTTAAAATTTGTTTTCCTTTTATTTTTGTCGGACTCCCAAAGTTTATTTAGCTTTCATCCCGCGAATGCCGAGCGTTTAACTTAAATATGATTTATCATGGAAATGTGATAAGGGCATTCCTACTCCGACTTCGATATTCAGGACTATTAAATCGTAGTAATATGAACTAGTATATTAAATCAATAATGTATAACAGGCATCAATTTAAAAGTTATAACAGCAAACGCCCGCGACTTCGCCCACGATGAAAACATTATAAAATTACACATAACCTTTTTTATAGACTGAATGAGTATAGCAAGCTGTTATTAAAGTATAGATACAATTTATGTCGTCGCGGACATTTTTGTAGTAAAGAATACCTCAAAGGGATTAGGAACTATCTCAACGTTTTGGATGAAAGCTCCCTGGCGGCGCCCCACTTACTTCAATAATAGTTATCGTCATAATGGAGCTAATTTACACAAAGATTTTAGTGAATAAAAAATGTGCAAGTCGTCGGTCTCTACAGTATTAAAACTTACAACATTAATCTAACGAGAAGAAAACCAGTTTGAAGCAAGCAAACTGTAAAATGCAAATAAGTTAAATATTTAAATACACACTGAAAAAAAATATTTAGCTGTGAGAACCAAATGATCCTATAAAGTTCTTCGTTATTTCGTTTTTGTGGTACTAAGCAAGTACAAATTTGAAAACGAAATTTTATTTTAAAAACGTTTCAAACGAGCCCAAATTCTAAAGGTTTATATCGTATTATTGCGGCGTTCCTATACCTACCTTCTAGTTCCATCGTCAGACCAGCTACATTACATCATAATATTACATTGTCACGCGATGTACATATCTGCTTATGCATACAAAACAGCTTAATCAGAAACCACTAGGTGAAACTAAATAAAAGCTTTTTAAAAAAAGTATTAAATCGAGAACCTCTTTAATTTGAAAGTTGGATACGGCTTCGAGAATCCGATCCGATTGACCTCGCAGCAATTGCCCGTTAGCCGGCTCCGTGAGAGGCATACTGAGGGCGGGCGACTTAGGGAGGCTAATGATACTTGTTCTTAGGATATTGTTAGTGCGACCTTGTGTTATGATCGTGTTTATGAGAGCTGTCTGTGTGCAATGCCGAGTTCGGGGGGTATAATGTATAAATGGGTGGAGCGGGCTTCGCTCGGGCTATTTTTTTATAGTGAATTAGTAAAATGTAAAAATTTAAGTATTTCTTGCAGCGTAATCGATTGAGATTCTTAGGGTATTAGAATACTAAATCAAAAGCAATTAATCTTTCTACCCATACATCATCAAGTTAGTATATCGGAAAGAGTTCGAGATGATCTCTAAGAATGGATTTCTCAACACTTCCACCAGAGTGGTGTAACCGTTTCGAAGTCCCATACAAAGGTAAACATTCGTCACATATAAATATAAACACAATTTACATCATGTTTTAGATCTTTCTAAAGGTTATTATACTTTTAATTTAAAAGTATTAGATTGGCACGTGATCGACTTTCGATTAGATCCCTATTATCAATGTTATGTCCATAAGTAACACAAGTACTTTTAGAGTTTCGGAAGATAAAATTCATGCAACCATAAACAAATCTTGACTATCCCTAAATTTCACACTTTCCCCTGTAATACATGAACTGATTCTCATATATGTGGCCCCTTTCATGTTTTATAACTTAATTCCTTATATTTTTCAATACACGAAGTGTTTCCCATTTGTGGCATCTTCGTGTATTATATAGTTCCAAAAATGTGATTAGAATCAAATTCTCTTAAGAACTTAAAATTCCAATCAATATCAGAGTGGTATCACTGATACGCACACAGAGCGATCCGAGTAAGTCCTCAGACAAACCTTTGATCGATGGCATCTTCCTATTGAAAGATGGACATACTATTGCTCCACATTGTGGTAATACAGATACGCACGCGGAACGATCCGAGTAAGTCCTCAGACAAACTTTAGATCGATGGCATCTTTCTATTGAAAGATGGTCAATTCCGTTCAATATTATTACAGATACGCACACAGAGCGATCAGAGTAAGACCTCAGACAAACTTTAGATCGATGGCATCTTTCTATTGAAAGATGGACATACTATTGCTCCACATTGTGATAATACAGATACGCACGCGGAGCGATCCGAGTAAGTCCTCAGACAAACTTTAGATCGATGGCATCTTTCTATTGAAAGATGCTATATATATAAATATGCTCCATCCCGCAATATGACGGTGGCCCGCTACCAGAAATGCTAGTTCTATGATGCCCGGGCCGAGTGAGGGTTACCGCAAAACGTCTAACTTAATAATTATAATATGATAGCCACACTTCGTGAATGCAGCCTCCGTTAATGTCTCTATAAACTTCGCTAGTTGCTAGAACATTCTGCGCCGACCGCGTCGCACAGCTCAACGAACCGTTCAAAGAACCGGCACGATTCTGTGGAAAGAATCTAATAATCGAATCTCTTATTAGAGAAACCGGAGCCCCCCCCCCCATATCATTTCTTTGTGAGAGAAATGTATACGGCACAAGTTATAGAGGTGTGTTCCTCTTTATATTGGATTCTAATTGTGAGAAGTTAGAAGAGAATAAGGCACTCAGTAAGTCAACATAGAGCTCAGACATCCGTTTCAAACATCTCGTCAGATGCAGATTCAGAGCTGAACCAAATGTAAGTGGCTAGTATCTCACTCCTCAACCAATCAGATGAGTATACCTCGTTACGAGGTGTTATGCGTTCAAAAAGCTTTAACATAGATATAAATACAACAGTCGTATTTTATTGTGTAAATGCCCAAGCTGTCAAGGCATATTTATATGAAGATGTTAATATATTTAAGTTAATCTATCATTCATTTATTTACATTTCTTTTTAAATTTTCAACAATGCTATATAAAACAATTATAAAAACACTATTAAAAATTTATAAAAAAATCATTCCGCCTGCTGCGGGGCCCGGGGGTCCAAGCAACCGGTGGTCAGGGCTCCAGAGTGAGGAACCTCCTCACAATACGCGCCGTTTCAAGAATTACTGCCTTCTGTATCCGACCCTTGATCCAACAATTAAGCGAAAGCTTTTTAAGATGTTGGTCAAAGCTTTTCGCTATAAGACCGTTGACTGAAACGACTATAGGAACAATCATTGTTGAATCAACATTCCACATGGCGGTAATCTCATGAGCAAGGTCCAAGTATTTTGATACTTTTTCCTTTTCAGCTTTCACCAGATTATCATCATGTGGAACAGTAATATCAACAATCATTGCACGGCGCGTTAATCGATCAATTATCACTATATCAGGTCTATTGGCTACAATATACCTATCAGTGATAATTGTTCGATCCCAGTAGAGCAACGCACTGCTATTTTCAAGAACTGACGCTGGGTCGTACCTATAGTAAGGCACCTCAGAATCGACAAGGCCATACTGAAGAGCAAGTTGTTGGTGGATTATCTTGGCTACTTGATTATGTCTGTGCAAGTATTCGCCATTAGCAAGATGAGAACACCCGGAAACTATATGTCTGAGTGATTCCCCAGGTTGATGACACGCTCGACATATGTCTAGAGTGCCATCTTTCATAATATGTTTCCGGTAGTTTCTCGTCTTGATAACCTCGTCCATAATTGCACAGACAAAACCCTCGGTTTCCCCAAAGAGGTCACCGAATTGCAACCAAGATACAGATGTTATTTGATCTACATCCGGTCCCGTGAGGGCCTTGTAGAAACGTCCATGCAACTCCTTACTCTTCCATATCGCCACACGATCTGAGTTACTAATTACTTTAGGCTTACGCCAGTTCTCTTTGCCAAGGGATAGTGGGGTAAAACCCTTGTCCACTGCAACGACAATATATATATCGCTCGATGAAAACACAAAGGACGACACAACACATTCCCACACTAGTGGCGGCGCGCGCACCGCGCTCTCGCATCACGCGGAGAACGCTGATCACGCAGCGCACTGCAATCAAACTCGTTCAAACGCCACTTCTCTATTCGTCTCCGGCAGCCGTCGGGGCGTATATAACATACACTATGGACGCTTCACGATTTTGCGTTCAATTAGAAAATACTTCTAATTACTCGTTTAATATAAACCACTGTTGTTTATCGTTTTACTATTCTTTAATAAAACACATTTATATATTTTACATGTATATATATATTTTAATTATTTTTAGTGTTATTATATATGTTAGTATGTACGATTATGATCGTCACAGTGGGATGTACGCAGGTGAAACCGCTGGATACAGTTAGTATTTATTTATAGACGACGTTTGAATTGAAATCTAGATAGTATGGATTGAAATGATTGCTATTAACTGCGTAGTGTTGATTGGTTGGTAACGAGCAAATGTAATTTAGCCGGCGATTGCTAACAGAAGTGGACCGTAATCCGATCATCATCAATGCACGTATCATCCGATGGTGACGCAATCATTATAGCTGGAAATTATTTTCATTTATACCTATTTTAACTAGCAAATAGCCTGTGAGTTTCTGTTATTTATTATATGATGACACATCAAAATTTATAATTTGTAAATTAGATTTAATTAATATTGTAAATGATTAATGATTGACAAGAGCAACTGAGTTTGAGTTTCTTGCCAACTTTTCTCAGTAGAAATCTGCCTCCCGAACTGTCTACATGCACTCAAACTTATCTCTTCAGATGTGCTTGTAAGCAAACCCTACATGAAATTAATTTTTAATTTGTTGAATTGTTGAAAATCACGACTTTTGTGTATTATGTAAGTTCTTGGTCAGGTTGTGATTTTATTTATAAAACTACTATGTTACAATAAATGTGTTGAAAACTGTGTTGAAGTAATTGGATTCAGATTATGAGATCCTGCGTTTTTAGTCCTAGCTCGACTTTTTCAATATCATTTGAGAAATCTTCAACAAAAATTCTTAAGCAAGAGTTGGAAAATAAGTAAGTACAATCCAAGTTGAGCTTATTAACTTATTATTATCGACTGAACTCTTTATCAATAATATCAGCTTTTATATCTATCGTATAAAAGCATACATTGTCACCCGCCAAACTGCAATGTCCCAGCGTACTGGGTCTAAGGTTCACATCCCCTCTTCTATAAGGACATAAGCTCTAAATAATAATGATAATAGAACAGCTTATGTAAGGGTCGTTGCATTGAGATTTTTTATTAACCAATGAAAGTGCACCTTAAATCCGTTTGGAACTGCAGTGGATTTGTTTTAATGCACTTTTAGTCTCTTTTCCTGTCAGGGCAGTAGTTGCGGCTCGTTGAGTTCACGCGCGGTAACGAGGGTAGATGCACAAACTATTTTAAAAACTATACGTTACTATTCCTTTCACATATTTTCAGTGGGTTGGCTTGCTGCCTGTTGAAATTGTAAAAACGCTGCGAAAATTGCTGACTGAGGAATAGTTAGGGTTCACGCAGCGGCTTTTACAAATACGGTTAGATCCACTGGGCAAACGTGGTTGACTTAAAATTGAAAATTCAGTTCAATTGGAGAGCACATAGAGCAAAGGCATGTGCCCAAAATGAAAGAATGTGCCCAAAGTGAAAAATCAAATCTATCTGTCAGTGACTATCACCGATTAGGAAAGCAGATCTGATGAGAATAGTCAGAAGCAGCTTTTTAAAATATATTATAGATTTTGATTTTAAATTCTTAGTTGCTCTTTATAAGTCTTGTCTTGCGTGCAGAATAAAAAACACATTCAATCGATTCCAAATTGACAAACAGGCTTTGTCTGTTAAAGCTTGCCAGGGCTGGAAAAGCACGATTTTGTTAAAAGAAATTTTCAGTACCGGACTCATATTTGATCAAAAGCAAAAACCTCGCATCCAAAGATATAAAAGACTAAGTCTACTTGCACTAAGCTTATACTACTTCACAGGACCGGAAAAAGTTTTTCTACCTGACTGCCAAACTTTATTTAGAAGAAGGCTGTACGCCAGAACCTGAAGACCTTACTAGACTTACTTTAGACTTACCTTCTGATATCATCCATTTTAAGAAAGGTACATTACTTAAAATTCTCTTTCACACTTAATTTGTTTAATTATCGCGAGGCTGAATAGGCTTCAGCTATGTCAAAGTTTCTACATCGAGGCCATTTTGTTCGGCGAAAGTTAAAAGAAGTGGCACAAAAACCGCAAGACGATCTAAGGACGCTTTTATATGGATTATCTGTATTATTCTAATAGTGCTCGCACATCTAATTTGGGACAGCTTGTTATGTATTTCACTGTCATATTGTAACATACTGATTATTCAAGCCAAACAAACATAGTTTGAGTAAACCTCTTTCAAATTAGCGAGTGAAGTTTTAAACACAATTCAATAAAAACAAAATTTCCATATTAGTTTATTCTCATCTAGGGTTTGTCTATAGCCACTTTTAAAACGTCATGGTAAACTATTTGTAACGACTCTACCACCGGCTCTGAACGCAGATCACATAACATCAGATAAGCGCATAATTTGTTACGTAGTTTTGAATACAAAACCATTTTCAAATGCTGTTGATGAGTTTGGAAAAAGCCTTCCCAATTTACTTTCATGAACACAAAAAGCACAATATTATAAAGGCCGAAGATTGTTTGTATAAATGGATACTTGTAACTCTTTTACGCAAAAACTACTAAACGGATTTTGACGAAACTTCACAATAGTATAGCTTGTGTATCAATATAACACGTAGGCTACATTTTATCTCGAAATTTCCAAGAGGACGAGAACTGTGCGAGTGAAATCACGGGCGTACTCTAGTACATAATGAAATAAAGCCGAATACCCGACCAAGCAACGAATCTCCTAGTTTAAAAAAATCCGCATGTGATACCGGTTGAGCACAGAATTGTTATTCTTAGTGGATTTCGAGGGGAGCAATATGGCCCCTTCGTTAAAACGAACCTTCACAAATTGAAGAAGGAGAACAAGACGAAGATCAATCGTAACTACAAGGGTGGAGTATCGTATAACTAAGGTCTTAAATGTGCGCTCAGACTTATGTCAAGCGATAAAAATAAATTGAAGAATCAAAACCTATGTGAGGGTCGAACGTAATGTATTGTGCGTGGCAACAAATGGCCGCGCCAATGTGATGTGCACGACTTTATCAATAATATTACATTCATTTTGAGGACACTATATTTGGTTCTACAAAATATGTTGAATTTATTTTGTGCATTCTTTATTTCTTATTAATTTTTGATTTTACATGTTTTTCTCTGCGAACATTAACTAATATTTTCTTATTGTATAAATGTATTACTTTTATGTCCATTTCAACAATAATAATTATGCTTTTTATTTAAACATTTGCAAATTTAGGATATAAATAAAAATGAGTTTTTTCTAGTTTAATAGAATTTGTATGAAAATAAATCCAACATTAAAAATATGCAAATGCAAACAGTATTGGACCTTAAAATACAAGCACCCAAGAATCAAAAAGTAAAGATATCAGAAATGAAAAGAATATCTTAGCAATGAAACTCTTTTATGAGACCTCATTTCACTATATTGAAATACCAATATATTACACGGGGTATCAATCAGAAAAATACGATTCGGTGTTCCGATTAAATTTGAAAACAAATGAAAGTTAAATATAATGTTATATAAAACAACGTAATTGTAATTACGTTGTTGTATATAACATTATGTAACAAAGTAAGTTTAATTGCAGTAAATAAATTGTAGCGGTCTAAAGCTAATAGACCTAATATAGATAATATAATAAATTTTCCCACAGCATCCAACGCTTTAGCTCAGACCGCAAATCAAAAGCGATCGTATCTTAAATGAAACTCTGTTAGCGACGCAGTGCAACGGATACAATGGACGTTTTACTTATATATGTTTTGAATTTACTAACTTGGTCCCAATATTTTATCTTTGGTTTAATGTTACAGAAAAACACAGACTAGAACACAGTTATACTTTTATTGCATTTCATTATACACTATTTACACGTTTGATGCCTTTTTAACCGACGAAAAAAACGGAGGAGGTTCTCGAGTATATATAGTAAATTAAAGCAACTAAATGACACAGTTATTTTATACTTTTTAGTGAGTTTTGAGACGGTTCTATTTTTTGTTAAAATTTTTTTGTATTATCGCGTCAGTTTTTTAATGGGCCTTATCGTTGTTACATATTAGATATGGCGTTTAGATCATTGACATATTAATACTATATGTCAATGGTTTAGATCTACAACGCTGCTCCAATGCGGATTAGCAGGCTTATCATAATAATATTTGACTCTCAGTATATTAATGATAAAGACCGATAGTGTTCTCTCTTTCTCTTCTTTTAGTATTCTTCTCTTTTTTTAGTATTCTCTTCTTTGAGAAACTGCTATCCACCACAACCACAAACATTACCACAGGTGTAAGGGTAATGTTTGTCTCTGTAATAATTACCTACTATAAAATTTTAATGACAGTGATCGACGATTTAAAGTGCTTTAATATATATACAGACATAACACAAGGCAATGAAATCGCACCCGCTGGTTTCCTGTTTATTAAACAAGTCACATCCTACTAGGTAACCCTTATATAATTAGTGAGTAATTGCAGTTTAACTTGGACTAGGTTATAACATTAAAAGCACGTATCTAATCAACAACATTAACTTCATTTCCGGTTTTAAAAGTATGATTAAATATTTCAAGAAATAAATGTAATAATATCCTGGATGATTTTTGAAATTGCATAGCTTTAATCTGCAACTTACTTTTGTTTGAAAAATTTAATGTTAAAGAATTGACGATCCAAAATTAAGAAAGGTCACCTCTCACTAAATAAACTGTGAGAAGTAAATTATCAGAAGTCAAATTAAAAATTAAAATTGACTTCTGGCTATTCGGAGAGTATACAAAAGAGCCTTTATGATTTCAAAATTAAAGCGCAGAATACAATTACTAGAATCAATTCAATACTAAAAAATATAAGTACACAGACTAATTCAGACTCTAAAAATGTTCGTAGAGTTATTTCGGTTCTCTAATTTCTAACCAGAAGCAATGCAATAATAAAAACAAACTAAATGGACAAACTGCCAGTAAAAGTTCAATACAGGTAACCGCTTTAAACTATAGAATAAACACGCCAGCAGTAGTTTGTTCAGTATAACAAACTACGTATCGCCCAATTTGGAAATTTATTGAAATTTACCGAATCACTTAAAATTTTCACTGAAAATTTTGAACACGACCCGAGTTCCAACAGCACCGATGAGGAAGTTTGCAAAAATTTCAAACTTAAACTTAAAAAAACGTGTGTAAGCTAAATTGAGTTTGCGAATGTGTGCGACAAGTTTGAAATTTGAGTTTTTTGTGCTTTCTATTTTTTTTACTAAAATGCAAAGGTTGTTTGGAGATTTTGTCCGCCTCTTGAGTTTTTTCTACATTGCTATGTTTGATTTGGTTTTACAACTACTAAGTCATTCGTTTCCTGTAGGCTTTTAGGAGCAGTTACTAAATGTCAACTTCGCTTGTTTGTAGTGATTTCAAACGCTTGCGTTGGGACAATAAGTAATAGTAATATAGTCTTTGTTTGATACAGAGAAGAACAAGTATTGTTTATCTAAGTGTAGTTATGTTCTTAAGATGTAATTAGATATAAGATGAAGATCCCAAAAGTAGATATGTCGTTATCAATTTAGCGTGTGTATGTTTTTTGTTGACTACGTATACACTTACTTTTTCTCCCATTTATTTGTATTCACATTTTTATTTAATTCCTAACAATGTTGCTCAATATACAATAAGAGTAGGACATAAAAGGCGTCCTTATCGCTTAGAAGCAATCTTAGCAAGGCAAACTTAGTGATATATAGAAAATATGAAGTTAACTTTATTAATGTCGACTCAGCTTTACAATTTATCTTTTTCAATAAACTAAAGCTCGTAAACCATTAAAGGAAAACAATATTAGAAATTGCGTAAGTGATTTACTTCAATATAATTATTATACAGTCATGTATAATAATTATAGTCGTAGTGTACATGAAAAGTAATAAGTATTGCATTTATTTGAGCTACTTTATTTGCTCATCTATAATATAAAAAAAATTTAATAAAAAATTGAACCGACTTCAAAACGCACTGAAAAGTAAAAAATAATTGCGTCATTTAGTTACTTCCTTTTACTTAACCACATCTATAAAGCCGGTGCCACCCAAGTTTAAGAAAAGTTTATTCAACAAAGTAGCAAAGCACTTTGTGTGAATTAGGTATCGTCTTTAAAGTAGAAAGCTTACAGGTGGCACCGACTTCATAGATATGGTTAAGTAAAATTTTTTTTATACTTTTTAGTGGTTTATCGACAACGGACATAAGTAAAACTTCTCGTTCTAAACTATGAGTACTAATATTCGCCAGCCACTTATAAACTACCGTCATCGCTGCAAATGTGCCCATGAAGTTTGAAGAGTTCCTTCAATTAAACCAAGATCTCATCATCAGATCTTAACATGAGTACTATGGGACCATTTTGAAAGTGTACCCTTTCTAATAAAAAATTAAACCGATTTCAAAACGCACTGAAAAGTAAAAAAATAATTTCGTCATTTAGTTACTTTAATTTACTTAACCATATCTATAAAGGCGGTGCCATCCAAGTTTAAGACAAGTTTATTCAACAAAGTAGCAAAGCACTTTGTGTGAATTAGGTAACATCTTTAAAGTAGAAAGCTTACAGGTGGCACCGACTTCACAGATATGATTAAGTAAATTATAGTAACAAAATGACGCAATTATTTTTTACTTTTCAGCGCATTTTGAAGGCGGTTTAATTTTTTATTAAACTTTTTTTTCATACTTTTTAGCGGTTTATCGACAACGAACATACATAAAACCTACTCGTTCTAAACTATTAGTAGCAATATTCGCCAGCCACTTATAAACTACTGAAGTCGCTGCAAATTTGCCTATGAAGTTGGAAGAGGTTTTCAGATTTAACCATGTTCGCATTATAAGATCCGAACATGATGACTATGGGACCAATTTGGAAGGGTACTGTGTTTCCAATAAAAAAAATAATTTTGTAAAGTGCATAAAATATCCCTACCACAAAAACTACTGAACCGATTTTGATGAAACTGCAGTATTCCTTAAGTTGAATAATACCTAGTACAACAAAAAAAGAATTACTTAAATCGGACTTGTAGTTCCGGAGATATACATCCACAAAATATATACATAAATAAATATATACATACACTTTTAAAATTTGGCACATTTGTTCAGACGCTGATATAGAGTAACATATGCAAAATCTGGGCCATTCTGGAAATATTACATACATACGGGTTGAATTGATAACCTCCTTTTGTTAAAGTTGGTCAAAAAAATAATTTACAAAATCGGACTATTCTGTGAAAAGTTATGCGTAGTCATGCGTAAAAAATCCCTATCGCAAAAACTACTTAACCAATTCTGATGAAAGTTGCAGTATTCCCTAAGTTGAATAATACCTAATACAACAAAAAAAGAATTACTTAAATCAGAATTGTAATTCCGGAGATATGCGAACACAAATATAAAAACATAAAAATTCCCTATCTCAAAAACTACTGAACAGATTTTAATTAAACTTGCAGTATTCGCTAAGTTGAACAATACTTAATACAACAAAAAAGAATTACTTAAATCAGAATTGTAATTCCGGAGATATGCGAACACAAATATAAAAACATAAAAATTCCCAATCTCAAAAACTACTGAACAAATTTTAATCAAACTTGCAGTATTCCCTAAGTTGAACAATACTTAATACAACAAAAAAGAATTACTTAAATCGGAGTTGTAGTTCCGGCGATATGCCTCCACAAACATAAATACATACATACATACATACAATTTGAAATTCGGCACATTTGTTCACACTGATAACTAAATACATATGCGAAAACCAGGCTGTTCCGGAAATATTACATACATACAGGTCGAATTGATAACCTCGAAATCGAAAAGAATCCATTAGGATCCTATCATTTTGATGAGCAACGAAAATAACACGAATGTGAATTTCGTCTTAAAGGGAGCCCTTAAACTGATACCCGTGTAGTCCCGAGATCTGCTTTTCTCACTGCTACACGATAGACCTGGCATCGCCATGATGAATGTATGGAATGTCAAGACGCAAGCAAGAAAAAAATGGCATGCCTGTTAAAAGTACAAAATCATATTATAGCAGAGCATGAAAGGAACTCATGCTACGAACAGGGCCTTGTTCGATCTTTACCTGTATTCATCGGCAAACTGTGATAAACCTTCAGTAATAGCGATGCTGATTAGCAGCATAAACGAGGGCCAGTTCTGTTGCAAAATTAATAGTAGCGTACCCATGAAATGATAATATAATTACACTACTTAATTATTATTAGCTTTTTGAATTTGAAAGAAGAATCACACAATAAAAAGTTTCAGTGAGTTTGGCCTTAAATGATTTTGTCCCGTAGCGCCAACGGAACTCTTAAAAATCCAATTACAAATTCAAATAAACATTTACGTAGATTGTGTTGGAGAGTGTGGTATAATATCGAGTTTCTTTTGTGCTACTAACAAAAGATTTACCAGTGAATGCAGAAAACTGCGCTTGTTTCAAAAGTGTTTTTGGAAATAATAAAAATATACTTAAAATTCAATATTTGAAAGAATTCATTAAATATTTCATAAAGATCCATCCTACATGCCATGTAAGATACACTCACAACGAATGGTTAGTGATGATGCAACTGAAAGTAAAGCAAGCTACAAGTTTGACTATGCAGTATCTTCCTGTAGATTGAAAGGTAACTCTGTTATCGGATCAGTGCTCGGGAAAACGGAAATCGGAAAGCACACAAAATCCTTGCGGTAAGTTTTAAACGCCAATCGACGTTAGATAAGTTTTCTTTATTTTACAATCCCTAATAATAAGTGTCAAGAGTTGAGAAAGTTTTAGATATTTTGTTCTATATTCTATTCATAACTATTTTTAAAGCTCTAAACACAGGTCATAATGATAAAGCCTGAAATACTAAAGGACAGTCACTGAGAAGAAGAACCATTTTCTTATATCCCAATAACAACCAATTCTCCAAAAGCCCGTTTAAGTTTAATTCTATTTTCTCTATGTAAAAAAATTAAAACCATTTAAAATAAGGACTAAAACTTAATTTTATAAGTTTGACTTCTTAATCCAGATCTCCTGTGTCATTATTGCTCAAGAAAGCACTCACCGATAAGAAGTCCGAAGACGAGAAGAACAGTCATCTTGAGAGGAAGTAAACGATCTCAACACACTCGGAAACGTTCACTTACTACTTCACATTATAAATTCATACAACACCAGCCATCATAGCACTCGGGTACACCAGAAACTCCATCCAAAAACACTAAGCTATTTACGTCTGAGTGGATCCTTTACGAAGTTTCGCAAAAATGTTCCAGCGAAGCACAACGAGAGACACGTCGTCACCGCGCGGAAGCTGCTGCCCGACTGCGGGCCAGGCAGCATCCTTGCGCGCTCCCCACCCCTCGCCACCCCTTATCACGATCCCGTAATTAGATAAATGTCATTGCTGTTGTCTGTGTTTTTTGCTTTTCCACGGAGTTTTCGTTGGTAATAGACCGTAGTGGAGTCATTTGTGACTGTTTATTCTGTTTATTCGCCCCGTGCGGGCATTACCGCCCCCGGAGTGCGTGTTAGGTGCTCCCGGAATGAAAAAATATAGCCGGAATTGGGTGCTTTATAGAATTGTCGCTTATTTTCAAGATGTTGTGTTGTTTTAGGCTTTATTAACTGTATGGTAGGAACGCTTTCATTTGTAGATATGCGTTTTATTGTAATAGGTCTCTTTCATGTTTTAATTTAAGATCATAGTAAATAGGTGAAAATTCATTACAAATTGATAATTTATGAAATGTTTATTTATTTATTTAAAAGAACGCTTACAATACAAATATTTAACATTGTTCTTAAATAATAGGTAGATTACGACTTCTGATATTTATATCAATACACGCAATAAAAATGACAAGTAGAAAGTAGAGTTAGTGAATAAAGTTACATAAAAAACAAACATCTTAAATTACACAAAAAAATTACACAAAAATTATTCTTGATACTAAAAAATTACACAAAAAGCAAATATAAATTAAATACTAAAAATTATTAATTAAGAATTACGATTGAAATTAAATTAAATTGAATTATTTTAAATTGAATTTTACTATAGTTAATCACTTATTATAAACAAGGAAGTGGTAACATTAAAAAAAAACGTACTCAGTTGAGTATTTCATAAAAAAAATACTCAACAAGGTAAAATAAATAGCATAAATGATCATAGAACCTACAATGTAAACATTTTTCTTTTCAATTTTTAATTTATTTTTGTTTAATAATTTTTTTTCTTAAAGCAACACTATAACTATCAGCAAGTCATACTTTATATTCATGTCGATTGGTTCGGTGGGTAGTCCTACCCACAGCATATACAGTCGTAGGTTTGATTCCCGCAATATATTATAATATATTAGTGTAATGAATTTGCATATCATGTAAACAATGTCTGGTTGGCAATATTTCATTACATTACAAGTTTTATTTAAATTACGTAATACGTATTTCCGTTAGTTGTTTTAGGACTGCGATTGCTTTGGGGCTGAATTTCGATGTACACAAAGATAAATAAAAAAAATTGTAGATATTCATTTAAAAACCCGTTATAACTAAATACAAACAAATAAACAAACAAACTGGTCGGTTTATTAAAAAAATGCATATACATAAATTGGATATTATAGCAGCAAGCAAAGCCAATATTGTAACACAACAGAGCTGTAGAGGTTGTATTTGCTTTATTTTCGGTGAGCAAAAAGCTCAATCCAATAGGATGCCAAAAATGATAACTGGGAATACCATCCTCTTCATTGTGTTCATACACATCGAACCTGGGAAACTTTGGATATGGCTTCTGTGTAATTAAACCGCTTTCATATATAAATTATATCTTACTACTATGATAACTAATATCATATTATAGTTTAATTCATTAATGCTCACTTTCAGATGTGACCGGGACCGAGGTGGGAATGATTAGAATTCAGGATCATAATCGAAGCCACATTGAGACTAATCACTGTACCAACGAAGTATTCAAAAATAACTACCGAATAATCATTGGATTAGTTTTCACCTTTAAATAGGAAATAAAAAAAAATTGTAATTTAATTGTTAAGCTTCCTGCCCGGTCTTCTCAGACCGCTTTTTGAGCCGTTGCTAGAGTCACCACAAACAGATATGGTGTTTTAAGAGTGTTTGTAAAGTACAGCCCACTTTAATTAATTTACAAAAACACTTGTAGCAACACGGTACTGGTAAAGGCGTACCGTACACACACAACTGTAATACGTTTACGAACATTGTTGTAATTAAAACAAACTTACACTCATTTATGTTATGTTCGCAGCGGCAAAGTTGCACAAAGTTTATCTGTAAACTTGCCGGGACATAGCCCAAGCCCCTCGGGTAAAAACTAGCTACTTTCTACCTCCCTTGTTATGAAACTGTAACGGTATAATACCTGTATCTTATAGTTTTTCCTAATAGAGCACTTTGCGACTCTGGGGATCGTCCGAGCTATCTTTTTAAAGTCAGGTAAAAACCCCAGGATTACAGACAATAGGAATACCAACGACGTGTCACAGCGACACACTGATTTTTACGTATTTATATGGAACGACGTGTTGTTTGCCACAAATCTCATTCCAATTTACATATAAACCAGGAGTGTCACAGCGACACATTACCTGGAGTTGTCGTCTGCGGTCGGCTCGTACTTCAATAGAAAAATCTGATATTAATTATTATGATTGTAAAATATACAAATCATACAAGTATATATAGCTGTATGAAGTATCGTTATAAAAAACATTATTATTGAATCGTATACGTGTTACTTCGCAGAAATTGATCGGTGCGAATAATGTCTAATTTTTTTTTATTTTCTGAAAAACTATCAAATTCAAGCGACAACGATAGCCAGATTAGAAAAACCTGCGGACGTTTCTTTCTCCGAAACTTTAACACCCTTTGGACATGATTGTTTACTCTCAATCAATGTATCTTTGGACATGTGTACTCTCAATTAATTCGTAAACATTATAATCCCTTGCATAATCTTGTATAATCACTGTTTAGGTGTAGCCGTGCTCACTAGGTGAGCTAATAACTATCGTAATGCCACATTGTCATCGGAGATTTCGCAGCTGCTGGTCAAATTGCCATATTTCAAATTTCACGGCGCGAGTGGGACTGGTATCTGCCGCCATTAATTATGGCCGAGCTCGATGCGCCACACTTATAATACTCGAATGATCTGCATGTTACTTTTGCATTTTGTGGCAGCCATATGCAATAGACTTACTAATAAACTGAGTTTCACCATCACTTCATAGTTCATCCTTACAAAATCTATGAGTCCCAAACCTCTGAAACCACCCTGAATACATCATTATTTAATTATGAAGCGATACAAATCTTTCTGAACGTACTCTTGAACTTACATTACTCCATCAATAAAGCAGGCATCGTAGAGATCTACACTGCTACGTAGTTGTTATCTCTGGACGCATACTAAGCGCTTCGGTTCCTCGTTTCTTATACGCACTGCTAATATGGAATGCCCTTCCAGCTTCCGTTTTCCCTACTACCTACAATCCGGGTATCTTCAAGGCGAGTGTGAATAGGCATTTTCTAGGCAAGCGTGTTCCACCGTAGGCTGTATCTTCGCTAACGATCAGGCGGGATTGGAGTCAGGAGTTACCTTATTAGATATTAATTTCCTAACAAAATAATAATAAATATAATAAAATAAAATAATAAAATAGCATTTATTCAGATAAATTACAAAACAATAAGCGAGAACACAAACGTTATTACAAAACAGATTAAGTATTTAGTTAGTCTAGTAGTTGAATCTTGTTTATTTTTTGCAAATCTGTTTGTCAGTCGGCAAAGGTCTCCTCCAACCTTTTCCATGTTTCTATTTTCCATATTTCTTAGTCTTTTCTGAAGTTCTTTCTGTTCCATTTGATGCGTTCTATGTTCTATGCGTACATTAGTTCATTTTTAAGGGGGGACGAATATCTTAGCATTCCATGGGTTCACAGTGCGGGTGCCGGATCCATCGCGTGGCTGAGAGAAAAACTCCGAACAGAGCTCGAGACTTGTGACACGGGAGTAGGTTTAAGGGTACCCTTAGTGACGCGCGTCAACACTCACCTCCTCTGTTCAAGTTGTTCTCCCTGCCCAGCCAAATTCGGATGGACCCTGCTAGAGCAGCTTTGGACACTCGTTCCAATATGGAGCTTACTGCATTTCTAGTAAGGCCAAGGTCTTTTAGCAGGTTGTAGAGAGACTTCGCTGGTATACCCCTCGCACCGACTTCTACCGCGTATAAACTGACCACATAGCCATTTTTGGTTATTTCATTAGTAAGGTCATAATATTTATTTACGTACATTGAGAGATCCAATGTATATCTTATGTTTATCGTTCTTTAATTTATTTTTATATTTATCGGTATTGCTTGATGTTGGAGGGTTGTGGTTTTTTCCCCCACGAGGACCAGTCGGATTGGGGGAAACGTATTATTACTATATAATTCCTAAGAAAAACTAGACATAAAAAATTGTACATTGAGAAATGATACATAAACTTTCAGTAAAATAAAATACATAATGTCTTTTAAAAATTCTGAAAACATTCCTATCGGGTTAATAATGGGTCTCGAAGTTTAACAAAGTTGGTAGCTTTCATATATTCACTGTTTCATTCATTTTAAAACATTAAATGTATTCAAAATTGTCGTGGACGAAGTCGGGGGAATCCACTAGCATATAATCAGCAAGTTCAGATTTTTTCAAAATTATATTAAAATGAAGTCTATTGCATTCTAATGCATTGTAATTACTTGAACCTAACAACGATTGTTCCAACTCGGAACAATGTAATTAGCAAGTCGCCAAAGCAGCCGTATATTTAGCACGTCTCTATTCACAAGTAGAGAATCCATCGCGATTGGATCCGTCAATGCGTAATCAAAGCCAATTGTCCTGCGGCCATTGTGCGCCCCGTGCATGCGCTGCATATGCGAGCAGGCTTAGCACGAACGCTGCAGCACTATGCAGTTGGTACTCTGTGTGAAATACTAACTACTTTGTCCTATGTACAACTACAAAGTAATGCTTTAGAGTTTGTTAATTTAAAATAAATATATATGAATAATATTAATATCTGGGTGATCCTGCTTGGTAATCACATTATCATATTTTTCATTTTTAAGTGATTTCCAAAAAAGATGAGGTTCTCAGTTCAACTATATTTTTTGAGTGTATTTTACGCGATGGCGCTGGACTGATTTGAAAAATCATTTTTTGTTTGAGAGAGTATACTTTATACTACGACTACCCATAGTCATCACCTCAGGAAGTCCTGGCATGGCGACCGCGTTTCGGCAAGCGAAATGTGAAGTAGAGTGGGTTGGCACTGATTAAACGAGGCCTATTTCCAACGTTGGATGCATAATGATGATCGAATGTTGATAACAATAGTGTACGGGACCGACGGCTTAACTTGCTCTCCAAGGCAAGGGAGTGTAACTCCACAGATTTACAGATTTCCCGACACCAGGCTTAGGATTTTATTGAAAATTTCTTATAAGAAATACAACTTAGGATTCGATTCCAGGACCTCGTGAACGAAGCCACGTAGGCTAACCACTGAACCATCGCCTCAGTCTCATGCTGTAGGTGGTAGCTGTAGCGAATACTCTGTACGCAAACTGACAATCAGTGGCATACAAAGTTACGTAAGACAACATTACTACAGATGATGACGAACATTCAAACTGTATTGAAATGTGAACATGACCATATCAATCGAGCCAGCGAGCAATACTCGTACATTAGTAATAAACTGTTATCTATTTGACATGTTTGTGACGAGCTGTGTATAATGAAAGCATCAACTCTAATGTAACAGGATGTCTATAAACTAAATAGTTCAAAGCCACCAAAGAAGTGTGCGGCGAATTTAGAGGTCTAGGAGATACATTTTATTGATATCCTTACAATTATTTTAATTTTTTTTTTTTGTTTTTATTGAAAAGTGTTACCCACACTCATTGACATATTAATACTATGGACTTCGGGTCTAATGCAAAATTTACGTCAAAAGTGTCCCAAGATATTTTATACACACTAGGATGTATTTATGTTTTTATACACAAAGTAACATTGTAATGTATGTCTTATCGTATTGTTATACAGTCTAATTTGCAACGGTCTAATTGCATGCAATAAGTAATCAGCTTCGATTGACGGTTACCATGGCAGCCTTTTTTTGACATGACTGCTTCTCGTGAAAATAGGACAACATAAATGGTGTGGAGTCGGTAGCTTTCAAATTTTTTTGGCATCTTATATTTATATATTATATTTACAGCAAATTTTATTTTTATATATACATATCCCTGACCTCTATATGCTGGGATAAATCTTGTACCAAATAATAATTGTTGTAATTATCTTGTATAAAATAATAATTAGTTATAATAATAATTAATTACAAACCAAATCCACTAATGTACAAAATGATATGCCACTCGACATAGTTCTTTACTTTGAAATTTTAAGTTCTCAATATTTTCCTCTTTTAATTAAACTGAAAATATATTTTTTTTACTTCAATGACGTTAAATCACTTTTTTAAATAACTGTTCCTAATTTTATGTAGATAATTCTTATAGTTATCAAATTAATATACCATTATGGTAAAAGTTATTTGATTAATATTCATGGCATAAAAAATAAAAATTTTTGAATTGAAAATAATCAAATTATTTTCATTCAAAAATTAAGCAATTAAATAATTCAAATGTTAAACAACAAAATAACTCTATGCAGTCGTTGTTCTAAAACATTCTATTGCTCACGGCAGATCCGAACTAAATGTGGTTGATTAGATAAACATATTGCACTCCTTCTATCCTATACGCGGGTAGCGTATGGGAAAAGGACAGATAGATACTTTTGTTCATTTTGGTTGGTTATGCAATTCGTTTCTATAGTTTATTAAAATTTTAATAAAATTGCCTGTTTCTAAGCAAAATAATACTTTAAAATCATCAGTAAATATTTACTTACTGAAAATATGGTACACCGTCTTCTTTTCTCACCTTATTCGGGTAGTTCTTACAAGTTTTTTATAACACATTACGGCATTATTGACGTGTATTCTGTCAGTCAGCTAATATGAGACTGAATT